>CP092087.1:12000000-12080000 GCA_029203775.1 Neoneuromus ignobilis
TTTAATTAGTTTTGATTTATGCAAATTTCACTTGATTATAGGTTTGGGAATCTTCTTATCCAGCTAAAGTAAAATATTATCATGATATGAAAGATTTTTGTTGGAAATACACACAATATTCACAATTTAATAAAACAGATACATTACTTCTTGTATCTGGAGTTCATTTTGGTACACCACATAGTACATCAGGAGAAATTGCAGTTTTTAACTTAGAAGGTTATTTTGTTAACCCAAAAATAACAATCATTTTTATTAAATCAAAAAGTCATATTTTAATAACTTTATTAACCCATATAAAATTAAATCACTTTTATTTGGTGTAATAATGTTTTTTTTTTAATGTTGATATATAATAGAATAAAAAAATATGTATTCACTAAACAAAAATTCTAACTTTTAGTTGAAATACAAATAATAACATAAAAAAAATAAATGGCAACAAAAAAATATATTAGTGTATATTTTTTTTATGGACAAATAAATATTTGTATATTTTCATAGTAGAATGAAATTTACATAAATGTGATCTTAATTATTTTGTTATTGAGATATGGTCTACATTATGTTTGGTTCTTTTTTTTTGTATCTACACACATGCATATGTGCATGCATTTAAAGTTGTGTATATATGTTTTATGATACAGGTGGTTTTCATTTGCAATGTCGTGTGATGAATAAACCTTATGATATTTTTGGTACGTGGTATACAAATCAACATCTTCTTTCTGGTGATTTACATTGGTTGGCACATCTTGTTAGTACATCTCTTTTATGGGTCAACAAAGCTAATCAAGAATCTGATTCAGAACATGTTCCAATCACAGACCAACTATTCAAATTTTATAATATGAATGCTAGTTCAATTAGATCAATAATGGTTGCAGATTGTATATCAGATATGAATTATAAACAAGATTTAACTAATAAATGTAATTTAGTGGAAAGTACTAATGAACAACATGAAAGTGGTAATCCTCCATCTCATAGAGATATATCTACTCAGTATGAAAATAGTGAAGGTAGCAAAAAATATAATTGTTTTTTTTGAAAGTTGAAGGTGTTTTGTCTTTCTATTAATTTTTTATTTTAGGAATTAATAGTAGTCAAATAGGAATGGATAATTCTACTGGTGAATTGGAAAAAATACATGATACCACTTGTATTAAATACAATAGTGCATATAGACAAGTTGAAAATGAAAATGTAATATATGATGATAGTGATGGAAGTGAAGTTTTTAATGTAGATATGAAAGATAATATAGATGAAATTAGATCTGAAGCATCTTCTGAAGATGATCATATAGAAAAAATGTTAATATTTACAACTGGTTCCAAAACATACACTCCTCATCAAATAGGTTTACTTAATTTTTTTTGTAAAGTGACTTGTGTAAAATAAATTAATAAGTCTATTAATCTGCAATACTTAGAATAAATGTTTCTAAATCTATTAATATACAATGCTTAGATTTACTAATTACAAAATTCTTTTTTATAACAGCTATAAATATATCATGGTAAATATGAATAATGTGTTGTAGGTTTTAAACGATTAAAACCATTTAATTTTCCAAAACGTATTGATCCAGGTCCTTCATTACAAGAAAGATTAGCTTTAAAACAAAGGGAACGTGAATTAGAAAATTCAGGATTACCTCGACATGATCCTAATTGGCTGGACTATGAAGCAGTAGCTCATAGATTTGATAAAGTTGATCATTTAATTGATTTACATGGGCATATTATTGGAATGGGTTTATCACCTGACCATAGGTAACAAAAAATTAAGTTTATACACACACACATTTCAACTATACATGCTGTTTAGTTAAATAACATGTATTAGTAATAAGTAAAATTTTCACCCATAAAATCATGATTTCATTTTTAAAATTGTTAAATATTAATTATTTTTCCTTTTCAAATTGTTTATTTTTACTAAAATTTACAATTTTTTTAAAAAAAATATCATACAATTCAGTAATTATTTTTTAATAAATGTTTAATACAAGTAATATAAATTTGAATAGAAATATTTACTAAAGCCCTAAATTTTTAAATGTATTTATTATTTTTAGATACTTGTATGTAAATAGTCGTCCGTGGCCTGAAGGTTATACAATAAGCAATCCATTAGATCCACCACCTATTGCACAAGAAATTGATTTACATGTAATTGATTTAGTGACTCTTGAACAAGTTGGAAGAATGTTACGATCCCATAAAGCTTATACACCAAATAATGAATGCTTTTTTATCTTTTTAGATGTTTGCAATGAATATGTTGCTAGGTATTTTGACTTGTTTATTTAGTTTTAATTAAAATATATTTGTATATAAATTGTTTAACAAATGAAACATAGAAAGAGTTCAAAAATAAGTTATTTGTTTCATGCCAAATAGACACTTCAGGATGGATAATTTTAGTAAAATGATAAGAGCAATTTGGGTAGGAGAATTTGGAAAGTAAATAGAAGCTCACAACTTTAACTTGCATGTTTAAAACTTATAGAATATTTGACTTGGGATGATTATAATCAAAGAATAGCCTATTCTTTCTATGCCAGAATTGATTACATTTCAAAAAGGAAACTACAAAAAACAAATTAGGGAAAACTCAATTTTTTATGAAGTGCTTGTGTTGTTTTGTATGCTTTGCTTTTTAATATTTTAAAACGCCATCTTTCTTAGCTAAAGCTTTTAAAAATTAAATTAAGAAAGATAAAATATGTAATAAAGTAAAATTGTTTCAAAATTGGAATACTTGCCATTGAAATTGTAATCTTAAACAAACATTTTTTTTAATTTTTAGTGGAGCCGAAGACTGGAATGGTTATTTATGGGATCGTCATTACGGTATTTGTTTAGCCAAGTATCCACATGTAGATGTCGTTAATTCAGTAGCTTTTAATCCACAAGATCCTGAAATGTTAATTACAACATCTGACGATTATACTATAAAAATATGGAGGTCAAGATCGAAAGTGAAAGAATTAAATTTAAATATAAAGGATTACCTAAGTTGCACTGAATTAACAAAATATAAATAATAGTAAATATTATTGGTTTTAAAAAATTTATTTAAAATTAAATATAAATATTAAATACATGTCATCCGTCCATTTTGTTACAATATGTTACACTGAATCAAATATAAACTAAATTTCAATAATAATGTATAAATATTTAACAATATGTTACTGTATTATAATAACAATTGTGTGTGTGTATATATACACACACGTGGATACACACACACATACATACATATATATACACACACACAAGGGTCGTTTGATAAGTATGGTAAATTTATTTATTGTTTAATTTAATTAATTAAATTTTTCAATTTAGTTTTTCTTACTTTTTTACCATACTTATCAAATGACCCTTGTATGTATATATGTGTATATATATATATATTTTAAATATGCAATTAGTTAATGATTCTGTAAATATATAATATATTGTAAAATTTTAATTAATTAAAAACAATATTCATGTTAACGTTTTCATTATAAATAATGCTCATATATCCAGTATTAATAAAATGTTTACTTTCATTTTAAAAGAAAATAATTATTCAGAAATCCTTTAATACAAATTATCAGTGTAAATATGAATCTAATTATACATAAGAGACATATATATAATTATATATATATATATGTATCTGACTAGTTTTTACTCGCTAACAGGTTGTATATCTTCAATAGGTTGTAATATATTTGTTGTTAAAGGTGATTTTGATTTCTTTCTTAATTCAACATGCCCTTGGCAATGTTCACATTCATCATCATCTTCATCCGAATCACTTTCATCTATATCTTTTTTCCGACTATGTATGCAGCAACCTATAAAATATTTGTATGTTTAAACAAACAGTTATAAAAATGGTTAAAACAATTTTCATAACGAAATGCTACTTTTTGTTTTATAATAAAAATTTTTGGAAAAAAATCATTTTTATTTATATGCAAAATTATCAATATTTGTAAAACAAAAATATTCTTACACTTTGACTTTTTTTTATTCATGTTTTCATTATCAATTGTACCACTTGTCCATTGAACTTTTTTACTATTTTTTGCTTTTTTTAATTTTAAACGTACTATAGGAATATCCTGCAATAAAAAAGTACAGAGGCTAAAATAGTCACTGTGTGTGTGTGTATTTATATATATATATATATATATATATATATATATATATATATATAAATATATATATAGGATCATTCAAATGTAATGCCTAGATTTGTTTTATTAAAAAGAGGCAAGACTTGCATCACCATCTGTCATGTGGGAGACTCTACATTCAATCCCTGGTTAGAACATCCCCCAAGTTGCAATGTGAGTGTGGAGCTGACCACCCAAATTGTATAACACAACATAAAATAATATAATAATTTAAACGCCTTTTAGAATGAAGAAAAATAATTGAAAATATAACATAATTTTATTAAATCAAAATTTCATATTAAAAAGTATTATTATAGTATTGTATACAATATTAAATCAATTGGACATCCCTCAAAGTGGACATCCAAATATCATAGGCATAATAATTGCACCATAGTATGTGAATACTTTTTTACTATAGTTATATAAAGTGAAGTTATATTTTATAATTTATTAAAAATGATATACATTAATCAAGTATATATCTTACAAACCCATTTTGGATTATATTTTTTAATTAGGTGTTAGTGAATTAACTGATAAAAATAATCAATTATTTACTGTTTCATATAAAATACAAATATTTTTTTAAAAAAATTGTATTTTTATTAATGTTATCTTTAATACAGATAAGTTTAATTATTTTTTTAAAAAAAACAAACATTTGATGTATTAAATTGATTAAACCAAAATAAAAAGAAAAAAACAAATATTTTATTATTATATTCAAAAGTTAAATCATAACAAATTATAACTTAAAATAATCATATAACATTATTGACATAATTACAATGTTTCCAAAACCTTTAAATGAAAAATTGAATTTTAAAGAGAACATGTTTTGTATATGTGCGCACGTGTGCGTGCATGTGTGTATAAATAAACATATATGAAAAATAGTATATTTGTATTATTTAAAATTATCCCACTATTTTATTGTCAAAAAGGTGTTCAATTTTAGCATCATCATATTTTAATAAATTAGATAAAACTTCTTTAGTATGTTCACCAAGTAAAGGTGGAGAAGATCTTATAAAATTTCCTCCTTCACTATATATTACTGGAGGACCAACCATTTTCACAGTTGTCCCAGAACTATGCTTAACTTCTTTTACAATTTCAGTTTGAACAACATGAGGATCATTGAATGTTTCAGCTAAATTATTAACAGGTCCACAAGGAAAACTAGATCCTTCAAATATTTTATTCCATTCGGCATTTGTTTTTTTAAACATTGTTTCTCCTAGTATTTTTTCAATTATATTCCTATTTTCTAATCTATTCTGATTAGTGATAAATCTTTTATCCTTTGTCAAGTGTTTCAAATTTAACCGATTACAAAGATCAACAAATTGTAAATCTGATCCAGAACTTATTGTATAATATCCATTTTTTGTACGAAATGATTGATAGGGAACAATACTTTCATGAGATGTTCCTAAACGCCTACCTTCGATTCCTGCATTTAAATAATTCGAACCGATATTTATTAACATTGCAATTTGCGTAGATAATAAATTACATTCTACTTTTTGACCTTGACCTGTGTACTCTCTTTTGAAAAGAGCTGCTAATATTGCACCATGCGCATAAAGACCTGTTGCAATGTCTGTAACTGCTACACCTGCTTTTACTGGCGCTCCATTTAAAGGGCCAGTAATATTAAGAAATCCACCCATTGATGCAGCGATAACATCATAACCAGGTTTGTTTTTATACAATCCAAATGATCCATAACCACTTATAGAACAATATATTAATTTTGGAGCAATTCTTTTTAAATCTTCATAACCTAATTTATATTGATTTAATTTGCCAGGAACATAGTTTTCTACAAATACATCACATTTACTTGCTAAATCATAAATTATTTCTCTGCCTTCTTTTGAAGTAATATTAATACAAACACTTTTTTTATTTCGATTGACAGAAACAAAATAACATGTTTCATTTGAATTATTGATATACGGAGGTCCCCACTTTCTACATTCATCGCCAGTATTAGGTTTTTCAATTTTGTATATTTCAGCACCTAAATCGCCTAAAATCATTGTACAATATGGACCAGCTATTATTCGCGTAAGATCTATTACTTTTATCCCTTTTAATGGACTTTCGTCAGCGTTATTTTGTTGCGCATTTGTCGAATAATTAGTTAATTTACTGATATTAACAAAATATCTGTGTTTGCAAAATATGTTTTGCTTTTTCCACAAATTAAACATTTTTTTATAAAAAGTTTAATAAACAATAATAATAATAATAACAACAGTAAAATATTTATTACAAATTATACTTTCTATTCATAGAACAATAAAAGAATTAGAACACATTTTTTGGGGCGTAACAAGAATAGAGCGTTATTTTACCTGATCATCAGAATTTACAGTCACTGTTGTTGTTATAGCAGTTGATGAAGTAGAATCAACTGTAGCTACAGCACTTGATGATGCCGGTTCTGTCATTCCCAAGAAAATTTATTAAGCAATTTAGTACAAGACACTAGATAGACATAAATAATATTGTTCCACTTTTTACACTACCCGATAGCTTTAACTACGTAAATGAAAATGACATTTAATTTAAATAATTGTATTTCAATTAGATAAAAACCAAAGCAAATTGTTTAAGAAACGAAAAATTATCACTTTACTTTTTCTATTAACAAATTAATTAAAAAAATATAATAGACTATGGCTGATCATTAAATATAACCGTTTACGTTATTAGGACTTGAATTTATGTTTTGATTAGATAAGTATTTATCTATGCTAGTACGTAAGCTAAAATAATAATTGTAGAAATTATTTTACAATTTTCTCTTCCATTAAATTAATATAAATAATTGAACTGTTTAACTTATATAGGTTAACTTCAGGCGTATAATTACGAAATTATAAACTCTTATGAATAGAATTCGAATCTATATGAGTTTCATTCTAAGAATCTACAAATGAAAATCTATATATAATATGCTAAAGTTGTATGTACAGCTGAAGGTTTTATGTGTTGTTATGAAGTAACAACTTATGAAGTAAAAAAATATGGCATATGTATCAAATAAAATCACTAGTACTTTCAATCCGTTTATTCGACGATGTCTTTTTATATCAAATAAACAATTTCTTCAAAAGTCACTTGTGAATGATCAAGAATGGATTCCAAAAAATGAAATTACACATACAAACCAAGTACTTTATATAATAGAAATATAATTAATTTTTTATACAATTTTATAATATTTTTAATGTTTATAGAAATGGGATACAGACGATTATAGACTCGCTCGGTTTATTGATAAACCCAAGCATGTAAATAACAATTTTGCAGTAAATTTAATAGCAGATGTACCTCCTAAAAAATCCAAAGAACGGGTTGTTTGGTGTGATGGGGGTGGTGGTCCAACTGGTCATCCGAAAGTATTCATAAATTTGGTAAAATTACATTAATTAATAGAAAGTAGTTTAGAACTAGCTATTTATTTAATATGAAGGAATCATCATTAGCTTCATAAAAAGTTAAGATGTTTAATACTAGAATATGAAAAAACATTAAATAATTGTTAACTGTTAATAAAGTCTTATTTAAAGTAATGATTTTTTTAATAAACATTACTGAAATAACAGTTAATAAATTTAAGTTCCTGTGTTCAAATTAATATACATGTATTCATATATTTATATTATGCATGTATGTGTATATAACATCATCAGCCTCTCGTCATCCACTACTAGATGAAAGCTGCCTCCAAAACATTCTACCTCAACTAATCCAGTACCGTTTTTTTTAGTTCATTCTTAAAAATGTTCATATATTTTTGTCCTAGCTTATATATACATAGGTTTCCATTCCAATTCCAATTCCAAAAATTTTATTGTTTTAATTTAGATGTACAAATTTGTTTATACATAGGTTTCTTCCTGGCCCTTTATATACCTAGATTACCAATAAATGGCTTGTTTATTGGTGGTATTCTCTTCTTGCTATATGACTACCCCATTTCCATTTTTAACTTTCTTTGCTTATCTATTGTGTTACTTTTAATGTATATCACTTGTGTTTTTTTAATATATATATAATATAAGGTACTCAAATGAAATTGAAGGTTTTAATATATAAATGTTTAATCATTCAATCTCATTTAGTCTCATATATAAATGAAATATTAAATTTTAGTATTTTTTTTTATATTTGAATAAAATGACAAAATGTACAGTGATAAATGCATAAGAGTAATATTTATTTGAGGAATGTAAAAAAAAAAATTTAAATCATATTTGTAATCTTCTATTACAGAAAGTTAATCTATATAAATCATCATGATCTGCAGTCAATACTATGTGTACATAAATGCAACAGCAATATACCTATTGGTAGACTGCAAAGTGTTTATTATTAGCTAAACAATAGAGAAAAAAATAATTGTTATTTTATTATAAATATGTTTTTTTTATGTTTATAGTTCGTTTATTTTTTCAGGATAAACCAGGCAATCATATTTGTGGTTACTGTGGTCTTCGTTTTATTAAAGAAACAAGTGAACATTAATTGTAAAATAAAATACAAATAATATAGTAAATAATTGTTAATAAATAAGTAATTAAATAATGTACTTTATTTATTTATTATAATATCCAGAAACTTCAAAAACATTAACTGTATTTTATTATTTTTCTTCATTAACATTATTTACATTTAGTTTTGAACTAGTAATAGTGTCATGTTTTTTATGATTAATTTTTGGTGTGAACTCTTCATTTAGTTCCACTGGTTTTACTGATTGTTCTTTACGAGATGTTAATTTTCGTTTCATACTATTATATATTTTACTTGTTTGAAGAACACTTTGGACTCGTTCACTTTTAAGCCAGCGAGTTTTCCACGTAAGATTTTCATTATTCATTAAATTATTTTCATTCTCAAATTTATCTGATGTTTCATTTAACATTTCTGATTCTGATTCAAAATCAGGTTCAGAATCTATTATAATACAATCTAAGTCTACAGATTCATTTAAATTCTCAGTAGATTCTTGTGGTAAGTTACTTGAATTATTTGAAGTTACTAATTCTTCTGTTTCAACTGTGACATTTTTATTTTCACATTCTTTATTAAAAATTTCTGTAGTTTCTCCTTCATTACTATTACATTCTTTACTGCCTTTAATTTCTATATCTTCTTTACTATTATTTTTATCAATTATTTCATTAGATTTTTGTTTATCCACTTTTAGCAAATTTTCTTCCGTAATTTTTAATTGTTCTGTCTCACTCTCATCTTTTGTTTGATGACTACTATTACTATCCATTTCATTATCAGATTTCTCTTTGCATTTGATAAAATCAATTGTGGTATCTATTTGTTTTGAATGAACAGAACCATTTGCTTCATCTTCTGAACTTAAAACTATAAGTGGATGTGAAGGGCTTTCTATAATAAGAGAATCTGATGAACCACGTCGTTGAGGAGTATTTACAGTTAAAGTTACAGAAATACTATCATTTACACTTTCATATATTTTGGTTTCTGAATGTTGTATAATAGTCTCTTCAGTATTAACATTTGAATTCAGTTTAGTATTTTCAAAAGTTTTTGATTCTGAAGTTTGTACAATACTAGCTCCACTAACAAGATGGTCACGTCGTAATTTGACTTTTTTAGGTTTTGAATTTTCTGTGATATCTTGTAAAGAAATTGATGTAGAAGCACCAAAATTAGAACTATCTGTGGTATTTTGCTGAATATTATTATCTGTTATAAAATCATTGTCTTCTTTCTTCACCATAATAACATCTTCTTCAGTATTAGATTTTGCTGTTTCCAACATAAGTTGAGATTTGATAGCACGTGCTCTTGCTTGTAATTCTAATAATTCGAGAGCAGTCATTGCTTTTTCTTCAATTATTGGTTCAATATCGTTTTTCTTTTTCATTTTTTTCTTTTCTAAGTCCACTATTTCTGTTTTAATTTTTTTTTTGTGTTTTTTTCGTGTGATTCTCAATGCATCAGAATTTTTTCTTTTTTTTTTATTTTCTTTACTCATTTTTAATGGCTCTAATATGGGTGACTTTTCACTTTCAAAACATATAATGTCACTATCATCACTTATACTTTCCAAAGATATTATGTCAACTTCTTTCTTTATATTTGACATTTTTGGAAGATCTTCATCAGTTTCACTAGATGATGAATACATTTCACCATTGACAACTGAAATTATTCTTTTTTTTGATAACGCCATACATTCTTCAACTAAACATGCTTTTAAATCATCAATAGAAACAGGTTTAAGAACTGTCGGTGTCATTTTTTTTAATTTCTTGTCACCTAAAACTTTAAAAACCTCACTCATTAATTTAATGCAATCTCCAGCATAATCAACCAAATCCAGTTCTGTTTCACCGTCCAAATCAGACTCTGTATCGCTTTGGGAATTACTGGAACTATCTTTATCGTTTTTCCAAGAACGTTTACTTTTCTTTTTATGCTTCATAATTAATGACTTTTAATAGTAGTTACTCCAAAATTAAATATGTAAAATTCATACACACATTTTTAAATAACACATTTTTTTTGTTTTTAAAAATATACTCTTACATTTATTGTCTCCTTTTGTATCTATTGCACTATAATGTTTACTATTATGTAAAGATGTATCTACCATTACAACTTAAAATATATTAAAAATATACAATTTTTTAAAGATAAGTAGAACATAATATAGAAATGTAAAAATTATTATATCATTTTCGAACATCGCACAATTTTAGAAGTTTAATAAAAACTTAATTTTCTGTTTATTATACATATTTAACAATTTTAAATTTTCTTTTTGCTACAAACATTTAGATAGACATTTAAAATTGTCTTTTTGCTACACACATTTAGATAGCCATTCTATCTTATAAATATTAGTTTTTGAATTAAATAATTTGTTATATACCCATTTACTTTAAATATTTTTATTTAATATATTCTTTCAATTTTTGATTTCTTTATTTTCGAATGATATCAATTACAAATAGACATTTGTATAGCAGTGGAAAAAAATGTATATTTGACAGTTACATTTTCATCTATAGTGCAGGCATTTGTGTATTCGATGTTTAGAGATACTATTAGTAAAATATTTAATAATTATACATTTATATTTTTTAGAAAAAACAATTAGATTAAAAAATGGGTATTGAAAATGATGGTAAGCTTGTTTAAATATTTTAATTAATAATATACATGATGATGTATAAATTTATTAAACATTTTATTGTTCAGATTATTTAAGAAAATTAAAAAAATATATGTAAATATGTTTCCATTTCAGAATTTTTCAAGCATTTTCTTAATTTGGAAAATAAATCTGATATTCAGATTAATATGAGTGTTCCAGAACAAATAAAAAAATTATCAGAAGGTAATTTATCCATTTCAGTTCTGTGTTATCCTTCAAAGTGTATATATATATATATATATATATATATACATATATATATATATATATATATATATATATATATATATATATATATATATATATATATATATATATATATATATATATATATATATATATATATATTTATATTAGGCATTGAAGGCATTAGTAACGAATTACAAGATAAAATTAATTTTAAACACAAAGATTTACTAAGTCAAGCTTCTTGCAGTCATGATTTTGAAATTGAATTAGTAGAAATTGGAACTCATGTAGAACGATTATATTCAGTAGCTGAAAGAATAAAATCGCAGGTAAAAGAAGTATAATGAATTGTTTGTTTTAAGTATGTTCGTATTTGTTTATGCATATTAGTATCAGGTCATCCCATAAATAATATTGTTTTCTCAGTTTCAATATAAACACTGTGGTGTATGTATATAAACAAAAGATAATATTCAGCTTTCTTTACATTTAAAGAACGCATTGTAGGTAGGTTTAGTTTTTGTGAGCACTTGTAATAAACGCACATTTCTACGTATCGTAAATAAAGTTATTATGAGCGTTGATAAAGTTCATTTGTGACACTGTATACTTTACGAGTATAACAAGGAAAATAATGCCACAAAGGTGTTTTGTTAATAATGTAATAAAAAACATCTGTACCATGTTTGGTAATGGTGTATTAAACGTGAGAAAGTGCCAACAATGGTTTTCAAAGTTTTGAAGTGGTAATATGGATCTCTCAGATGAACCGAGACCATGTCGTGCTGTATATTTTGACAATAATGCATTGAGCTCTCATGAAAGCTGAATCGACTTTAATTACCCAAAAGATTGTGGAAAGACTTAATTCTAGTAGTAATACTGTTCATCAACATTCACAACTAATTGAAAAGGTATTCAGATTAAGAAAGTGAGTTCTGCATGAATTATTCACGGCCGACTGCATACAGCTAATGAACAGTTGCGATTCAATGAGACAGGCACAACAATTGTTCGTTTTTAGATAATTAAGTAATGGATGACGAAAAATGGATGCTGTACAACAAACCTCATCAAAAAAGACAATGGATTTCTCATGTAGGAACACCACAACCACATCTTAGGTCTGGACTTCACCCTAAAAAGATTTTAATGAGCGTATGGTGGGATGTGAGAGATGTTGTCTATTACGAGTTTTTGGAGGAGAACTAGACCATTACATCTGAGTTATACAGTCAGCAACTTGATTGATTAAATGCAGTTTTAATTGAAAAATGACCATCTTTAGTAAACAGAAAGGGAATAATTTTCCATTATGACAATACAAGACCACATGTAGCAAAAACCACCCAGAAAACAATTAAACAGTATAGCTAGGAGCTTCTGCCACATCCACCATACTCTCCCGACATTGCACCATCCGACTATCACATGTTTTGATCATTACAAAGTTTTTTAACTTGGATGAATTTCATCAATACAGAACACTTGAAAAATGCAAAAGAGGCAACATTTTATGAAACTGACATAAAAAACCTGTTGATGAGAAACAGTTGTTGTAAATGATGGACATTATATAAATGATTAAAAAAATTATACGTTATTTTTTATTATAAAAATACAATATTACTTATGGGATGATCTAATATTATTTAATCATATGTTGACAATTATTTTATCTTTGAGATTACAACTTCGTACAATAAATTTGAGGTGGATTGGCAACTTTTAAATAGACTTAATTCAGCATGTCATATCTTAAGATATGTAGCATTACTTCAAGATTTAATTAAAGAATTAGAACAAGCATCTGATCTTACAATTCGAGCCAAAATTCTTCAAGATTTAAGTAAGAACAATAATTAAAATTACTCATATATAAAAATTAAAATTTGATACATTACCATAATTACACATTGGATTATAACAGTATTGTATCCTATATAAACATGTAATTATGGTTAATTCATAATTTCAATACTTACAAAAAAAAAAATGTATTAAAAAATACTTAGAATTAAATGATAAAGAAATATTTTTATTGAGGTTCTTAAAAAATATGCACATATGTACATCATATATATATATATATATATATATATATATATATATATATATATATATATATATATATATATATATATATATATATATATATATATATATATATATATATATATATATATATATAAATAAATATGTCTGAGTATATGGCTGTGTCTGAAAGAGAAAGAGACAGAAAATAAGTTTAAATTGCAAATATATCTTTAATTAATTAAATTTGTTATTACATTTTTTATAATTTTATAGTGGATATATCTGAGGATCCAGCTTTAGAAGGCATAGAAATTGTAATTTCAGAAATTCGTAATATTAGTTCAAGAAGAGAAAATATAATTAAGTTAGCAAAAACTACATTTTCACAAGGTGTTGCATCAAAAAATAAATCTCAAATAAATTCAGCAGTGCAAGTAAGCATAAATATAAAAATTACAATAAAATATTTATGAATTATGTACAAGATATAACATTTATTATGAAATTACAGATATTAATAAATTTAGGGACTTTAAAGGAAGTTATTTCTGAACTTATATCAGATATTCTAACAAAATCAACTAAAGGTATTCAAAATGTGTTAACTTCAACAACTGTAATTTCTCCATTACAAAAAAATAAACAAAGTCCTGGAGGAGCTAATGTGTCAGTAACTTGCATTTCAAAAGATAGATTTTGGAGTTCTATAGAAAACTTTTTCTTAGATGACCTTTTTCAGTATTGTAGACAAGTATTTATATTTATTTCCAATTTAGTGTATGTTATTTTTCTTTAATCATAATACATTAAATATTATTGAAGGTTCATGTTGTTCAAAACATTTTAATTGATTTACAAGATGATACTGAACATAAACATCTAGGAATAACATTTTGGAAAGCATTAACAGATAATATTGTAATGGAAATGAAAAAAGCTCCAATACATGTTCAAAATATACTGGAGGAAGATTATCCAAAGCTCCTTAAATTATGTAATGCTCTAACACATAAATTGAACAGTAAAGATTTTATATTTAAGTAAGTAAAAGATTAATTGTACACTGATGCAATAAATCTGTATTGAAAAAAATGTTATATTTAAACATAAGCATGATCTGCATATGGTATACAATATATTGTTAATTTTAATGTGTTGAAGAACTATGTTGTAATAAACTTTTTTATTTTAACTTAAAATGAGAACTTTTGTATAAGTCAAAGTATTAAATAAAATCTTTACTTGATGTCAAATTTAGATTCATATAGAAGATGTGATATTTCTTGGATTTTAGTACATTGAAACATTAAGCATTGACAGATCAATACTAAAAATGCTATTAAAGTACATTTTTATTGTTTTAATTTGAATATCATCTAAAGTCATTGATTGATTTCAAAAAGTTTCAAACCTGAATATTAAATTTGTGTTGTATAGCATTACTAACAATGTATTTTGAATTAAATGTTAAAAATACAGTATCAATCAATCACTGGATTCTCAAAGTTGAATCTATAAAAACTTATATATATATATATATATATATATATATATATATATATATATATATGAAATTTTTATATAAATTATATTTTAGACACTCGATGGTGATTTTTTGGGAAAATACATATTTATCAAAATCGTTTTCGAGACTTCTTGATCCAGTAAATGAAATGTTTGCAACTGACACTATACCTAATCATGATCAAATAGATGCATTAATTCGAATAATAACAAGGTTATTTAATTTTAATTATTTAACTGATATTTAAAGTATATAAATGTTTATATTAAAATGAGTATACATTTTATAAAACATATTTTTAGTGACCTAAGTGTTGCATTAATAGATGAAAATTTGACTAATACTATTGCCAAAAAAAATGTTGCGAAATGTATTCGAACATTTGCAATAAAAACTGAAAATTTAATTGCTACTAGTGCTGGAACAAGTCAAACTATAGGAGTTCAAACACCAGGTCAACAACATGATGTGAAATTAGCTAATACTATACATTATTTAAAAATTCAAGTCGAAAGAATGTTAACAAATATGTATAATACTCTTCCAAATAGTACTAGTGAAATTGTGAAAGAAAGTTTACAAAATTTGGATAGAGTTGTTATGTTAATTTTAACACCATTAACAGGTAAACTACTAATATTAAAAATAAAAGTTACTTTTAATTTTATATTCATTTTTTTTTAAAGTCTCAATTAATAGTACAATTGAAACTATTATCGTTACAATTCATCTTGAAACAGACTGGAACCGTTTACAAGTTACTACAAATAAAATGCTCAGTTGTAGTCCTTATATGCGAGAACTGATAGAATATATTGTTCGAGCTTATAAGGCCCATCTAGCATCTTTTTCACATTCAGAAGCATTGCTATCAAGGTTAACAAAATAATTTATCTGAATAATTTTTTGTTGTGGGTGTACCTGTGCATCCATCCACACATGTATATTCTAACAGGTATTTTTAGTTGTTCAGAAATTGCCGTTCGCTGCATTGAATTATTTGTTAGACATACAACATTGTTACGACCAGTAAGCTATGGAGGTCGATTACGATTACAAGCAGACTACCAGCATTTAGAGTCGGGTTTAATTACTTTGTGCCCTCGATTACCTAGTTTAGGAAGACCATATCGGTATGCAAATTTTTTTAGTTAGTACTTTATTATAATTGCATTAGATAAATTACTATTTATAATTGCATTAGATAAATCATTTGTGCAATATTTTAATATTTGACATTTATGTACTCAAAATTATTATACATAGTATTATACTTTTATAATACTTCTGTGAACCTACATAAGACACATTGCAAAAATCAGTAATTTAATTTTTTTAATATATTTTATTTGAACATTGAAATATTTTTAGCATTTTAAATATCTGAAAATTCTTTTTATACAATATAAGAATTTATTAAGAAATAGCGGTATTTGAATTTATTAAATAAAATTTGACTCGATTAAAAGTATTTTTCTAAAAAAATATGTCTATAAAATTACTTGCTAATAAAGTTTTTGCTTTATTAGCAAGTTTTCAGTTTTCATGTATTTTTTTAGTCAATGATTATTTAATAATTGCTACAAATTATTTTTTTTATTTTTTAAAAAAATGTATTTGCAAAAAATATTGTTGCAGTTATGTATTACATTATATAAAAAAATGTGTTAATATTTAAGACTGTATTAAAGTAATAAAATTATTAAATTAACTTACAAGATTTAATACTATAAAGTTGTATAAAATTATTACTTATTGTTTATTTAATTATTTTTTACTAATGCATATTTCAATGACCCTGCTTTATTATTGAAATGTGACATAAATGCTCTGATGATGGTAATATAACCATCATAATACTCATTTGCAAATCAAATGAAAAATTAGTGATTGTTAAACCCTTTTATAATCTGTGATATTAATTTATTTGTGTAAAAATGACTTAAGATATTTCTTTTATGTAGATTTATATATATTTTTTTAATTTATCTTCATATGGTGTATTTACAAATTTATTTAATAGAACTGTTGAAAATATTTATTACTTTTATACATTTTTTAATAAATTTTAAGATTATTTATGTTTCAAATATTTATTTAAAACTTTATAATTTCTCACCAAAAAAATTTTCATTTTAATATAATAGTTTTTAGTACAAAGAGTTGAGTAATATAACATATAATTAAATTTATATTTTAATTTCATTTATAGTTTTAATTCATTTCATTTTATTTAATTTATATGTTTCTAGATAGCATATTTACAAAGAATTTTCTGTTTATAGGTTGCTAAAATCAATGGCTACATTAATAGTTTTAAATCCAATAGATATTGTGAAAAGTCAATTAGTTGGAAGTTCTGTTCCACAAAGTACCATTCTTTTATTATTATTTACATATGCGGGACCAGAACTCCAGAGCCCACATCAATTAGCTGGATGGTCGATTGAAAAATTGTCAGCATGGCTTGATGAACATTCTGAAGAAAAAGATAGGTATTGTATGCGTATATGTAGATGGTTACTTTTCTCATATGTTTTGTCTCAAAATAAAATTTTACTATTTCATACTCTGTTTCACATTATATACTTCTTGTATATTTCTTATAGTCAAGGTTAAAATAGTTAAGAAGTGATGTAATGCAATCTTAGCAGATTGTGATGAATGATATTTCAATTAGGATAAATAATTATCCAAAATTTAAGAAAAATATTTTCAAAAAAATTAAATATTTAAAAAAATATAAAATAAAACAATTTTCTTTTTGGACAATATATTTGATGTGTTAAAATATACACCATCATAATTTCTTATTACTTTAAGAAAAGTAATTTAATTACTTAATATAATTGCAGTGTATTTCAATTGAATTAAAAAAATATAGTTATATTCACTTTCAATTTTGTTTATTTAGAAGAATTTATATACGAGGTTCCTTGATACCAAAAGAAGAAAATAATCACTTAGTCAAATGTCAAAAAAATTGATAGATGTGATATCATAATTCACTCTTATCATAATTCATTTTTTATTAATAATCACATTTATCTATCAAACACAATAAGATTTTTTTAAATAAAGTATTGGTTTTAAAGTATGTAATATTGAATCTCTTAAAACAATAATATTTTTTTTGTTATGTGATAATACAAGGCATAAGATAAAAAAAAGTTGCAGAATTGCTAAAAAAATAATTATTAGACAATAAGAATGATTGTTGTATTTGGATTTAGGAAAAAGCATATGCATTACAATATTTAATGGAAATTGTTTTAGTAATAATATAAATTGATATTTAATCTGTAATGAAAACAATTATGTATAAAAAGTTCAACACTGAATTCAGTAAAAAAAAGAGTAATTGTACAGCATAGATGATACTATCAAATTGAGGGTTTATATGTTCTAGTGTTATAAAAAAATTGAAATTATGAAATAAATTTATTTTTCTATATAACAATAATAGTTGTGCTACAAAAGCCAAAGAATAAAAGGCTTGTGCAATGTATGTAAACTATTTATTATTTGACATGGACCTCTCAGATATATATTTCTTCACATCAGAAAATTGAACAGTAAAATGCAAGTTTATTGTAGTCGAATTTTAAATGATCATTTTTTTCAAATTAGTCATTTTTGTCATGTAAACTAGTTACTATTTGAAATATTTAAATTTTCTTTTAGCTACTTAGACTAAACCATATATATGTACACATAATTGAATTAAGAATGTAAATAAATAATTATTTTCAGATTGGAGCTAATATCTGGTGCATTGCAAGCTTATGTATCATCTGTAAGAAAGCATAATGTTACAAATTATGATTCTGTTTATGTATTGATGTCAGATTTATTAAAATAGTAAATATATTACAATAGAATTATTGTTATTAACTATATTATTATAAAATGTACAGATTTTTTGTATAAAACTATATAAAACAAAAAGATATTTTAATCAAATAACATGATTAAGTAAAAGAATGTTACAGAAATTAATGCACAAGTGAAATTTATTTAAATTACCTCGAAAAACTTGAGAATTTTTGTTGGTATTTTTTTTTTATAATTTGATAGCACCAATTATTATTAAAAAGTAATAGTTTATATACATATTTGTGTGTGTGTGTGTATAAACACAAGTGCATACATGCACACACACACACATACCATAACCTGTTTATATCTGCTCACTATTGAATGAAAACATCGATGAATGTTTATATTCATTGATATTTAGTCATGCTGATCAGGCGGGTTGGTAAGGATTTTTTAATCAGAATTTACTCTCTTAGACAGGTTGCACTCACTAAAACTAAAGAGCCCCACCTTTCTTAAATCTCCGATTGGGATTCAAACGTATTTTTCTTACATAATAGGTGATGATGCTAGTCACTACATCATTGATCAATTACATATATATGTTATCATCCTCTCAATTCACTGTTAGATGAAGGCCTTCCCAAAACTCTCCACTTAGAACAATCCAATGTCTTCCTTCACCAGTACACTCTAACAAATTTCCTTATTTCTCTATTCCATCTATCCGTGGGTCTCTTTCTGAATCTTTTTATGTATGAAGGTTCTCAATCAATAACTTTGTTCATTGGTGATTCTCTCTTCTTTCTACGTAACCAGCCCATTTCCAACTTTTCAGTTTTGCTACAACATTTATAGTTCTTTCTATTTCTATATCTATTTCTCTTCTTTTTTGTGTAATTCCTAACATACATTTTTTCATGCTTCTCTATATTGTTCTGAGCTACATATATACAAGCCCTCAAAAGTTTAGTTGAAATAAACACTTCAATGTTTTAAAGTAACAATGTTTAATAGCTCGGATTCTCATCACTGGTTTCTTTAGTCATGATTTATAATTAAAAAGCATCATTGTTTTTAAAAGGGCATTCCCCGAAATTCATATCGCTCGCGTAACTAAACAATAAATGGTATGTAATCATAAAAATTCACCACGCCAGAATTAAGTTGGAATCGAATACTCACGCTACTTGCATTCGAGAAAGACGGATTTGTTTAGGTTTAATACATTCTCGTAGATATTTTACAGTGAAGTCGTAATATTTAATTTTCAAAAATAATTATTCATATTAATAAAAAAATAGCTCCGAGGCCAACATTAATTATAGATAAAAGATCAAAAACTGTGAATGAATATGAAAGATTGAAAAATGTTAATGCAGTTGGAGAAATATTCAAAATTAGTGCCAAAAGAGTAAAGAAAATCATAAAAAAAGAGCATAGAAGTTTCGACACTTGCAGATAAACCATATTCTGGGCGACCTAAAGTCACTACTGCCAACGATGATCGGAATATAGTACGACAGTGCAAAATTAATCCGAAAATTGTTGTAAGAGAAATTCGAGAGCAGCTATATGAAGCAAGGACTTCAGTTTCTAAAACCAATATTAGAAGACGTATTCACGATACTAGGTTGAGGGACCATGTGTCCAGGAAGAAACCTTTATTGACATTTGCCCATAAAAAAAGAAGATTAAATTTTGCCAAAAAATATCTGAATAAACCACAGGACTTTTACAAACGAGTATTTTTTAGTGACGAGACTAAGTTTGAAATATTTGGAAATTGTGGGCGCCAAACAATTTGGCGAAGTAGCAGTAATAATGTTTATATTAACAAAATTGTGGAAACATGGCCTAATTTGCCTTTCAATGTTTTACAAACCTTGGTAGAATTAACGTATAGAAGGCTTAATGCTGTTTTTCGGAATAATGGCAATCATACAAAATATTAAAAATTGAAAAAAAAAATTTTTCGGTCTTTTTTCTAATTTTTAACTAACTTTTGACACTAAACCTAAAAGTAGTTTTTGTATAATTTATGATTAATTTGAAGTATCATTACTAATTTCTTATCAAAATGACTATTATTAATTAAGGTTTAATAAATAATGTTTCATTTGGAGATATTTTTATTTTTTTTGCACAATTTTTTATTTTTTATATTTTTTCATTTCAATTAACTTTTGGAGGGAACTGTAGATGTATGAATATGTATTTTATATATATATATATATATATATATATATATATATATATATATATATATATATATATATACAGGATACCTCGCATAGTGCGGTTAATCGGTTCCACTGATTTGCCGGACTATTTGAAACCGCACTAATCGAAACATTAACTAAATACAAAAAACGTTAATTGGTTCCAAACAATTTCTTTTCCTGTCTTTCAGTATATAAAACGAGGGTAATATATTCAAATGTTTGTATGTATCAACAAAACAAAATCAGAGGTTTATATATTCGTTTTCAATTAAAATTTAATTATCAAAAAATCGACTTTACTCTAGAGCAGGGGTGGCTAAGACGTAGACCGCGGTCGACCGGTCGACCGCAAGGCCTCTGGAAGTCGCCCGCGAAGCTGACGTGAACATTGACAAATTATTGTGATAAATTTATATTTCAATGCATTTTTTGGTTCAACATATTTGTGCGAATCGGCATTTTCCCGCATGAATGCTATAAAAACTAAACATAGGTCACAATTATCGGATCTACATTTGGAATCGTGTTTAAGAATTAGTTTAAGTTCATACGAGCCAAATTTTGACAAACTTGCCGAAACTATGCAATGCCAAGTGTAATCAAAATAAAAAAATCTATTTTTTTTACTTTGTATTTTTTTTTTTGTAAAATTAGTATCTAATTTATTTTAATATAATTCTAAAACAATAATTTTCTTTTTTTCTTTACATTTTCTTGATTTTTTTTATATTCAGGAGCAATTCTAGAAAATAATTATTTGTAGGTAATTTAATAGTAGTCATAGTAAAATGTCGTCGTCAGTTTGTGTCTTATAGAAAAAAGTCACCAATTCGTAAGTACATTCTAAAATAATTTAGTCGGCCTCAGGTACACTTTCACCAAAAAAAATCGTCTCCAACATCTAAAAGTTTGGCCATCCTTGCTCTAGACTTACGAATCGAAAACTAATAGAAAAAGAAAAAAGACCAAAAAACTAGAACTGTGCATGTGATGCGTATAATGTGCACATGCGCATAGTTTTTTTTTTAAATTTCAAATCGTACTATAGTGAAACCGTACTAATCGAAGCCGCAGTATGCGAGGTATTACTGTGTATATATAATATATATGTATATGATTTCTATCATGTAAACGTTATTTTATAAATATTAACTTTATTTCATGTTAAATTGTTTTTATACATTAATGTATACGTTTTTTTTATAATAATATAAATGGAAAATTATGTAATGTCATTAGTTGTTCCTTGAACATATTTATCAATAGTTTCGGGAACTGATGCAACATCTTTTTTTTTAGAATTCAGTTGATCACATAATGATTTTACAGGAACCAAATCATTAATTAAGTAATTAGAATTTCCATTAGATTGACAATTAATATTTTTTTCATTAGAATTTCTTGTAATAGTCTGAAACATACTAGCTTCTTTTTGCGTCTTAATAGTTTTTAAGGGTATTTTAATTTTCATATCAGATTTCAATTTGTGTCTTTTAATTTTTTCAAATTTTTTATTAAAACAATCTATTTGAATTTTTAAATAAACGTTTTCATGTAATAACTGACTATTTTGCTTAATTACCTGAAAATCGTTTTATTATATATAAATTATTTCAAAACACTTAAAAATATTCATAATTTTAATACTTGTAGATATTTTTTATTGCTACTAGTCATATTCCGTTTTAAATGTTCATTCATAATTAATTCTAAGTCATTTTTAGTACTATCTAATTTGCTTGTAAAATCAGCTAATATCTAAAATACAAATATTGAATTCAATACTTTGATTTGACAATTTATTTATATTTTCATACTTTTGTGTGTTCTAATTGAAATTTTTCGAAATCAGTTTTTAACGAGTCTTTCGCAATTTTCATACGCAAATATTTAACACATAAATTATAATTAATCCCTGAACTTTCTTCTAAAGCATCTTTTAATTCTTGATTTTCTTTTTTTAGATTAGTTATTATAATTTCATCTTCTAAAGACTGTGGTATATTTTTATTAAACTTATTTGAATACTTAATTTCTGTCATTTCCTTACAATAATGCTGTTTTTCCTTTAAATAAAAATATCTTTCATCCTCTAATTGTTGCTTTAAATTTAAACCTAATCGTTTTTGCTGTTTGAGTTCAAATGCAATACGTTCTTTATCTTTTGCAAGAATTCCTAAGAGGCGTTCTTTATCCTTTAATGATGATTGCAAATTATAAACAATATCTTGTAGTTCCTTAGTTTGTTGTTGCAAAAGAAAAAAATCTGCTTGTAAGTCAATATCAATTATTTCTAATTTAACGTGCTCATCTATTACTTTTTCTGTAGAATCTTTTGATTGTGATTTGGTCAGCATACGACTAATTTTTTAAAATAAAATTATATTAGAAAAAAATTCACTTAACATTTTATGTTTTGATTTTTATATAAAACGGAAAACGATATTCAAATTTCATTTTCAACATTATGCGAGTTAATATATATATATATATATATATATATATATATATACACATATATAAAATGGGTCATCCAAATGTGACGCTTAGATTTATGTTTTATTAAAAACATGTGTATAGTTTCTTTTTAATAAACACAAATCTAGGCGTAACATTTGGATGATCTCATATATATATATATATATATATATATATATATATATATATATATATATATATATATATACATATATATATATATATATATATATCAGCGGACAACGTTTGACACTAAAATACAAACTATTAAAAAATTATTACACCTTTTTTGACAGTTAATTACGATACGTCAACATTTATTTGATTATAAAAATTTTATTACCATTAATACATTATTCAATCAATTTTTCTTTGGTATCATTGGTTTTCATTGAAAGTGATAATCAGACTATGGAATTTAATACTTTTCACTGTCAAATTATATACATTTAACAATGTGGATATATATATATATATATATATATATATATATATATATATATATATATATATATATATATATATACACACACACATACACACACGAGGGTCGTTTGATAAGTATGGTAAAAAAGTAACAAAAATTAAATTGAAAAAAATGAATTAAATTAATTAATTAAATTAAACAATAAATAAATTTACCATACTTATCAAACGACCCTCGTATATAGATATATATATATACGAGGGTATATATATATATATACATAATGGTCCAAATGAGACTAAAGGGTTTAGACATACATTTGGTTCCTTCTATAACTTATTATTCTTCAGTCTGTTGGGTCATACGCACCACACACATACACCAACATACATACATATACATATATATATATATATATATATATATATATATATATATATATATATATATATATATATATATATATATATATAGGCACACACACACACCTTGCTTCGATAGGTCCCTTGTTTAAGGCACTGTACTAAAGCCTCGATCTCAATTCTCAAGTATAATCGACTCTCAGTAAATGTTGCACAAATTTTTCAACTATTATCAAGTTGAATTTGCTATTGTAATTTGGTGATGCGAGGATAGGCGATATGTTTGTGATTTTTTGTGCACGATCTATTCTGTCAGCCTCTAAACAGTTTTTTCATAATAATTTTATTAAGAAAAATTATTAACATACGTGATTTTAATGCAAAATTTATTTTCTATGTCAAAAAAACATATTTTCATAATTATAAATTACCTGAATATTTAACTAATTGAAGATTTTTTTGAACAAGCGTCCAGTGTAGTTGACAAAAGAACAAATTTAATAAGTATGTAATTTTAATTTTTGCTTGATATGTAAACAGAAATAAAAAGGAGGCGTTTTTGGTCGCCGTACAATTTTATAAATAACTAATTCAAATTTAAAATTATGTTATCTATAATCATTCCATGGGGACGACTTCAAACCTTAATGTAAAACAATTAAATATTTGTTTTATTAGTCATACATACACGCATATATATATATATATATATATATATATATATATATATATATATATATATATATATATATATATATATATATATATATATATATATATATATATATATATATATATATATATATATATATATATATATATATATATATATATATAATCACTGGACTGCAGTGTGCAGTGTTCTAGACAAATTAAAAATGATATAAATCATAAAAAATGAATGAAAGCACGCAAAACAAAGATAATTACACTCCAATCACAAATGAGAGATAAATGATAATAAAAAACAGTTCTAATCTTTAATTACTTCAGCACCCATTTCCGATATATATTGATAAGTGGAATTGCCACTAAAATATTCTGTCTAAAAAAACAGAAAGTGCTTTTATCATAATAAACAAAAGCATGTGTATATATACATACATATATATATATATATATATATATATATATATATATATATATATATATATATATATATATATATATATATATATACATTATACACACATACATAAGGGAGTTTTTCCTCCTGTTTACTACGCTCACCGACCCTCAGAAAGTCACTTTCGCTCCCCCTGGTTGTCTTCGCTCACTTCTCATACGGCTGCTTCATCCGTAATATGTAATTGCTAACGTTTGGAGATAATCGTCACAATTGTAGTAAATTAATAACATCAATTTTGCGATAGAATTATAATATATATATATATATATATATATATATACACACACATACATACGTACATATATATATATATATATATATATATATATATATATATATATATATATATATATATATATATATATATATATATATATATATATATATATATATATATATATATATATATATATATATATATATATATATATATATATATATATATATATATATATATATATATATATATATACTGTTAAGACAAAGTCTAGTTGAAAACTAACCATTCATAGGAACGTCCACAAAAGAAAAATTTTACGATTTAAATGAAAATAAAATGTTTGATAACACTGTTGTAGAAGATAGAAAAAATATTTATTCAAAAGAGAGAAAAGAAAAACGTTTCAATGTTGCCATCTGCAAAAAGCTTGAAATTATTTTATTGATTGATCGGTTAAAGTTGTTTTATTTCTAAGTTTATATATATATTAAAAGATAAGTGTCAAAACTTGGGTAAATGCCAGTATTATATTGCTCAATTATTGAGGTCAATTAGAGTAATTTGATATTTAATAAAATATAAAAAAATATGACAATGGGAGATGACACTCCTGTCACCTCACTGGTTCTTCCTGTTTTAATACGTCCAATTTTATCGCAGGTAAATATATATATATATATATATATATATATATATATATATATATATATATATATATATATATATATATATATATATATATATATATATATGTATATATATATATATGTATATATGTATATATATATGTATATATATATATATATATATATATATATATATATATATGTGTATGTTTGTGTATGTATGTATGTATGAATAAATAAATAAATAAATAATTATTAAAACAATAAGTAAATTACAATCTTCAGTTGGAACGACATGATTTATCTGCATCACAAACATTACGTGCAGCTTTTACTAAAGCTGAAGCTTCATATGCTGGTCTTACATATGATCTTGTTGTGGGAATAATGCGACATGCAGAACTTGGAATTAATATGAATGAAAGTATATTAAGACTTCAAGGTGCAGCTTCAGAAACAGATGGTAAATTATTTTAAATTTTTAGTATTTAAATATAACGTAATATATTTTCATAATATTTTAGAATATCGTTTAAGCCGTTCCGAAGATACATTCCAAGAATTAAATAAGAAGTCTACAGGCCTTAAAAAAATTTTAAGTAGAATACCAGATGAAATAACTGATCGTAAAACATTTCTTGAAACTATAAAGTAGATTAATTTTTAATATGTTGAATGATGCTAACTACTTGTTATCTTATTTTGTCTTTTGTAGAGAAATTGCTAGTGCAATAAAAAAGTTACTAGATGCTGTAAATGAAGTTGCTGCTTTTATACCAGGTTCAACTGGAAAACAAGCTTTAGAACAAAGGAAGAGAGAATTTGTAAAATTTTCTAAGCGTTTTAGTAATACTTTAAAAGAGTATTTTAAGGAAGGCCAGTAAGTATTTAAGATTATAACATATTTTGTTAGAAAAATATACTTTTTTGGATTGATATATATTATTTTCAGAGCCAATTCAGTTTTTATCAGTGCCTTGTATCTTATTCATCAGACTAATTTGATTATGGTTACTGTTAAAAGTAAATGTGAATAAAGTGTATAAATATTTTTAATTAAATTATAAGTAGGTTGTGGTGATAAAGTATTATTGAACTGTTTATGTATATATCTGTATAATTAAAATAAATATTTTAGTTAAATAAGTGTTTTTTTTTCAAATATACATTTGTATATATATGTTCACATGTGAATGTATGCATATATATATATATATTACAAACATTATACATATATTTCAGTTATATTTAGAAACATCTTTGGCAGTTAATGGATACTTGGAATGAATGGTCCATTTTATTTTTTAACAAAAAATAAATGATAATTGGGAACAATTAAAGCCAGTTATGTGTGCAATATTGTGTAATTAAATTTATTTGGTCTTGACAGAACTGATATTAGTGTTTTAACATTAGTTATGAAATTTGCTGTTATGGCAATAGTATGCTTGTGTTTATGTATTTTTGCTATATAATATAGTCTACTACTGCTGGTTTTAAGTACAGAAATGTGACAATAAACATGACAAATGTTAATTTTTAATAAAAATTCAAATTACATAAAAAAAATTAAAATATCTACAAGCTTCTTATAAATTATTTCAGCATTTTATATTGCAGGTGATACCTAGCTCCTCTGACTTCCAACAATAAACTTTTCTAACCTAACCTGTTGACACTGCTGTGATATTATTTGAACAATAAATAATATTAATCTTTTTTGATATTCAATAACTAAATTATATAAATACTAAAATTGTGACTTATGATAAATGCAAATACTTATTTTTTAGTTTTTCTTTTTAACATCATAGCATCCATTTACTAGTGTTTGGTCATACTATGCTGAACAGGCAGATAAGAACGTTATATATATATATATATATATATGTATTTATATATATATATATATATATATATATATATATATATATATGTATATATATATATATATATATATATACACAGCTGGGTCTGTTTTTGTGCGGATTATTTTAATGCGATTTTGAAGTTATGCGGTTCATATTTCTTCTTAATATCTTTTTATGCGAATTTTTTTAAGCGGTTATTTGATTCAACGAAAAGCTCTTCAGTTTTATGAACAAATGAAGGAATCATAGCCATTTACTTCCTCTTCTCAAACTGATAAGGAATTTTCGGCTAGCAAAGGATGGTTAACCGGGTTTTTAAAAATGAATGCACTGCATAACGTGAAGATTACGGGGGCAGTTGCATCGACAGATGAAGAAGCTGCAAAAAATTTTCCAGAAGAGTTAGCCAAAATTATTGAAGATAGTGGATATTGTTCACACCAAGTATTTAATGCTGATGAAATAGGACTGTTTTGGAAAAAAATGCATATATATTTTCAAATATGTATGAAAAAATTTAAAATAAATTACACATATGTATATATTGCTTTGAATGAAATTAAATAGTTAATAAAAAAATAAAGTAAAAAAAACTATGTTTTGTATCAATTTTATTCAGATATTTGAATTTTTTTTAGGCATTCTTTATTTCCTGATTTTTTATACGAATTTTAGAGTAATTTCACTTTGTTGCTTTGGTTTTATAATAGTATTAACGGTTTTTGAAAATTACGGAACGTATCCTTAATTTTTCAATGTAATTTAAGTCTTTTATTGTGCGATTTTTTTTAATGCGGTTTTCTGCGAACGTATCTACCGCATAAAAACAGACCCAGGTGTATTAATATATAATAAATATTGCCTACACAGAAGCATTAACGTAGCATTCTAAACGTTTTAATTTTCATAATTTATTTACATTGTTAAATAGAAGCAAATTCGGGGGTCGACGAGTGAAACGAGAAGAAAGAGAAGCCCCTAGTAGTGTTAAAAGAAGGATTTTAATTTTATTTAATTGCTACATATTAATTAGAAAATCTATAACTCAACACATAATTTTTTGAAGTATTTAGAAATTATTGAATTTTTAAGCCATACTGTTTTTTAATCCAAAATAAAATTATGAAGTTTAAAACGTAGAAAAAAAATGAAAATTCTTTACACATGCGTGCATTTACATTCCTTTTCAACTATAAACTGTCACGTTGTTGTTGCACGTGCGACCTTGTATATCAATAATGTAAGTAGAGATTTTGGTGTCCAATTTGTATTAATAAATATATTATTTATAAAAATGCTAATTATTCAACATTTTTGGATTCATTACCTTCCGAAAAACTATTGGTTAGTAAAACTAATTATATTTTTATATATATATATATATATATATATATATATATATATATATATATATATATATATATATATATATATATATATATATATATATATATATATATATATATATATATATATTATGTATATATATATATATATGTATATATATATATATATATATATATATATATATATATATATATATATATATATATATATATATATATATATATATATATATATATATATATATATATATATATATATATATATATATATATATATATATATATATATATATATATATATATATATATATATATATATATATATATATACATATATATATATATATATATATATATATATATATATATATATATATATATATATATATATATATATATATATATATATATATATATATATATATATATATATATATATATATATATATATATATATATATATATATATATATATATATGTGTGTGTGTGTGTATATATACACATTTTTTTCTTTTAGAGTATTTTATTTAAAAAATGGCATGGATGTTTATTAATCCTGAAATTCATAGTGTGTTTTCTACACTAGGAGTATTACAAGGGGATTCATATAGTATTAGCAATGACTGCTTTGGTAAGATAATTGTAAATGTTAAAGTAAGTTTTTATATTTGCTTGGCAGAAATGAATTTTAGGAATGTTTTTTAATATATTAAGTTTTCCTTGATTACAGTAAAAAAATTAAAAAAAAAATTTTTAGGTAAAAATTAAATTAAGTATTGAAATATTAGTGTATTTTCATATATTTTAATTGATTAGATATCTTCATTAAGTATGTGAATTTCTGTATATGCATATATATTTAATAAAATTGAATAAAATGTCTGTTTTAATGATTAGCTAAACTTGTCGAAATCTGGAATAAACTTTCAACAGAAGATCGAACATTACGTACATTTCGTCGTGCCATAGCATTTGGTCAAAACATAAAGAAAGATTTAATTCCACTTTTAATAAATATTAAACAGGATTTAAAAATTATGGATATGACTATCAAAATTCTAGTTAATCTGACAGTGCCTGTAGAATGTCTTTTACCTACTGAAGCAATGTCTAAAACAGATGTTGGTCGACATACTATTTTTGAATTAAATAGACTTTTGTCTACAGCAAAAGAATGCTTTGTTGATTGTCGAACTACGAAAGCGATATTAGATTACATGAAATTAATTTTAGAAAAAGATGAAAAACTTAGCTTAGAACAGTGTGATAGCATTAATAATTGTTTATTACTATTAAGAAATGTTTTGCATATCCCAGAGAATAGAGATGTTACAACACATGCAAGTAGTATGCAAAATCAGATTATATGGAATCTTTTTACACAAAGTATTGATAAACTTATTTTACATCTTATATCTCATCCACAGCACTTTAATATTAATGGAGCTGTGGTAAGTTATATATTTTTTTAATTGTAATTTTATTACACAAAAAATCATTTTTTGAATTATTTTTTTAAGGCTTATTGGGGAGTTACAATGGTTCAGTTAATAGCACTTATGTATAAAGATCAACATGTAGGTACTTTACATAAACTTTTAAATCTTTGGTTTGAAGCATCATTAAGTGAAAGTTCAGAAGATAATGAAAGTAATACATCTCCACCAGATCAAGGAAGTGGTGATTCCTCTCCAATGCTTACTTCTGACCCTACTTCAGATTCCTCAGATAATGGGGGAAGCAGAAAATCTAAAACTGGTGTGAATCGTACTAACTCTCATAGTAAAATTAATATATTAACAAATTCTGTTAAACAGCGTGTTATAACAACTCAACAAATATTTAGACCAAAATGTATGACAGCTTGTAACAAAAATGTTATACATTTAGCAAATTTTGATGCTGAAAATAAGGCAAGTTTAATTATATGTTATTAATTTAATGCAGAATTAACATTATTACAAAAAAAATTATATCATACATACATATTTGCTTATGTATGCATATATGTTTGTATATGTATAAATATATTATATATATATATATATATATATATATATATATATATATATATATATGTATATAAGGCAGTTATTTTTAACAATATTTATAACTATATAATTTAAAGTATTATGTAATAAAGCAAAATAACGTAAAATAGGGTTACATTATTTACATAGGAAAAAATATAGTTATTTATGTGATATGTGTGAATACATATGCGTACATATGCATCTGTTAATTTATATGGAAGTAATTTGAATTATTTTTATGACAAATAAGTTTTATTATTTTGAAAAATATTAAATGAAACTGTGTATGCTTTTTCATTAAATATGTTATTCCAACCTTGTACATCTATTTTCATAAAACTGTAATGTACAAGTTCGAAATTCATTTGATTTCATATGGCAAGTAGAAGGATGATGAAAATTCATCAAGTTCGCATAGTTTCCAACCATCATTCAAGAATGCTGGTATTATCAAGACTAGGAATAGTCTAATCAAAAGGAAACGCATGGTAAATAACGCATAAGACTGTCATGTTTACATGATTTTCAAAAATTGAAATGCCATTATTAATTAATTATTGAGTTGGTACAACCAAAATACCAGATTTTTTAACTTATTAAAAATGCTTTTTTGTAAAATGCATTTTTATATTTTAATATATATATTTTTATATATATATAGTGAATATATTTATATATATATATATTATATATATATATATATATATATATATATATATATATATATATATATATATATATATATATATATATATACACACACACACACACACATTATCATATTAACTTATATCAACTCACAGCTGGGCAGTCACAATGAATGTTACCATTAATTGATATTTGGTCTTATGTGGTATACTACATTTACTCCTTTAGGAAGGTCTAAAGAGCCCTACTTATCCTATATCTCTGACTAGGGCTCAAACGCACTTTTCCTGCATGACAGGCAGTGATGCTAACCGTTCAATTAAATGTATATATATATATATATATATATATATATATATATATATATATATATATATATAAATATATATATATATAAATATATGTATAAACGGTTTCTTATTTAAAATTTGTTTTTTTATTGCTATTGTTTTGTGTTTTAACAAATCTTTAAAAACTAATGTAAAAAATCTGAACATTTGTCAAATTTTGTTATTGAATTCAAGGGTAGATTATTTCTTCTTGTAACAGTAACTTGTTTGTTAATATAAATATAAAAACAAAATAAGATTATATTGCATCTAACAAGTGTTTCCCTTTGTAAACATTTTTTGGAAGTAAAATGTTAACTGGTAAATAATTGCATTCTGAGCTAATTAAAAGTCATTATTATCTTTATTTAGTCAAAATAAATCTCAGTAAAGACTAAAATCATTTTTTTTCTATCAAGTGAAGGCCATCCTAAAATGAATTATCGTCCCAACACCACAAGATATTAAAAAGTGTTAATAATTTTTTAATGTTCACTTTGTTTATAGTATTCAAATAATAAGAGCAGTGACACAAAGTTGTATTTAGAACCATTAAAATCTAATACAAATATTTATTCTTTTATTTTTTTAATACATACTAGTTCATAAAAACATAATTTCAAATATGTATTAAAAATTAAAAAATATAATCTACCTTTAAAATTAATAAAATGCATACACATTTAGATTATATAATGATGTATTAGCTAATATTAATGACAATAAAAAAACTAATGTAATCATTTCAGTTTTTAATCATCAAACTTATGTAATATTTAAAGCATTTAAGTCTCTTTTCAATTTTATGAAAATGCCTAATTTATTTTTACTTATTGATTATAAAAATGTATATATGTAATTGGAGTCTGCATAAAAAATACTATTGAAATGTTTATAATGTTGAAGTCTCTTTTTTCATTAGAATTTTTTTATAGATTTTTTTTCTTAATTATATAATTAATTTGAAATATGTAATTTTTTGTATTTATTTTTATTAATAATGAAGTAAATTGGCATTTTTAGTAGTTTTGAAAATATAAAAATTTCAACTATTTTTCATAAATAAATATATATATATGATTATGAAAATTCTATAAACTTTGTATATACTTCTCTTTTTATATGTGCATATACACATATATATGTATACAAACATGAGATATGAGTAAATTTATGTATATGTATATTTGTTAACAAAAAAAAATTTTTTTAGACTAATTTTGCCAGTAATCATCAAAAACCACTGAAATGCCCTTCAATATCTGAATTGTCCGACTGTGGTTACGGAACACAAATGGAAAAAGAATCAATATCTACATCAAGTAATGATGATGATTCTCCAAATATTAAACCAATTCATCAGAAACCACCCACTACACAAAAAAGAGTTAATAAAACTAGAGGGGTAGTTGTTGAAGATAAAAAAGAATGGCGTAGAAAAAAATTAGTGAAAAGAAGTAAAACACACATGTTAGTATAACTAGAAAAAGTGAAAATAATTATACTAAATTAATTTAAAATGGTTCAAAGTAAAATTTGAACATATCCATAGACTCATTTATGTTGTTTACAAATTTATATTTGTTGCTTATTAAATTGCATTAATAAAAATTAATTTTTTTTAATTATATAACAGATTATATTATTTTATTTTGAGAACAATTTTTAAGACATTTTTTTTTAAAAAAAATATAACATTTCTGTTTTTGTATTTATTTAAATTGAAATTAATTTATTTTATAAACGTATTATTTCCTTTTAATTAAAATTACTGCATTTACTTGCATATAAAACAAGTGTATAGAAATGTTCAAATTTCAATTTAATTTACTGTACATATTTATTTTTTAGGTATTTATTTTTTTAAATGTAATTATTTGAAGTGTTTTATTTAAAAATTTTTTTTTTAGAATTAATATGAAAGGCTTAATGCATCATATACCAACAGATGATGACATCTCAAATATTTTAAAAGAATTTACTGTCGATTTTCTTCTTAAGGGCTACAGTAATTTGGTACAGGAACTTCACTCTCAACTCTTGGAAGATCTTTATACTAATATTGACACATCACATTTTTTTTGGCTTGTTACTTATTTTTTAAAATTTGCTTCACAATTGGAATTAGATTTAGAGCATGTAATATCAGTGCTTTCTTTAGATATTATTTCATATTTAATATTTGAAGGGGTGTATATATGTGAAAAATTAGAACTTTCTTCAAAAAAAGTTGGACAAGACTTTAAGCCATGCCTTCGAAGAATACATTTGGTTAGTATAAAATAAAATTGTAAATATCAAATACTTATTAATCTAAATTATCCTACTTATTAATTTACATTATTTCATTTTCAATTTACAAATGATTAAATTAAATCTATTATTAAATTTTATAAACGCAACAATATTTTTTTAATATATATTTTTTGAATTGAGTCATTTTTGCTATACAAAACATGTTTATTAATAAGTTTAAATATTATTGTTATTAAAATACACTTATTTGGACTAGAATCTATGTGAAACATTACATTTTTGTATATGTTAAGAATACAATCCAGAATTAATAAACATTTTTTCAGGTAATAACTGCAATTCGAGAATTTTTGCAAGCAGTAGAAACATATAAAAGAATAACTCATCTCACTGTAGAAGATAAAAAACATGTGACACAACTTCAGATACATATTGCATCAGGAGATAGTTATAGAAATTTGTTTGTATTACTAATTCGTCAGTATGAACCAACAATTCAGAATCAACAATATTTACAAGACCTTATTGTAACTAATCATATATTGTTAATATTTTTGGATAACGTCAGTAAGTTACCAGAATATAAAGGCAAGCCAAATATGACTGATCATCTAAAAAAGTAATTGTTTTCTTTACATTTTTTTTATTTAATGTGTACATTTATAAATAAAACAATTAGATATTCTTGCAGTTGTTTAAAATTTTTCTTAGAGTTACTTATTTTATAATATCTAGTTTTTAATAACTATTTTTCAATATATAAAGGTTTGCAACAGTTGAAGTAATGCGTCAGTATGGTATTTTACTTGAAAATTTTCAAAATAATGGTGAATATATTAATGATTGTATATTTACGATGATGCATCATGTGGCTGGTGATTTAGATAGTGTTTCTACACTTTTTCAACCTATGATTTTAAAAACTTTTTCACAAATTTGGGAAACTGATTATGAAATTTGTGATGTAAGTGAATATTTGAGTAATATTTATAATTTAAAAAAATCATGTTATGTTGTCAATAAGAACATTAGATTGGTTATTTAAAATTATTTCTAGGATTGGGCTGATTTAATCGAATTTGTCATACATAAATTTATAAATACACCACGACAATCTCCGTTAACAAGAAATACTTTAACATGTGAGTCACAATTACCAGATGAAATAAACTGGACTAAAGAAGAACTTGATAAGTTAAAAATTTACTACATGGAAAATCGTTATATGTTTGATCCACTTTCACATATTGTTGATTTATACAAAAAAACTGGAGTTGTTAAAAATAAAAAAATAGTTCTTGAAAAGTTATATGAGCAGTCAATTATTAATATGGGTACTTATAATGATCTTCAGAAATTTGAGTCTACTATCACTATTAAAGATAATGGTGTAAAAAATTCAAGTCTTCAAGATTATAATATAAATATGTTGAAAGATGCTATATTTAAAGATAAATTTGGTTATTGTATACCTTGGTTACAAAAAATATTGCTTGATGCATGTTATGTTAAACTTAAAATGAATGATCAAAAAATTATATATGATAATATTGTTCTGGATCCTGTTTTGTATTATTTTTCGAGTAAGTACCAAAAAACTGTACAAATTTACTTTCATTTTTTTAATGTATCATTTATATTAGAAATGGAAAAATCTATTCCTATCGTTGCATGGAGTTATGATGAAAAGTGTGCCTTATCTCATCTACCTGTTATGTTATTGATGCACAAACTCGGTCTTCATTTACCATCAGATACTGGAAAAATGTTTGTAAGAATACCTGAATTTTGGACAGCAGATATGCTTTTTAATGCTGCTCAGAAATTAGGATCTATACCTATGTGTAAGAATCATGTTTCTAATGAATTCTATATTCTAAATATTTTAAATGGATTTTTTTTTAGCAAATATAAGTTTTGATATGACATTATTAAAAGGACAAAATTCAAAAGAAAGCTTATTACAATCTTCAAGCATAACTGAAGATAACAATAAAGTAAGATATTTAACTGAAACTTTCACTACTATGCAACCATTATCTATGATTCGATTTACACCATTGTAAGTAAACAACTGATTAAAATATATAATAAAAATGCAATTTTCAAATGATACAAGAAAAGATTAATTAAGAGATAATTTTACAGGCCTAATCCTCCAACAAATTGGTTTCAAACAGTTATGGCATCAAATACAATTAATAATATTCAAAATGCAAGGTTATTTAATCATTTATAATACCAAATAACTTATAAAACAATTTAAAAATACACATATGTATTTATTAATTTTAGTACAAAACAAAATAATGTTAATTTTCCTTTATGTCCATCTGTGATACATACAATTAACCAAAAGGAATTAAAAATATTGAAACAATCCGAGAACTGTGATGAAAGGAAAATTTACTTTTATGAAAAAATGGATTATGCACGAACAAAAGGTGATAGTTCTACATTAGAAGATTCTGAAATAGCAAGTATAAATGAAACTGCATCTGTTGTTTCTAATTTAACGAGAATGTATGTAAGTGATGAGGAAGAGAAAACTGAATGTTTTCATTAATTATGCTAATAATTATATGTTTTAGTAGATAAATAAACAATATTATATAATTTAATTCCTTATAATAATTAAGAAAAAGGCTCTTCATTTTTTTTAATATGGTTTCTAGTTATTTCAATTTTGAGAATCTAGTGTGTATGTGTGTGTGTGTGTGTGTGTATATATATATATATATATATATATATATATATATATATATATATATATATATATATATATATATAAAATGTATGTATGTATGTGTGTGTGTGTGTGTGCATTTTAGTATGAAGATTGTTCAGTAATCCATTTTATACTTTTGTATACTCTAAGTAATTATACAATATAAATAAATATTTTTTATTAGATGAAGATTTTGATTTGTAAATTGTGTATTATATATAAAATGGTAATGCCAACTTGATATACACCTACACATGTATAAAATATTTTTAGGCAGCCTGTTTTATATTTTTGTATATTTCAAATAAATATGTAGTATAAAAAACAGATATTTAATTACATATTGCACATTATTTTTCATTTTGTAAATATGTTAGAGAGTATTGATGAAAATTACTATTATTTATGTGCAACATATAATAGAACATGTTCTAGTTACTGTAATATACTAGATTTAAAAACAATATATTGATTATTTTGTTTATTTCATTTATGTAAGTGCTTTTGAGAAAAGTATAAGAAAAACACATTTGAGGAAACAGATTATGTATTTTTTTATACTGTATATTAAATTATTTTTAAGAAAATAACACTAGAATATTGTTTTATGCATATTTAATATTAAACGTACTAACACTTTATGTACGAGGGTCGTTTGATAAGTATAGTAAATTTATTTATTGTTTAATTTAATTAATTGATTACTTTAATTAAATTTTTCAATTTAGTTTTTCTTACTTTTTTACCATACTTATCAAACGACCCTCATATACCTATTTCTATCATGATCAGTTAAATGACTGGTCTTTAAAAGTTATATTTTTTACAACTGAATGTAAATAATAGTCAATTTAGTATTGACTTAAATAATAAATAAAACAACTTTTACAAAATGGCAAAATAAATTTATTTTTTCATTTCAATTATTAACATGAAAAGAAAATGAAAGATAGTCCTATAGTTTCTTACATTTATAAATAATGCATATCTCATTCATATTCAACTAATTTTTTTACAAATTATTGGGTTCTCAAATGTACATTTTCACACATATTTTTTATATTTGAAAAATATTTTCGTAGTTTTGTTGTCTTCGTAATATCTTATTTAGCAAGTTTTTCGTACATTTGATACTGGATTTATATTTGTTGATATTTTCTGTATATCTTTTTTTTCTTTCTCTTGCGATTCTTAAAATTCAGTGGCAAATTCTTCAGCTAACTGAAATAAAAATTCTGTCTCGAAATTTTTTCTCCAGTTGTTTCTTTATATAACTAATGCATTTATCCCAGCTAGGTCAGAAGAGAATATTAAAGAAAACCTGGAGAGGCCATCTACAAGATGTTTGATTTCATATTGTATTTTCTTGCCATTTGATTCATCATATCTATACCGAATTTAGTGTTATTATAGAATCTAATCGTTTCAGGTATACACGCATCACTTTTTTCAATTTTTATAGAGTTATGCATTAAACTTAGTACAAACACTTTTTTATTTGGTTAATTTTTATAAATTGTAAGAGTACAATGAACTGATTTATAGTTTTGTTGAAAAGTGTTCCATATTATCTTCTGCTTATTTGTCAAGTTTTGGTAATTCTCTTTTGTTTTCACGGATAGTTCAATAGTAGTGTTTTTTTGTTTTTTTTGATAGCAGCTTTGTGGCTAGTGACAAATTAAAAAAAAAATCATCTGTGATTACGTTCCTTCCACACCTTGTAAGTGGTTCTATCATTTTGAGAACAGCAAACTTCCCATTCGGAACAGAAAATCCTTTTTTTTCACCTCCCAAATATGGAAATCCATTTATAACGTATTTGCTATTGATATCAGATGCTAACCAGAATTTGATTCCAAACTTAACTGGTTTGCTAGGCATATATTGTGTAAATCTACATCTAGCTTTGGTTGAAAACAACTGTTCATCAACAGTCAGATTTGCACCTGGTTTGTATCAATTTTAACTATTCCCAATGAACCTGTCTCATACTTTAGAGATCAAAATAAGTTTATCATTTTGTAAACACTGGCTTCTAGCTCTTGAAAAAAATGTAGAACCCCATTTCTTATTCTATAGATACAAAATGCCCAAATTTTTTTCCTTGTATGTTCCAGGCACATATAGAAGAGCAACAAATGCATTCAATTTTGCAGCAGTTAGATTTCATTTAGTTCCTAACACTCGAAATGCCTCTACTTCTATGCACGTTCTTATGTATTCCATCATATGGTGGACAATGATCAAAGAAAATCCAATCCTTAACTTTCCCTTTCATAATATTTCATTTAGCATATCCTGTCAGACCTGGTACTTCCCTAAAAATATTATGAAAAAATCTTTCATAAATATAAAGTTTAAAAGGTTTAAGTTTGCAAACAAATAGAAAAATTACATTTCCAAATTCAAGAAAGAAGTAATTTTTGCAAATGAAAATAAATTCAATGTTTTCCAATATCATGGGAAACAGGTGGTTTAGAGAAAACATTGCCAATAGTTAAATATACAGAATTTTCAATCTGTAGGGAGACAAGGACTTGGTTGTGTTGATATGAGGTGTCTTTCAACAACCATAGTTGAGAATTTAGATTTTATAAAAGAATTATCGACAAAATGATATAAGAGGGTCGTTTGATAAGTATGGTAAATTTATTTATTGTTTAATTTAATTAAATTTTTCAATTTAGTTTTTCTTACTTTTTTACCATACTTATCAAACGACCTCGTATATCAAAAAAAATTAAAATTCAATTAAAATTAGATTTAAAATAGAATTGAAAGTTTAGTGTGATTTACTCATGAATACAAAACAGCTTTATATTGTTAGAATAATAATCCTAAGTACAAGGTACACAACTAAAAAATTGTTTTTATGCACTTCCTTTATTGTTATACATATATCTTTAAAGAAAACACTTCTGCAATTAGAAGTCATCAAGTCAATTGAAAACTTAAGAACAAAACTTGAGAATAAAATTGATATACATAAAATGCTGTATAAATGATTTGAAAAAGAGACTAAATATTAAGCGGAAAAATACCAATCCAAAATATAGCGATGGAAACAATGCCAAACAGGCGAATAGAAATAATTAGAAGTTAAGACAATTCAATGTAATATTAGAAATAAGATTATTTCTGTTTTAAAGAATGAATTTTACTGATTTATTTGTTTTATATGAGTATGGATGTCAAATTATTTTCTATTTCACTTCTATTATTTTATTTCTCTTTTATAAATAAATTTAATTTTGAAAAATGCATAGTGTATGCAATAAGTTGTTAAATACATTTTTATATTCCAACACTATTTAAAGACTAAAAGTTAAATACAAACAATTGTTTTTATAGTTCATCTTTCCACTTATCTTTTGCATAACTAGAATTAAATATTAGTGATATAATATTTTTGATATTATCTCTTAAATGAGTAAAATATAAATCAGTATTGGTAATTTGAACTAGTTTGGCATTTTCTTCTGTTTCAATTTTTGATAGATTATCATATGTTAATAATACACTTTTCACTTTATTTTGAAAACTTAATTCATTATAAATTTCACTACACATTTTATTTGTGATATTTATTAAAGTAAATATATTTTCAACAAAACTGTGACTTTTTAAATAATTTTCATTATTTAAAGAGTTTTTAATTCTATCACACCAGTGTTGATTAACAAAATTTTCTTTTAAAAGTAAGATAATTTTTTTAGATATAATATTTGAGCCATTTTCATTTTCACTTATATTATAATTTATATTATCAGATATTAAGTCATTTATTAATGAAAACATTTTTAATTCAAATTTCTCATTAACATTATTATTCAAATAATTAGATAAATTTATTAAACCCATGGACTGAAGAAATGATAATTGAGCAGTTGGAAATCTTCTTAATAGACTTATGAGTGCTGATAAAGCATTCACTGAAACTTGATTCGAATTATCTTTAAATATTTTTTCTTGTAAAATAGAAATACTATTTATTTCATATGCATGTATTTGTACTTTTGGATTATGTTGAAGTACAGCACTAAATAATTTTAGTGCTTCATTTCTTAATGTTTCATCTTCAAATTTTAAAGAAGGAAATATTATTTCTCTAATTCCATTCAATTTAATAAAATATAAACCATTATCGATTTGATGTGTTAAAAATTCCAAATCAGTTAAAATGGCCAAAAACTCTTCAGAGTTATCAAAACCTTCTTGAATCAATAATTTTTTGTATCTTATAAATAAGTCTTGTATTAATTCTGAATCACTTTTAATAGTCATGTTTAAAAGACCAAATTGCTTTTTTAACTCTTCATAATTTCTAAAAGTGTGAATATTCTCTTTGTTCAAATTAAAATGTTCTTCTTCAGTATTTTTTTTTACTGCAACTATTGCATTGTTATTGTTTTTTTCAAATTTATCTAAAATTTTAGCTTCAGTTATTTTTTTTGTAAAATCATGACGAATATGTAAACCAGGTGGAAGATGTTGACCTAACATCAATTTTATATTAATAAAATATTTAATATATAATAATGATTTACTCAAATATACCTGGTTTAACAATTTTCCATTCGTGAGTAGGCTCGAACTTTTTTTCGTCAATATTATTGTTACAACTGATTTGACTAAAAAAATTAATACTTAAAAAAAGTAGTATATTATAAATCAACATCACAAATGTAGTATTATAAAATTATAATAAGCTAATAAACGCAATAAATATTTTTGTGTTTCACATTCAATTGCAAATCAATTTATTAGAGCAATAATTTAAAATATGTACTTGTCTATTTGTCATTGGTCGACAACTGTCATTAAAAGTGTCAAAATAAACTTATATCAATGCTGGCAATAAAAGAAAAAAAATAAGATATTGACAGTAAAGTAGAAAAATAATTCAATTTCTTGTTATTATAATAAAAAGTACTTATTCATACATAATTTACATCAATTTTCAAATCGAAGAATTTTGTAAAAAATAATTTTTCATATATGTATATAAAATATCTTTCTTACAAACAAATATTTGATACATATTTTATAAACAAAATTATATATATATATATTTAGTATGTTTTCTTTAAAGAATTTCTTCATTAAAGAATTCTACAGATATTCGATATTTTTAGTAAGGAATTCTGTAACCACTCACAAAGAGGGTCTAAGTTTATTGCAAGAGAGTCTAAGGTTGAACAGAATCTAATATTAGTTTAGGATTTAGAATATACATTTAGAAATCAAAGGATGCAAATTGATAATAGTAGTGTTCACATTTTCTATTCCTTCTTAGACTTAGTCACTTAATACAAACAGTGATTAATTATTGGCTAATATTTAGTTATGACTAAAATTAGTTTGAAAACAAACAAATTCAACTAATAATGAAAAATGACCTGTGACTAATAACTCCAATTTCTGACAAGTGAGAAGGTGTTTTTGTTTTATTAATACAAGGAATTATTTTTATGTATTGTTTTAATCTACGAATAGATTTACTTTTGTAACATATAATTCATTTTGTTATTCACAATTTATTTATTTATATCATGTTACAAAATTTGTTGTTTTTTCTCTTAGGATACTGAATAAATAAATAATTTCAGAAATTCTCTTATTTAATATTATCCTCTAGTGAATATTCAAAAAATAGTAGATATATGAAACACTTTTAATGTATTTATAAATATATGCTAATAACAAATTCAAGAATATAAAAAGCAAACAAACAATTTATATTACTTAATTCTATGCCTTAATTTCTTAATACAAAAAAGAATAAAATCTTTTTTTTACAAACTCAAAATTTAACAATAAATATTTCAGTAAAAACATGTATATACATTTTCAAATTCAAATAAAATAATATAATTATTGATCATACATTAATCAACTGACCAGAACACAATGGGCATGGATGAAAACCTTCAATTTCTTTAACTTCTTTTGGTTCAACTAAATTACTTTTGTTAATTTCACTTAAAAGTTGAACAATTTTACCTACAGTTTCAGTTTTTAATTCATTATTGATTTTTATATTAATTTGTTTCTCTGCATGATCAGTGATTACATTTTCTGTTTCTTCATTATTAATTTTTTTATATTCTTCTAATAACTCTGTTTTTCCAAAGGTAAGGAATTCATTAATGTAATAATTTAACTCATTTAGTTTCATTTTTAATTCTTCTCTATCATTATTCAAGATTCTTAACTGCTCATCTTTTTCAATTGACCTTTGTTTCAATATACCTCTTTGATGTTGATATAATGCAACATATTCACCAATTGTTTCAGTTTCATCTTGTAACTGTAAAACCAGATGTTCAAGTCGTTGTTTTTCTTCAGTTAATTCGGCAATTTCCTTCATAGTCTTTGTAAATCTTTCTTCTAACTGTTTCATTGCTTGTGTCTTTTCATTATAGGTTGAGCACTTTTCTTTACTTAAATTATTAGTTGAAATTTGTATAACTTCTTCATGATTATTTTTATTAGGCACTTCTTCATTTGGTGAAATAGTGGTGTTGGTTTCTAAAGTAATCTTATTTTCTGTAGTTGAAGTTACAAATGTCTTCAGTTTACAAATTTCACTTTCTAATTCTACAATTTTCTTTTCTTTTAGTTTAATTATATCCTTCATATTTTCAAGTTCATTTTCACAGTGTTTTAGTTGTTGTAAAATTTTATGACCTAAATGCTGCTCACTTTCAAGTTTTTGCATTAAATCTAATTTCATATTATTCTGAAAAAGAAAAAATAATATATATGTGTGAGTGTTATGTATTTTACACAAATGAATTATTTTTAACACCACAAAATAATAGTGTTCAATAATCATTTTCTAATATTTTATAGGTGTTGGAGATTGATAATTCATTTGTGTGAAAGTGAATTTGCTACTGTTTCAAAATAAATAGTAATATATATATATATATGTATATGTATATGTATATGTATATATATATATATATATATATATATATATATATATATTCATGTATATGTATATATAAATACATACATGGTAAATATATTACTGACAAAAAAAAAAATATTTACAATTTTTATATATTCATCCTGAAGTTCTTTAATTTGTTGCATTAATTTTGAATTTTGTTGAATTGCTTGTGCTGCAGCAACTTTATCACTTTCAATTGACTGCATAAGTTTAGCGATATTAGGCGTTTCTTCTTTGATAGTTTCAACAAAGTTTTCAAGTTCTAAAATTTTTTTTTCTTTTTCAATCATTTGTTCTTCTAAATTATTTTTTTCTCCACTGAGCAACTTTAGAGTTTCGACACTATTATTAAGCTTTTCCTCTAAGCAGCGAACTTCTGTTTGATCATTTTCATTCAAAGTTGTAACTATTTTTTTTGTAGTTCTTAATAATTGTAATTCCTTTTCCATATCACTTACATGCAATACTAGTGCTTTTTCCCTTTTTGTTAAAGAATCATTTTCCTTTGTGAGCCTTTCTATTTGATGAGACATATTTTGCATCTGGCCATTCAACTGTATTACATACTGCTGATATTGATGATTTGCTTTATCTCTTTCAGTGTTTGAAGACTTTATACTTTCTATTAATTCTGAAACTCTAGTTTCTAAATAAATTTTATCTTTGTTCAATAATTCCAGTTGTTTTTCTAAATCAGAATTTTCTATACTAGAAAGCTGTTGAATTTTCAACTGACTTAAAGATAATTGAGAGGATTTGTCTTGAAGCAGCTGTTGTACATTAATATATTCATTTACTTTTGTTTCATACTTTTGTGTCAATTCTGACATATCTTGTTTTAATTCATCTATTTGTTGCTTTAAAAACTCATTCTCTAACTGCATGTTTTCAAGTTGTTTCTGATACAAATTTTCAACAGTATCATTAGTCTGTGAATTTTTTAGCATATTTAGTTCTTTTTCCAAATCAGAAACACGATACCTTGAAGCTTTTAAACGACCTTGCAGTTCTTCACTTTCAGATACTTTTTCTTTAGCTAAACTTTGACTTTTTTCTAATGCCGACATTAACTCTGTTTTTTCTCCAACTAACAAACCGATAGTCTGGACATGATATTGTAACTGTTCTTTCAAAGGATTCAGTTCTTCGACAAGTTTAATTTCATATTGTTCATGTGCTTTTTTTAATTCATTATCAAGTTGAACAATTTTATTTTTATATTCTTCTAAAGTATTTTGAAGTTGTTGATTATCCAACTGTTCTTTTTTTAACAGCGCATCTAATTCTTGATTTCTTTGTTCCAACTGAAAGGTAGAAGCATGAATAGGAGTTGACTCTGGCTCAATAAATTGTCGAAGTTGTGATGAAAGTTGTCTAATATTTTCTGCATTTGATAACATACATGCATCATTTGGATTTATAAATCCAGCAGAAACATTAACCATAGATTCTTCTGCCTTGTTGACAGAACAATTTTTTACAATGTTTGGAAATTCATTTGATATTCCAATTTGATCATTATTTTCAGAAGACTCTGTTGAGCATTTTGTTAAAGATTGATTCAAATCAATGATAGATGAATATTCATTAGATTCTAAATGATTTTCTGTTAATTTTTGTATTGAATCAATTTTTAATTCAGAATTATCTTGGTCTACAGTAAAATATGATTGTACTGAAAGAGCTTCTATGGAATTGTTTTTATTACTTGCTACTGTAGTATTCAAAATATGATCATCAATAATATTGAATCCAGTTTTATAATTTTTTTCAATAGATTGATCACATGTTTTTTCCAATTCTGTACTTTGAATGTTATTATTTACACACATTTCTAAATTACTAGATGCAGAAATATCTTTTACATACTGTTCATTTTTATTTAAATTATTATTTGTTTGTGATTTTTCATTATTTTCATTAGATATTTGACATAAATTAGTAATATTATATTTAAAAAAATCTAATTCATCATGAGCTAGCACCAATTCTGTTTGATTATCTAAATCAATATTTAAATTAACTGAAGGTGGAAATGAAGCTATAATGTTTTTATTATTTTCATTCTGAAAATTGTATTCCAAGTTCATTTCATTTTCTTTCATCTTAGTAGAACATTCTTCAGTTTGATTGCTTTCTGTTTGTTTTTCTTTTTTTGGAGATTTAATAACACTCTTCTGAGTTTTCTGTTGAAACTCTTTTAACTAAAATAAATACTTTTACTGATTAAGCAAACATATTTATCAGAAATATATGTTTGAAATATAATTAAAAATATAAAGAAAATTAAATGAGTTACCTTTTTCCGTGCTGCTGCAATTTTTTCAGCTTTATTATTATCTGCCATCTCAACAGCTGAATTATTGAAATTATTTGACAGTTGTCATATCATGCGATTTTCATGCCAAGTTGGCATTGAAGAATGTTCTTAAATAAAACCTACCAATAAAATGTCTATGTAAGAGGTAAAACGAAGCTTTACCAATGACAGTTGATTATTTTATAAAAAAAAACTGTGCAATTGTTCAAATGTGCAATAGATAACATTAAATTTTAGAACTGTTATTTTTTAGTAAAGAATAACCAACTTTTTTATACTTAAATCTGTAGTAGTTTTTTTAACTACAGATTGGTTTATTTTCGTTTAAAATAAATTTCGTATTTTTTTATATAAAATATGGTAGAAGAAAATAGAATTGATTGTAAAAAACAATTTTATGAAAATGCTGTTAAATATTGGTCTAATATACCCGCAACTGTTGATGGAATGCTCGGTGGCTTTGGTTTTATTTCTGATATTGACATCAAAGCATCAAAACATTTATTAAAGCAATTATTTAAATTAAATGTAGGAAAAGAAAGGGCTTTAGATTGCGGATCAGGTATAGGGAGGATTACAAAAGATTTATTAGTCCCTTTATTTAAAGAAGTTGATATGGTTGAACAAGATCCTCATTTTATGGAAAGTTCTATAATGTTCTTAGAAAAGAATCTACATAAAATTGGAAGACAATATGTAAACGGTTTACAAAACTTCTATCCAGAAGAAAATATGTATGATGTTATTTGGTGTCAATGGGTTCTTGGTCATTTAGAAGATATAGATTTTGTAAATTTTTTAGTGTCATGCAAGTATGTCTTTTATATTGACTATTACTCAGTATCTTATTAATTTATGATTTTAGAAAAGCTCTGAAAGAGAATGGAGTTATAGTGATAAAAGAAAATGTATCAACAGAAAAGGTTGAAATGGATTCAAAGGATTCCTCAGTCACAAGACCTTTATGGCTATTTTTACAAATTTTTGATCAAGCAAAATTAACTATCATTAAAAAAATACGTCAAAACAATTTCCCAAAAGGATTATATTCTGTTTATATGTTTGTGCTTATACCTATGGACATGGTAACTGATGTAAATAATGAAATTGTATTTGTAGCAGTAACATAATAAAAACTATTTAAAAATTTCTAATTTGAAAATACTTATTTTAAATGACAAAATCTGTAATTACAATGTATTATATGGCAGTTTTATAAAAGTTGAAGTACTTGGATAAAAGATAAAATCAATCTAAAGAAAAATTAATAATTGTATATTTTATTGAAAATTTATACATTAAGCTTTCACAGCATATTTTCTGCGAGGAAATATTGACCGTTTTCTAATTTCCTTCATCGTCTTAATTTTCTGTTCATGTTTTGATAAAGCTCGACGCATAGCACGAGTTTTCTTTGGTCTTAAATCTAAAGGTTTATACTTTTTATCCTTGTATAATTTTCGCAAATTTTCCTTTTGTTTTTGGTGCATAACAATGTAAACACGTGCTATTGCTTTACGAACAACTCGTCTAAAAGAAAATATCCATACATACATTCAAACACATATATATATATATATAATAAACGAGTATTTAAAAACCTTTAACCTTACATTTTTGACAACTTAGAAGCAGCTCCACCAGTAACTTTAGATACTCTCAAAGTAGTGAGTTCTGTTTTAAGCTCATCCAATTGCTTGGTGAGCTCTTTTTTGTCTTTTGTTCGTAATTCAGAACACTTAACCTTACCCTAAAATAAATGGAAAAATAAATACAAAAAACACATTAGATTAAATTAATTAATATTGAAACATTAATATCAAGAAAATACATTTTAGGATTTCCTATAAAATTACAGATAAAATAATAATAATACACGAACCATATTGACAAACTTGTTCGACCAACGTAAGGAAGTACAAACTTTTTCTTTAGTAGATGATCCTATATTTTGGGAAAAATTTTTGGTAGCAAACTATGTGTTAACTATAATACAAAAAAATCACTAAAACATCACTAGTATAAATAGGCTGTACTTTGTTTTGCTGTCTAATCGATTTATTTATTTGTGTACAAACACTAAACAAAGTCATTGAATAACTGACAAAATGACCGTAATTACAAAACCGATTTGTGATACAAAACCGGATAGAACAGAAATTCTTCTGAATAACGTAGAACCTTTGGGAGTGTCGGTAAAAGAAATTTATCTAATTTTTTCCTGATCAACCATTTTTTTTTTTTTAAAAAAAAAATGGCATCTTTCTTTCAAAAAAATTTACGTAGGTATTATTTTGTAGCAACCTAGTGCAGATATTGAGTCTTCTGTGACAGATGATGCACAATTTGTTATTCTTCGTGCTCGTGCACGTCGAGTTTCAACGGCGACAACTCTATGTTTATTTTTAACAGCGTTGATGGTAATGAGTATAGGAATAATAGGAGGGGTGTATTTGTATCGACAGTACGCTAGAGCACAAATGCATCGATTCAGAGGATGGTGTAACATTCCATATGATGGTACTAAAGCTACAATGTATCTGAGCGATCCCAGTCCGTATAAACAAGATGAACAGCATACCGATATGTTGAGTGATTCTGGAATATTTGATGCATTAAATGAAGTATCTGATGATTACAGAAAACAGTTTAACAAATTTTTCAAAGAGGAGTTTGAACTTGATTTAGATAATGAAAATTATGAAAAAATAGATGTACCCGATTTTCAAGTAGGTCGAAGAGGACGGTTCATTCATGATTTCAATTCTAATAAAACTGGAATTGTTGACATCGATAATCATCGTTGTTTCATTATGCCTTTGAATCGTGATGTTGTTTTGCCACCACGTTCTTTATTTGATTTGATTCATAAAATATGGGAAGGATATTATAATATTGATACAGAAAGAGTCCGTGAAACGATGAGAGTTGTTACTCCACCAATCAAAGATTTTAGTGATATGGGAACCTATATTAAACGAGAATGTGAAGATATGCCAACATATAAATTAGAAAAATATGTTTCTTCAGGTGAGATGATTTATGTAATTTGAACTAAATTCATTTAAAAATTAATTTATCATTTATATTTACTCATATATATGGTCATTTTAGTGTACAAAAGGTCTGCAGATTCAACAAATAAAGCAAAGTTTGCTCAGTTTTCTGGTAAAAAATTATATGAGTTAGATATTATTAATCTTCCAGAAGTAGAAGATTATGAACAAAAACATGTCTAGTAAAAATGCTTTAAAAATATTATATGTGTATTATGATGTAATGTTATACTCTAATTATTGTAAATTTTAAATGTTCTATTATTTGTTTATTGAATGTAGGTTAAATTATGTATTCATATATATATTTCAAAAAATTATTATTTGTTTACATACATATCTGGTAGCAATAAATGCATTCAGTATGTTATTAATAAAGTGTTATTTAAATCAACTTAAATCTTTAAAAAAATCCGATACATTTCGTCTTTTTGATGATGGTAAGTTGTTAGTTAAATCTTTTTTATTATGTTTCATTCGTGGATTGACTTTATCAAAAGTTTCAAAATATTCAATATTCCAAAATTTAATATCATTATTATGAGAACATGAAGCAATCAAATGGCCATCATTTGAAATATCTATGCATTCCACAGGCATTGTATGTTCACCAACAATTCCTAAGTGTCTATGAGGAAATACATGTGTTGCTCTAAGTTGGCCATTTTCCATCCCACTAACTACAATATTTTCAGTTATTGGCACTGTAGAATTTATTGACTGCTTTGGTCCTGGAAATTCATCACTATGATATCCAAATTCTCCCCAATTAAAAAGATACAATTTTCCTTTAGAAGTACTTGTCAAAACTTTAGTTCCATAATTGTAAAGACCTAATGATGAAAATTCTTCATCATATTTTTCAGATTGTAAAAAAAATTGCCTAAAATCAATTTTTTATATGAAAAAACAATAATAGATATTTTGTTATTATTTTATTTTGTACAAAGAATTGAGTTACCTTGATTGAAAATTTATAGCAGATATTGATCCATCTCCACTAGAAGAAATTATGAATTTTTGTGAATCATCACTTACTATATCAGAAATGTAATCATTATGTTTTTTAGATTGATATATAGGTTTGTAATCCATATTACGGAAATCCCAAAATTTTATTGTCCCATCATCATCACCTAAAATAATAACTGAATTACTTAAAAAAACAATGTGTGTAAAAATATTAAAAAAATATATCAAATTTAGAACATTTTTCAATTTTATTTCTTGCACCATCTAAATATTTTCATTACTAAATTAAAAGAGTATAACATAGCAGTAAAAATAAACTTACCAGAAATTAATAAATTATTTTCAATAACATATAGAGTATAAATAGGTACATCATGACTATTTTCATAATAGTTTACTAATTTCCCTGTATTAACATCTGTTAACATTATACATCTATCTTTTCCAGCAGAAACCATTGATTCACCATTGGAAGTAAATTTGATATCCCTACAAGCTTTTGTATGTAATTCCCATGTATCTTCTATTTTTGTTTCTTCATTGGTATATTTACAAAGAAAAACATCTCCGGTTATAGAGGCCACAGCGATTAAATCTTTAATTGGATGAAAACATATACTAATAATAGAATCATCAAAACTAATGTCAGGAGGATGATCTCTTTTTTTATTTTGTTCTTTTATAAATGCTTTTACTACTTCGTCATCATCATCGATTTCTAAAATACTTTTTTCTTCCATTTCCTGATACAGATCATCGTCATCATTATCTGAAGCCATTTTATTTGAAAATCTTTTGTTTGTAGAATAATTTCCTAATTATTTTCATGATGTGCTACATAACCTATTCAATAAAAATATTTTTTATTTACTTTATTACTATTAATAAATTAATTAATACTCTAAAGAATACAAACATTGTATAATTATAAGATTGAATAAATTAACATATTACTAATTAGTGAAAATAATAATATTATAATTATATGACACTATATTTGGAATTGCAATCTTATCGACAGAAGGCTTACACTTCTACCTATTATGCAGAAATTGTGTTAACTGTATACACACTACTGTGGAACGGCGAACCGAACATCATAATAAACAAAGTTTCAAACCATTTACCAAACCTCGTACACATCAGTACTTCGAACAAAATAAAAAACCGATGGTGGCATATTCAATTATACAATAGTTGATTAGTGTCTGAGAAGGGTTATTTATTAAGAGATTCAAGAGTTCAAGAATTAAATGGACAATTTCATCATTTTATCAGAATGCATTCTGATGATTACGATTAATTTTTAAATTTGATTGGACTAAAAATTGCACATTAGATATTTCGCTCCAAATTTTAACAGTGATCCTACGACAGTGTAAATACAGCATTATACACATAGATATTGAAGTGAAGAAATGAGCGATCGCCATGGCTCATTCCCACAGCCATGTATGTGTAAATCAAATCATGTTTGATTAATTCGCGTTAACTAGCCGTATTTGTAAGAGTAACTGTTTCAATTGAGCCTGATAATTTGTGTGAGAAGGTTGTAACATGGCAAAGAAAAAAATCAATATTTCTTTAAAGCTCTTAGAAAATAACATCTTGCAGTTATACAAAGACGAGACTTCTCTGTATGATATTAATACAGAAATTTCACTTTTGGTAGCATTAGATGTCTATATTAAGTAGTCATCAGAAAATAGTCAAAGTTTTCTGGCATATTCTCAGTATTTTTTTTATAATCTTTTGTGTTTTCTCTTAATTCATTTGAAAGAGTCCTTAACAAACCCATCGCTTCCCTCATAGCAATTTAATCCCTACTTCGCCATTTATTTTTTCTACGAACATTTTTTTGGTCTTTTTAACTAAAAGCCCAGTTGATCATGAAAAATTGAAATAGCCAGTACATATAGATGTGGTTTCATCCTACAGTTTAGTCGTCCTGCTACAATGTAAACATCGCATGAGACAGACAGTCTTCTAAACAACATGTTACATTACGGTCTGACTACATATCATACTACTTAAATCTCCTGTCTCAATATGCGCTAAGCTTTGCCATAGGCCACTATATTTGGTACCAGCATACAAAAAACTTTGTTCCTGGTCATTTAAACGATTTATTCTTTTCTATAGCCAATCAGAGTTTTCTAAAACTGACGTATAAAAACATTCCATTCGTATGTAAACAGTCAAATGATTGCTTATGCATAAAAGTTATTTTACATTTTTACGGGTATAACCGTAATTTTAATAGTTATTAAAAGTTTAATTTTGAATAGTTATTAAAAATATTACAAACATATTTATGTATAAAATATTAACTAAAAATGACAACACGACTAGAAACAGATACAAATACTAATGAAAATGTCGAAAGTAGCCTGTTGGTTATTATATTGGATACAAATCCAAGTCAGCCAGTTTTACGAGAAAATCCACGATACTTAACTCAATGTATTGATTCTGTTATAGCTTTTGGTAATTCTCATTTAATGCAAAAGGGACAAAATATGTTAGGTATTATAGCATGTCATGCTTGCGCAAGGTTAGTTCACTTATTTATGTATAAATCATTTTAACAAAAATGAATCGCTCTAATACCAAATGTTTTAGAAAATTATTAAATAATCACTGATTGTTCACTATATGTAATGATGTGCCTTTAGAGGGCTATTATTATCAAAATATTATAAAATATTAAAACTTTTTTATAATTCTGTATTATAAAGGTGATCAAATAGAATTTTTATAAAATCTTATGGTATTGGAGTAATAATTCATTTGTATTAAAGTAAATTTGCTATAGTATCAAAATAAATAGCATGTTAATCATAATAAATTAAGTTCATATTTGTAACTTATTGACTTAAGTTGGTCTTAGAAGAAGTTTTAAATAATAAATGTAATATAAAAAGAAGTATTCACTTTAATTTTTACTGATTAAGTTTATATAATGTTTTTGAAAAAGTATTTTTTTTTGTTATAATATTGCATATATATATATATATATATATATATATATATATATATATATATATATATATATATATATATATATATAAGTTAATAAAATATTTGTTCATCAAAAAAAATAAATACAGAATAGGTGATATTAAATGCTCTTTTTGATTTTTAAGTGAGTTTGTGTATCCTGGGCCAGGAAAAACTTTAGATATACGTCAAATCGATGGTCAATATGAAGTATTTACTTTAGTTGAGAAGACAGTGAAGCGAAATTTAAGCAAACTTTTACAAGTAGAATCACAAACTGTTAATGGTGAATCACTTCTTGCAGGATCATTGACAATGGCATTATGTTATATATTAAGATTACATCGTAATAAACCACCAAGTTGTAAAGTAAGAATTTCAATTAGCAGAGAATCATTTTTTTAAATATATTCTATGTATATATTTTTTACATGCATACATATATTTATTTGTATTTGTACTTTTAGTCTAGTGTCAGTGTAATTATATAAACATTATTTTAGTCTTTTTCAAGTTGAAAGTAATATTTATATATATTTTTTTAATAAATGTGTACTTTCAAGTATTTAAAAATATTTTGTTTATATTAAAAAACATAATGTGGATGTTTGTGTATGTGCATGTCGATATATATATAATGTAGTAACAGTAACATCAGCATTGTTACAGATGAATTCAAGAGTAATAATTATAACTGGAAGTTCTGATTCTGCTTCACAATATATGAATTATATGAATGTTTTCTTTACTGCACAAAAACAAAATGTAATAATTGATGTGTGTTCACTTGAACAACATTTAAGTTTACTGCAACAAGGTTGTGACATAACTGGTGGTTTGTATTTAAAAATTCCACAGCTGCAAGGATTACTGCAGTATTTATTGGTAAAACTTTTTTCATGAACCCAACTTTATGTTAGTTTAAAATATTATAATTACAGTGGGTTTTTCTGCCAGAACCGCCAATAAGGCAAAAATTAGTTCTACCTCCATCTATCAAAGTAGATTATAGAGCTGCATGTTTTTGTCATCGAGAACTTATTGACATTGGTTTTGTTTGTTCAGTATGTTTATCAAGTAAGTTTTATATGATTTTATCATTATAATTATTAATATAAAGTTACATTGTTTTTTTGCAGTTTTCTGTAAATTTAGTCCAATTTGTACAACATGTCAGTAAGTTAAAAAAAACATATAATGTTTATATACAATGGTTAATATGATATTTTTTTTTTAGTACTGTATTTAAGATGCCAGGTCCATTATCAGTTAAACCAAAAAAGAAAAAAATTAAGTTATAAGTATGTATATATTTTTAATGTATTAATAACATATTTTTTTATAATACTCTGTAAACATTAAATAAAAATTAAAAAGTTCTTAATGTACAAACTAAATTATTGAACAGATTTTGTGCCATTGCTCATATTTTTCTCATTTATTTCTTGCCGAATTTCTCTATTGGATTGTAAAAGTTGTTTTAGCTGTAGCTGGAGAGCATCATTTTTTTTTTCAATATTATCCAATGCTTGATTTAGTACATCCATAGTATTGTTCAAGTTATTTATTTCTGAAAAAGGAATTGATGTTCATTTATATTCTTATAAATAATGTTTAGTTTATATACCTTCTGAATCGTCAATTTCTTCACTATTTTCATTTTCTTCATAATGTTTCTTAGATACATTATCTTGACACATTTTGTCCATTGAAACAATGTCAAAGTCAGTTGTCACATGACCTTTTTAAATAATGATTTAATTAAACTGCAATGTAAAATATGGTAGTAATTAAAAATATTTTATATTTTTATTTAACACATTTTTTTAATGTAAATTAATAATTTCATATATATTTAAATATGTATATAAATATTTATATATTATTTCAATTTACTAAGAATAACTTTTGCTACCATGAATTTTTTTCTAGTGAAACTTTATGAAAGGTCCCGGAAACAAACAACCAGTGTTAAGCGTCATAAGGCGTCAGATATTTGACGAAGTTCGAGTTTATCGTTGCAGTTGGCACAAGTTTGTAAATATATTTTTATCTTTGTAATCGTGCAATATTATAAACAATATATAATGAATTTTAATTTTAAAATTATTGTCTTGGTTTTAGAAAATTGTCGTTTTCCGCATAAAACTTAAAAATGTCGGCCGACAATGATGATCTTTTAGATTATGAAGATGAGGAACAACCAGAACAAACTGGTGTCGACGGGGTTGCTGACGGTCAACCAAAAAAAGAAGTAAAGGGTACATATGTATCAATTCACAGTTCAGGATTTAGAGATTTTCTTCTTAAACCTGAAATTCTTAGAGCTATCTCTGATTGTGGCTTTGAACATCCTTCGGAAGGTAAATTGTTATCTTTATTTTGTTATTATTGTGAACATAATGTTAATAATATTTTTTCAGTTCAACATGAATGTATTCCACAAGCAGTTTTGGGAATGGATATATTATGCCAAGCAAAATCTGGTATGGGAAAAACAGCCGTTTTTGTATTAGCAACTCTTCAACAGTTAGAGCCAACAGAAAATCATGTTTATGTCTTAGTAATGTGTCATACTCGAGAGTTGGCTTTTCAAATCAGTAAAGAATATGAACGTTTTACAAAGTATTTGAACCATATCAAAGTAGGAGTGTTTTTTGGAGGTCTTCCAATTCAAAAAGATGAAGAAGTTTTGAAAACAAGTTGTCCGCATATTGTTGTCGGAACTCCTGGCAGAATATTAGCTTTGGTTAGATCAAAAAAATTGAATTTAAAACATTTAAAACATTTTATTCTTGATGAATGTGATAAAATGTTAGAGTTATTAGGTATGTTCTTAATGTTAAAACTATTGAAAATGAAATAGATCAAGAGAATTAAATTTTTTTTTAGACATGCGCCGTGATGTACAAGAAATTTACCGCAGTACTCCCCATGATAAACAAGTCATGATGTTTTCTGCAACCTTAAGCAAAGAAATTCGTCCAGTGTGCAAGAAATTTATGCAAGATGTAATTCCCATACAACTGCTTCTTAATACTAGTAGATTAATCCTAACGTCCTTATCAATGTTTGCTGCCAACTTGCCTCGAATTACACTTAATGGAATTCAATTGGTTGAATTTTCCACTTGTTGAGTCCTCAAGAGTACAAATAATACATAATCCTACGTGTCCTTTTTCATAAATGCTCGAGTCCTCAAGACCTTTCAAGTGCTTAAAATATTAAAATATAAATATTTGGGGTATAGAGCACTGTAGCCCGACGTGCAGGTTAATTAATTCATATTATAATGGGTGTGGGTTGTGTTTATGAAGAACCAAGACAGAAGAATGAAGAAAGAAGATTCAAGAAATTAATATGTAAAATACGGTTATTTTGTTCAGTTACCAATTCAGATGTGCTACAGTGCTTCGAAATTTACCATCAATACATCAACGTTATTTATCGGTGCCTCGTCTAATGGGGGTGTTTCACACTACATGCAAGTGCTTGTTGACTCAATTGGTTCTATACATAGTACGATCAAGCATCTTTATGTAACAAGGCTCTGTCGGTACACGTGAACAATCCAAAAGCCCTCAATTTTTGGTCTGGAAAAATGAACTGTTTATCTATTGATATTTATTATATAAATTATTTTATATATTTCATTTAATAATATATTTTTCTTTTATGTAGCCGATGGAAGTTTATGTGGATGATGAAGCAAAACTGACACTACATGGACTTCAACAACATTATGTTAAACTAAAAGAAAATGAAAAAAATAAAAAATTGTTTGAACTACTTGATGTATTAGAGTTCAATCAGGTATTGAATAATATATTAATTATAATTGTTTATTTTAATAGTAAACTTAATTTTTAAGTGAAATATTTTTTTTAAGGTTGTAATTTTTGTTAAGTCTGTACAAAGGTGTGTCGCATTAGCACAACTTTTAACAGAACAAAATTTTCCTGCAATTGGAATTCATAGAGGAATGAATCAAGAGGAAAGGTTATCAAGATATCAACAATTTAAAGATTTTCAAAAGGTACTTACAATTTATTTTGTGTTGTCAAGGTATATATTTGTTTTTAATAACTTTTAGCGTATTCTTGTTGCGACTAATTTATTTGGAAGAGGAATGGATATTGAAAGAGTCAATATTGTATTCAATTATGATATGCCTGAGGATTCAGATACTTATTTACATAGAGTTGCAAGAGCAGGTCGATTTGGTACTAAAGGATTAGCAATCACATTTGTCAGTGAAGAAGGTGATGCTAAAATTCTTAATGAAGTTCAAGATCGTTTTGATGTAAACATTACAGAATTACCAGATGAAATTGATCTTTCATCATATAGTAAGTGTCTTTTAGTTATAAATGATTTATAGAGGTGTAGATGATGATATTCATATATTGTTGATTTTCAATGATTCATTGTTTTGAACTCCCTTACTGATTATATATATGTGTGTCTGTGTGTGTATATATATTAAATTGACCAAATATTCTGAAAAAAAATTTTTTTTTAGTTGAAGGCCGTTAACCTGAAAGAGTGGAAAGATTTTATCACGTTCCATTTATATCAAGTCCTTAGTGTTTTTGTAATAGATAAGAATCTAATTTAAGGACATGTATTTTTAAATAATTTTAATTTGTGTAATAAATTTTGTTTTGTAAGTAGATACTCTTCATATAATTTTTTAAAATCCTGTTTAATATGAACAAAAACCCAAAATTAGGAAATTTAAAAATTAATACTTAATAAATACATATGAATAGTCAACTCGTTATGTTATTCATTTTAAATTCCAATAGGTAAATAAATTTTGTAGCATCAGCAAATGTGTAAACAATTTAAAAGAATAATGTAAGTTAATAAATTACTGTAATAAAATTGAGTATTGCAAAAAAATGAATACAGCAATATGCATAATTTTACAAAACATGAAATAATGTATTTTGATTTATTAGTACAGAAGAGTTGATTTTAAAGAAAATATTTAATTTGTTACCTTTAAAATAAAACAAAATTTAATATTCATTCATTTATTTATACTAAAATGTATATTATGATTATGTAATAATTTTCAATATGTGATATATTACATTGTAAATACTATAATAACTATAATTTATGACTTGTTTTAAAATCTTGTAACTTTAATTAAAAATATAGTTAACTAGAACAAAGGACAAATAATTTAAAAAAAATGTTAATAGGAACCAAACTTGCAATTCACAATAACATTTAAAATAATTGGAATTTTATTAAAATTAATGTTTTTGATATTTGATCTTGAACATAAATCTGATTATAAAATTTTTTGTGTATAGAAACATGTTAAGAACAGTGATTCCTCTTAATTATGTTTTAACATCAAGGTTCAGTTATTCATTCTGTTGAGTAGCCTAGTACAGAGTGTAAATACTACTGTTTGCTGCTATTTTATTATTAAAAAAAATGTATTAATTTTACCATCAAAATAATATATAATTTAGTATTCATGTTGAGTTCTAAATATGCATTTTTAAAAATATGAAGAGTTGAGGAACCAGTATACACACATTAACAATTTCACCATAACTTTTTTTGTCGAAAAGTTAAAAGATACTGATAATTAATTCATAATATTAAAATATGCATAATTTTTATTATTAAATAAAAAAATAATCTTGATGTTTTAACTGTAAGCTTAAACAATGAAATAAACATTATGTATATTGTATGAAGTTATAAAAATACAATTACATTTCAATTTTATTAAATTATATTTATTAATTCAAATTTTTCTTTTATTTGATTTTAACTCATTTCTTTGCTGATTGTATTTTAATTGATTTTATGTGTTTATTATTTTTTTATATGCTAAAGATATTTTTGTAATGTTATTTTTTTTTTATAATTTCATGTATAATGATTCTTTAAGGATAATCTTTGCCAATAGTACAAATAGCTTTATTTTGAATATTCTATGACAGACAAAGTTCATATGTATGTGTGTGTATGTATATATATATATATATATATATATATATATATATATATATATATATATATATATATATATATATATTATAAAATTGATAAAAAAAACTGATGTTGATAATCACATCTAATTTTCAGCATTCAATGTCCTGTTGTCTGCATCAAGTAAAAATTATTTGAAAAGTTAAACGTTTTTCACATAATATAAATTACCATGGGTTAGGGAAGAAACAACTTACTAAATGATGTATCCATCTTTTTTATTTAAGCTATAATTGCGTCTGTGAAAGGATAACTTGTTTTTCCATAGTTCCAAACTTCTAAGTAAATATAATTTTTTCTTAAGGTATTTGATAACAAATTAGGTTTCCTACCATTCTATGAAAGTTTGAAGTGGTTACACAGTGTAATAAAATTCTTTTCATAATAATTGATTTAATAATGAAACTTTTGTTAATAATGTTTGGAGTATTCTATAATATTTGTAACATCTTTAAGTTTATAATAAAATGATATTGATGATAAACAGCCAAATTTTTAAATATGAACACAATTATTCAAAGTTCTAAACTATTTAGTGATGTAGATATTTGTTTTTTTTAAATTTGCATATCCAATTGTTTACTTTCATAATTTTTTCTTTTAAGAGCCTTTATTTTCACTACGCGAATAAAAATAAATAGACAAATCTTCATTTACAACTAATTCATTTAATTTAAAAACAATGTTTATTAATCTTTTAACATGAAAATTAATATTTAAGTTTTCCTGGAAAAGAAAAGTTTTAGTAGCAAAGGTAAAATTTCAGTTATAAAAATATTTTTTAACGTCAACGGTGGATCATAATTATTTTTTAAATAATTACTTCAGGATTATAAAGTGTATGAAACACCTGTTGGTGTATTTTAATAATATGGTTTTTAGACAGATTGCCAATTTCTTCATCTTTTCTTCTTGAATGAGGTTGTGTATCTGATTCAGAAGTATTCCTGCAATAACTCATTCAAATATTTCTATTGGAGTAACTTTTATTACAGGTAATTTTGAATTAATATTTTTAAGATTATCATCTAATTTTATTACTGTAGTAAAAACTCCATCGGTTTACACCAACATTCAACTTTTATATATCTAATATGAAAATAGAATGCAATGTTTATTTGTGAAACATTTTATTGTATCTATTAATGAAGAACAATCATGTAATCGTAATACCTTTCTAAACCAAGTGAATAGTAGAATCTGATTTATTTTAGATTCAAAATTGAAAAAACATTTAATTCATACTGACATTATACTTAACACTAAACCTACCAGTACCGGTCAATTTGACCGCGCGCGTAGGCATAGGGAATAGGATACAAAAATTGTCGGTAGGTTTAGTGTTAATATAATAAACTATATTTTTTATTAGCTATGATTTTAATTTAAAATTAAGCTGTTGGAAAATATTTTATATTTGCTATAATTTGATAAAATCAAAATATTTGGTTGCTAAAACATAAAACTTAAAAAATGAAATTACGACCAAGTTTGAAATAAAATTTCAGTCGGTTAATTAACAATGCATGTACATACAATAGATGAATGCATTTCTTAATTTATAAAATGGTGAATTTATATTTTATCAAAAAAATACTTTACATTTTATTAATTAATTACTCTGCATTCTATTCTAAAAAATAAGACAATCATTTTTCGCGTACTATACAAAAAAAATTATTCAAAATTTTGTTAATTAAAATTTGAATATATATATATATATATATATATATATATATATATATATATATATATATATATAAGTAATAAAATATTGTAAGAATAACAAAAAAATGTGTTTGTAAAAATAACAAAATAAATAAATGAAAACTGTTTAATTTTAATACATGTTAGGATACAGAAAAGGATAGATATAAAATATATGACGTAATATCTGTGCCCATACGATTTATCACTTGAACGTAGTCACTTGTCTGATGTTATACAGGTTTTGACATTAAGTTGATAGTTTAGTTTCATTTGGTTTATATTAATTATATTACGCATATTATTTATATTTTTATCAATATATATTCAATATAGCCATGTTACCTGTAATGAAACCTACTTTAATACCAGGTGCCTTCATTTTATTAAAAATTATACATGCATACATACATACACACACACACACACACATATTATATATATATATATATATATATATATATATATATATATATATATATATATATATATATTTCATTTTAGTTGATAGACCTGAAGATCATGAATTTATTGTTCCACAAAAAGCTGTTAAAAATATGTCTGATATGCAGTTATGGGAAAATACTGAAGCATATTATGTATGTAGTATGTATACTTTTATACATTATATATATATATATATATATATATATATATATATATATATATATATATATATATATATATATATATATATATATATATATATATATATATATATATATGTACATTCATACATATATTCATATCTATGTGTAATCAACATTGTAATATATTTGATATAAATAATCAGTATTATCCAAAAAGAAATGTTTATATTGTTTTTTTTTTTAATATTATATACAAATTTTAGGAATATTTAGGTTTCATAATAGCTTTAAATGATGCTGTGAAGGGTCGTACACTATCAAGTGACTGTTATGTGTCACCAATTTCTAGTAATATTTTAACATTGTTAAATAAATTAGACCAAATGATTGATGAAACTCCTCCTATTGATCAACCTCAAAGATTTGGAAATCAAGCTTTTCGAACATGGTTTCAAAAATTACAAAAGGTATCTGCAATTAACAACTTTAATTGGTTCTAAAAATTTCCCTTTTACTTCATTTTAATTTTAGAATGCATTGCAATATTTACAAAATGCACTTCCTGAAATATATCATAGAGCTGTTCCTGAAATTATGGTTTATCTTATAGATGGGTTTGGAAATTCAACTCGTATTGATTATGGAACTGGCCATGAAATCTCTTTTCTAATGCTCTTATGTTGTTTATTTAAGATAGGTGCACTTGTTGAAGAAGATAAACAAGCTGTAGTCTGTAAAATCTTCAATAGGTTGGTTACTTGATTATGTCATTTTGTAATTATTTAGAAAATAATAAATGTACAGGTATCTAGAATTAGTAAGAAAACTTCAACAGACTTATAGAATGGAACCAGCTGGAAGTCATGGTGTATGGAGTTTAGATGACTATCAATTTGTTCCATTTATTTGGGGAAGTTCGCAATTAATAGGTATCAACATTTAATGAAATATTTTAAAACGACAATTGATATTTTTTTTTATAGGTCACCCAATAATAGATCCTACATCATTTCTAAAAGAAGAGATATTACAAAAATATTCTCTTGATTTTATGTTCCTAGGCTGTATTGAATATATTAATAAAGTGAAAATTGGACCATTTGCAGAACATTCAAACCAGTTATGGCATATAAGTGGTGTAGGAAATTGGATGAAAATCAATTCTGGTCTCATAAAAATGTATAAAGTTGAAGAAAGTATCTATAAAAGAAATGCTTATTAATATTTTTATAGCATTTATGAATTTTTAATTTTATAGGTGCTTGGAAAATTTCCAGTTGTTCAGCATATTTTATTTGGTTCACTACTGCCATTTAGACCTGTACAAATTAAAAAAAACGATTCATAAAATTGAAGTAACACAGAAGTTGGAAAAAAATTAATTAAATTTATGAATGTATGTGTAAATGTGATATATATATATACATATATATATATATATATATATATATATATATATATATATATATATATATATATATATATGTGTATATATATACATACACATATATTATAAATCAATAAAGAAAATAAATTATGAGAAAGGCCTGATTTTATTTCCAAGTAATATTTTTTGGGTTAAGTTAAATTAAGAATATATCCATTCAGTATTTTTTTTTTTTTACAAAAAATCCATTTGTTGTTTAATATTTAATGAAAGTAAGTATATATTAAAATATAAATTTGTAAATATTTGATTCAAAAATAATTTGTATGTTTAAAATGATAATAAAAACATGTTTTATAAATATTTTTAGTTTAGTTTTACAAATATTTTTTATTATTGGTAAAAGTTTTGAAATTTTTGTTGTAGCACTTATTGTATTATTTATTTACTTTTCTTATAGCAGTTACATCAATCATATTTATATCATACACTAATCAGTAAATACTACTAAGATGAAAAATACGTAGTAATTGAAGGTTTATAAAATATTTTGGCGGGGGAAAGATTTTAAGGACCATTGAAATAAGTATATCTAAAAATATAAACCTTATATCCTATTCAGTGTCATTTTTGTAAATATTGATATTTTTATTTTATACAGTGTCATCTATTTGAAAATCCATCTAAAATAAATATTTTTTGTATTATTTCCCGAACTTAGTACTATATAATAGGTTTATTTAAAACAGTTATAAAAATTTAAAAAAAATTTTTTTTTTAAAAAGTATTCAAATTTTTCCTTATTTAAAAAATATTTGTAGCATTGTTTTATTTTTATAAATAAATTATATATATATATATAATAAAATATAATATTAGACTGAAAAACTACTGAATTAAAAATAAACAATTATACAACAAAATTTACTTGTGTAAGGTTAAAGTTCTATTTGTTAGTTGTAAAATAATTTTTAATTGTAAAAATTTTATGTGCTTTAATACATTTTTATTTCAAATAAAATTGAATAATTTCGTACTTAGTAGTTTCAGCACAATAAAAAATATAAATGATCACCTAAAAAAACAATAATTTATATCAATAAACTAATAAAAAATTATAAATAAAAATGTAAGAATCAACACAATCAGTATCAAAAACAAAAATTATGCTAAAAGACTAAAACCTAGAGAAGTTTTTATATGAAAATATTTTAAAAATTACAGGTCAATTTAAAGTAAAAAAATCTTAAAATTGGAATAGTTAAGTAAATTGTTTATTGAAATTTTTATTGTTCCAATTTTAAATGTCAGTTATAACTTATTGTGATAATAATAAAATATTGTAATTTATTTAAGAGAATAATAATTTTATCAAATTTATTTTAAATGAAAAATTTTATATCAATGTTTTACACGAATCTTATATATATATATATATATATATATATATATATATATATATATATATATATATATATATATATATACACGAGTATTTATATGTTTTATTGAAAAGTAAAAGTATTACTTGTTTTGATACATTATAGTTTATTTTTTCTACAAATCTCAGAAAGAAATTATATGATTATATTACTATGATTGAAAAGTATTTACTGTCTGTAATGAATTGATTCATGGTGAAAACAAAAAGATGTTATTTCTACTTTTTTAAGTTACAGAAGAAATGTATGTACAATACTTTTATTAAAAACTAAATATGTAATAATGTATAATGTATATATATATATATATATATATATATATATATATATATATATATATATATATATATATACATATATATATAAATTAGGCTAGCGGAAAGTTCTGTCCGATAATGTCATCTTAAGTTTCAAAGATGAGTCATTCTACAAAAATGGAATTCACAAATTACCATCACACTGGAAGAGGTCATTAGTAACGAAGGAAAAATTATATTTAGTAATAAAAATTAATAAATATATTGAAAATGTGTTATTTTTTTAATTCAAAAACGGACAATTTTCCGTTAGACCTAAAATAAATATATATATATATATATATATATAGATAGATAGATAGATAGATAGAGAGAGAGAGAGAGAAAGCCTGTGATACTTAGATATGTTTTATTAAAAAGAAACATGTGACGTATAGGGAAACGTATGTAGTTTCTTTTTAATAAAATACAAATGTAGACGTCACATTTGGATAATCCCTATATATAAATTAATTTTATACCGCTTTTTAGTAATTCGATATAAATGTATAATAAACACAATTCATACAGTATAATATTTATTATAAATAGAAAACTACAAAAACACAACATTGTACAAAAATATGTATCAATCTATTCATATCAATAAATATTTTATTCGCTTTCGAGTTGTCACAATTTTCGAAATTATGGGCCTTATAAAAAGAGGTAATAAAATGAAAATTAATGGATTTTTATTACTTTTTCATATTTTTATATAATTTAAATAATTTATTTTTTAAAAAATACTTTTTATATAATCAAAACATTAGTATAAAAACAATTGAATTAGATATTTTAAATTTCTACAAAGTAAAAAATAAGTAAATAATCCACATTACATTATTCATATCAAAATATTTTTTTTGGTTTTCGCTTGCTTATTGATATAATTTTTTCAAAACAAAGAAAAAATATATTTATAGTAAAATTGTAGTTTATATATAGAAAATAGTCATATTTGAAGTAGGAACTACATTCATTTTGTATTTTAATTTATTTTGTATTTTAATTAAAATTGTGTTTAATGTACAATAGAATAGTGAAAATAAAGAAATTTTAAATTATATTCGATTAATACTTATACATTTTTTAAAAAAAATATATTTTGACATTACTTATTTGTTATATATAAGGTAAATAAATGAATTAATTTCAAATAGAATGAAGGCGAAAAATAGTCATACCATTAACAGCTGTTACTATGACAGGAAATTGAACTTTCCATGAATATGTACGTTAAACATACGTATCTCTAAAAATGACGTCAATGAACAACGTACGTGTTGACTCATCAAATAATTCTTAGTCAAGGGGAACTCCTATACATCCATTGGTTGCGCATTGTAATTAAAGCAAAATATATTAAGATCTTCTAAATATAACCTTGCAAGTACGACTTTATATTATATATATATACTTTCGATAATGCATGATTTTGTAGTTTGCATATGCCAAGGTTGATGAAAATACTTGAACATCAATTGTTTTTATAAATGGTATAAATATTTTTTTAATTTATCTGTTAATAATTGCAGAATAACACATTTTTTCTATTTAAAATACACATTTTATATAAAATATTTAAAAAAATCATTTTTAGTTTTATTGTTGTTACTAATATAGAAATTAGATATATTATTATTGTGTTTAGTTTTTGGTTAATAATAAATAAAGAACATATTTTTATTACTTTATTTAATTTTGATTACACATTAGACATTTTTATTACAATACAGTGAAAATTAATATTATTTAACATAAATTAATAAATTAAATTTTAATTTAATAAATTAAATTAATATTATTTAACATTTAACATAAATTAAATTTTGTATAAATTTTATTATTTTATGGTATATTATTTCTATCTTAATTACTGCTGTAAAGTATCAAGGTACTGATTTACCAGAAAATGTAATGATATTTGAAAAAAAAATTATTATTTATTTTTTTACATACATAAATGATTTAAAGTTAAGATTTAATAATTATAGAAATACAGGAAAGTATTTCAACAGTTATGTAACAATTATATCACAAATTGCATATTTGATTTCTATTAATTTGAAAATGAAATTTGTTATTTGTTGTTTTGGAACTGTGGCTGATTCACTTTAACACAAATGAATTTTAATCCCAACACCACAATGGTTTCAAGTGTTCAATAATCACTTATTGTTCACTTATTTTTTATAAATATATCGGCTGATGCATTTCGATGGCGACGCCATCATAGTCAGAGCCTTTCTAGAAAGGCTCTGACTACAAAGTAATAATAGAAAGGCTCTGACGATGATGGCATCGCGATCGAAATGCATCAGCCGATATATTTATAAAAAAACATTAAGTGATTATTGAACACTTTAAACCATTGTGATGTTGGGGTTAAAATTCATTTGTGTTAAAATGAAATTTGTTATTTAATCTCAAGATTATCCCATTCAGTTAAACTTTTAAATATCTCAAATACTTTGGTTTAAAAGTAACTACCCAATTGCAGGCTGTTATATATGTATTATAGCTAATACTGACTTTGGACCCTATATATTAACTTACAAATTTTAGCTTCTGTAAAAATAATTATGCGGTCATACATTTCCAAATTTGTATGCAATTGGATTTAAATACAATAAACATATATTTTAACTTTATAAATATACACACATACATATATATATATATATATATATATATATGTGTGTGTGTGGGTGTGTACGTGTGTATATGTGTGGGTGTGTATAATACTTTCAACAAAGTAGAAGAATTGAATTAAAAATTAAGGAAAAAAATAAAAGTATATTTAATAGATTTCCATAGAAAGAAAATATACAGCTAGAGAGTAAATGCTTGGAATAGGTGGATGAAGTAAAATGCTTGGGAAAAATTATACCTTAAGATGATGATCTATGGCCAAAGATTAAATCAAGAATTATAGCAACATGGGTAGAATTTGGAAGAATGAATAATATAATAAAGAGTAAAGTATAATACTATTAAGCCTGTAACAGAAAGTATATAACCAAAGTTTACTATCTTCTTGTACTTATGGATCAGAAACTTAGACACTGAATGTAAAACTGAAGTAAAAACTTTTGACAGATTAACAACACATGGAATGGATAATGTTAGGAATTTTTAAACGCGATCGGAAAACCTATAAATGGGTACGAAAACAGACAAGATTTGATATAATAAATAAGTAAAATCAATAAAATTGCCATGGGAAGGCTATATAATAAAAAGAAATGGCAATAGAAGGACAAAAATCAGTATAGAATCGCCATTCTAATACACAAAAAGAGACTCCATCAAAAATGAAAGTATGATATTGTGAAGTATTGTACACACAAGAGGTGGATGATATTAGTCGCAGACAGGAAACAATAGAAGAATGTTGGAAAAATATTTAAGGGAACTTAATGACATTCGATGAGGCTTTTGCCCAGCAATAGGTATAGATTTTTATAACGATATATATATCTATGTATATAAGTTTTATTTTTAAATTATCGAAAGTACGGTTTTTAAAATAAACATATTTTTATTTATCAATCAATCAATTACAACGTTTAAAATCAGGTTCTTCAATTATCAATCAACAACAGTGACTTCAGGAGTTTTTCTTGTTGCATCCTCCATTTTAGAAATGATGTTGCAACGTCCAGTGTAGAACTGATGTTACCAAGTGTAATAAGTAACAATGAAACCTTTAGTTCTCATTATTACGATATTTTATTTACTTCAAAAATCGATTGTCGCGTTTTTTATAGTTCTAAATAATTCTTAAAGGAATTATTCTTCAACAATCAACACGTGGACAATGTATGCTGTTCCCATGTGACTAGCCTTGAGAAAGTTACATGTGTTTCATATAACTTATATATATATATATATATATATATATATATATATATATATATATATATATATATATATATATATATACATATATATATATATATATCATATATACATATATATATATATATATATATATATATATATATATATATATATACAGAGAGAGAGAGACATATACACAGCCCCCCTCCTTCCCATATGTGCAATGCACACGGGCGGCCGAGCTTTAGGGGCGGCCGATTCCAAGAAAAACACTCGGTTACCTTTAATTTTTAGATATGTGAAACAACACGTTCTTTAAGTTTGTCTAGCCACATCAGCCCTTATATAATATTTTGATAAATGCATTTAATTTCGATTATCCTTTCTCTTGAAGTTAATAAATATCATTCAATAGTCTGCTATGAAAAAAGTGCAATTTGGGAATGGGGGCGGTAGAAATCTTTTCGCACATGGGCGGCCGTTCCCCTTGAGGCGGGGCTGTACACACATATATACACAGATGCTTAAAAGTATTCGCCATATGGGAACATAAGCAATTTATTGACATAATTCAATAAAGTCGTTAAATTAACATTTTTATTTATTTTTTGTATTTTTTTCTAATGAATATTATAATTATTATCAATTAATTAAAATTTTTTTTTCATTTAACGACTATTGAATTATATCAATAAATTGCTTATGTTACCCATATGGCGAATACTTTTCTGCCGTCAGTGTATAAATATATATACACTGACGTGCGTAAGTCATGGCATACACTTGGGTAACATACGCAATTTATTAACATAATTCAATAAAGACGTTAAATTAAAAACTTTTTTTTATTTAATTGATAGTAAATATAATATTCATTAGAAAAAAAACACAAAAAACAATAATTAATTCTATTATATAGTAGAAATTGCTAAAATAATTAAATCCTTAATTCAAAAGGAGTGGGAAAATATAACAGAAGCAATAAAAAAATTAATTTATTCAATGCCAAATTGTTTAAATAAAATTGTAAAAAGAAAAGGGAAACAAACGAGATATTAAACTCTTTTTTTAAAAAAAATTATTGATATTTTTGCTCCGGATAAATTTAACATACGGTTTTTATTTTAACAATTTCTACTATATAATAGAATTAATTACTTTTTTTGTACTTTTTTCTAATGAATATTATATTTACTATCAATTAAATATTTTTTTTATTTAATTTAACGACTATTGAATTATATCAATGTGTGCTTATGCACGTCAGTGTATGTGTATATAAATATATATATATATATATATATATATATATATATATATATATATATATATATATATATATATATATAATACACAAATACGATTGTTTTATTTTTAATTTTATTACACAAAACAATATTATAACATTTTCTGACTAGAATGTTAACTAGTATTTACAAATATAGAAGCAACAATGGAAGGTGTACTTATACTTTCCATGGTAATACCGTTTGATGAGTTCTTAAAATATGTTTGGACATCAAAATTGATTTAAATATATATTATGTATTGTTTTTAAAAGATAAAACATTAAAATTATTATATATTTTATAGATTGTGAAATCGATTTACGAAAAATATATGTTTAGAGCTTGACCTACATGGGACAAAAGCAATTTAAAATATATACTCATAAAGACAGGTCATCGACTTCTTGTTTCTAAACTTTCTCTTGTCGTTCTGATTCCCGTTATAACAGGTACATAGAAATAATAACATCACGTATGTCTGTTTCATGATAGAGAACAACGAATACGTTTCACATATTAAAATTCTGTATTATTCAATCTTTTGTAAACGACGCATATTTTTAACAACAATGAATTAAATTGTTAATAGAAATTACATACATTTTAGTACTCTTTTTCATTTATCTGAATTAATTTTTATATTTTTTTGACTTATTTGTGACGTCCTTTTCTTTAACTTAATGCAAAATATAACGATAATATAAGTTTTTATTAGTAGTTCTATTCAATACGTATGCATTATTTTTTATCTTGTTGATTTCATCAACAATGTATATATATATATACACACGAGGGTCATTTGATAAGTATAAGTAAAAAACTAAGAAAAACTAAATTGAAAAATTTAATTAAATTAAACAAATAAATTTACCATACTTATCAAACGATCCTCGTGTATATATATATATATCTATATATATATATATATATATATATATATATATATATATATATACACACACACACACACACACATATCCATACACACACACACATATACAACAGTAACTCAATTTGACCTTGTTCAACATTCCGCGTAATTCAGCATAGTTTTAGGTGTGTTATATATTTACAAATGATAATTACTAAGTTATATTTAATAATTTTAATATTACTTAGTTTTATTCATGTGTTAAATATAAAATAAAATAATAATATATGTAATTTCATTAACCAGTTTTTTATATTGTTTCGTTTTGTTTTTATAATCCGATGTTTTAGGTAATTTTATTACTTTTTCATATATATATATATATATATATATATATATATATATATATATATATATATATATATATATATATATATATATATATATATATTTATATTATTCAAATTAACATATAATTTTTTTTTAAAATTATAAAAACACTTTTCGTAATAGTAGATATATATAATTTACTAAATACTTTGTACACATTTTGGTATGTGTGTAATACTTCAGTGACAAAATAATCAAGATAGTTATCAGTACAATTAGAAGTGGTTCGTGTTATAAATATTTTTTCCTATAAATTTACTTATAACGATATAAATCCATCATGTTTTTATGATTCAATTTGTAATTAACCTTAATAATTAAGAACAATATAATATTGACTTTTATTTGAACAAAAATGCAAGAAATCATTACATAGATAGACCACATGAGATTAAAGGATTTAGACAGAGTTTATATATTACATCTTTCAGTCTTATTTGGGCCACCTGATAATGACAATTTTGTTATAACTGTAAAGTAAGTTAATCTTTTTGAAAATGTATAGAATTTTTTTTTACTAGTTTTAGATACTTTTCAGAAGTGATATAAAGAATTATATATTTTGTTAATAAATTAGAATCAACACACACACACACACACACATATATATATATGTATATATATATATATATATATATATACACACACACACACACATATACATATAAATATACGCACATATCATCCATTACATTTTAATATTCTATTATTATAATTAACATTGACAAACAAAATAAATCTATTCTTAAGTTGTATTTACGTATTTGTTAACTTTTAAATCTTTAAATCGTATCTGTTTATTAGTTATTTGATAATGCTTGTAATTATGGAATTGTATATGCATGATTTATATATATATATATATGCAAAAATCATGTGATTGTCACGCTTATTTATTTTTTTCATGCGTGATCAATCACAACATTACCATACAAACCATACGGTTAACTATTTTCACCAATTCATAAGATGGGCTGAAATAAAATTGCATCAATATCAATTATATATTTGTTTGCTGCGGTTTAACTTAGGGAAAGTTGTTCTTTTTACTAGGTTTAATTACGTGAGTATAATATAATTTTATTTTTGAATCATTTAAGAGTTTCATGCTAATAATTTAGTTTTTTCCATTTAATGACAAATTATCACTTGTTCCCTGAAAATACTAGAATGTAATAAATAAATATAAGCATTAAAAAAAAATATTTATTTTAAAAATATAATTATAACAATTATAAGACCGCACAATTTTGTATATAAGTTTATAATATATTTAAAAAATGGAATAAATTTTAATTGTATTTATATAATTATACTAACTGTTTCACAAAAATATATTTTCGCTAACAATTTATGGATGTATAAAAATTACACTGAAACATACTTGTGTTTGCTGATGTTCATTTTGTTATCGTATACCTAGTGTCATGAACACTTATGTTTACAAAACGAAATATCACATTTTTTGATGTCTGCTAATTGATGAGATCAATGTCTGGTAATGAAATTACAGAAACTTATGGAACCTCGGACATCGTAAAAAATATATAAATTTTAAACGTACAACAAAAAGGCACTTTAAAATGTCAGCACTATATTGTCACTTATCCTAATTTTATTTCAGGTACTATGTGGAAGAACCATTTTGGCCACATTAATTTACACAGTCATTGCTAAATATTGTATAGGTGGTTGTAACACTTCATTTGTTTCTTTAGCTTGCGCTGAACACAAGTCTGAATTTGGTACTGATATAGTGGATTGTGATTTACATGAAATATCATCACTACTGGATTCAGATGCAAGGTTGGTTGTAAAACTGAAGAAAGAAACTAACGATGATAGTCTATCAATTTCCATCGATGGTTCATTATGTTCAGCTGGGATCAGAGGTGTAATTAAACGTTCATTGTCCGATAAAAAAGCAGGATCGTTCAGGAAAACAAAGTCATCATTACTTTCTGATAAAGGTGATTCATCATTTTCTGATTGTGATTTCGTTCGTTTCGGTAATATAGATAAAACGGCTTCTTCTATCTCCCACTCTGAATGACGTCTTTTCAAGGTATTATTTTCTTGTGATTCTAACATGACCTTGCTGTCGCTAAACTTCTGACTACTTTGTTCGCAATCTGTGGAACTTTCATCTAAATTTAAGTACGTTAGTTCAATGTGCGCCTGATAAGAAGGTGGTGATAATTTATATGATTGCTGACACTCAATTACATCATTCTCTAATTCTTTTTCTAAATGCTTATTTTGTAGATCCGAAATATTCCACTCGTCTTCATAATTTTTACTCGTTGTTTGTACCACTGATTTCGTTTCATTTAAATCAACTTGATGACACGAATAACGTTCATTTGACGACTTTAATGATTTAGTGTTTCCATGCACTAAATGATAAGCTTCTTCCATGAATATGTATCGCGCTTTGTGAAGTACTGTTGCCACTAATAAATTCTTATGTAAACTAACTCCACTTCTACTAGCACGTGATTGCGCAATTTTTGAAAGAGATATTCCGATTAATTTATGTGCTTCGGTTGCCATTTTAAAACTATATAAAAATTTAATAAATCAAAAATTGATTACCACCTTACACGTCACCAAATACTCACATAATGACTCTAACTACTCACTGTATGCTTTATAAGATCCGTTTACTGACGTCATGGCCTACTTATTATTCCACATACACCAATCACAAAATAGAAAAATGAGATTATAAAATACAGTTTCAACCGCTAGAGAGAAGCACTGACTACTTTATAATACGTTCTAAAATATTTTTACATTTTCAACTGAATAAACATTAAAGAAACTTACAGATAAAAGGACATAAAGGAGAAACATTAAAAAACCAAGTGAATATGTTTAACTATATTTATAAATATAATAATAAATTAATTTGTTCATACGTCTAGTAATTTTTAAATGTATATAATCTGATGAATAAATGCACCTATATGCATGTAAAGTTTGCAAATGCAATGTTGTGCATTGAATATATAAATATATATATAAAATACACATGCGCTCATGTAATCTAACAATGCCCCTTAAAGTATTCTTATATTTAAAAAATAAAATATTAATGAGAAATTAAAGAATTAATGAAATATTTTCTTTTTTTTATTCAAACATAGAAAGTATACCTAATTACAAGAAAATATGTTATGATTATAGAAATGTATATAAATTATAAAAGTATATAAAACCCTTAAAATAAATATAATAGAAAAAAAATGCATTATAATATTTACAAGATGAAGTACAATAAATTAAAAATGTTTAAAAGTATTAATTTATTGTTGTATTAAATATGTTTAATCATATATATATATAATCACATGAATATTTTTTAAAGATATGATACATGTTTTATTAAACATGAATTTTATCCTATATAAATAAAATGATGATAGTTATAAAAACTGATACCAATATCATTGTAAGATATTAATTTACTTTAATATATAAATTTTTAATTACATTTCAAATATTTAACTATTAAAATTATATTCCAGTCAAAAATATAAAATAATATTGCGTATGCTTGTGTGTGTGTATATATATATATATATATATATGTGTGTGTGTGTGTGTGTGTGTTTTGTTATTATCATTATTATATCAGCCTACTGTTAGATGAAAGCCTTAATGAATGTTACCATCTGTTGATGTTTGATCATACTCATCACACTGACCAGGCAAATTGGTGATGATTTTTTTATTCAGGATTTACTCTCTTAGGCAGATTGGTTTCATCAAGACTGAAGAGCCCCACTGTCCTATATTTCCGATCAGGGAACGAATGTACTTCTCTTGCATGATGAGTGGTGATATTAACCAGTACACCACTGTTTTTTTTTTTGTGTGTGTGTATGTATATCTTAATGTAATTTATATAATCATAATTCTTCTTTATGATAAGAATGTTTTTCAGTTGGATATGCCCAGAATGAAGAAGGAAGATGATTACAATCTCTTTCTCTTTTAACAAAAGCAGAAAATGAGGAAATACAATTGCCAATAAAATGATTAGATAATCCTAAAATAGCTAATTCTACATGTGGATTTGCTGTATCTAATTTATGTATAGAAATATTGAACCTTTGTAATGTATCTGATAACTCTTTTATCATATGATTACTATCTGATGCTACAAAAATAGATTTTACACTGTTTTTCATTTTTTTAAGTAACCGTTTCAATTTTTTTATGATGATTTCCCTTGTCGGCATACACATTTCTTGAGTAGCTACACCTTTTTCATTTCTGTATCCGACACATTGAGGAGCAGAAAATAAATTTGGGCTGTACGGAACGTGTTCACAAACACGTACCCAATCTACTCCATTACGGAGGTGAATTCCAATAAAGCCTCCTTTTGGTAAATTTTCATTTATGTATTTTTTTGCTTTATTTAGAATTTCATTATTCCATACTAAATATTTTTGTAAGGGAACATTTTCTATTTGTACAGGAAAGCTACCAGGTGTACCTAAAAATTTGAATTTATTGATAAGATAAATACTTTATAAAAATTATTTTTTTACCAGTAAATGCAAGAACTGGCCATTCTTGAATTGGAAATTTTAGATTCCATTTATTAATCATATTTCTGTGATGAACATCATAATTTAATGGTTCATAAAATTCAGAACCAACAAAATCCACATTAAAAGTGTCCCAAAATGATCCAAATGGATTTCCTTCTTTAGCATTACAATCATTATTTTCACCTCTGGAAACATAACAAAATGATATTCTTTTGTCAGGAGGCCACACTTCTGAAGCAATGGTTTTCATAAATTTTTCCATTGTAATTACTCGAGTATAATTATTTAAAGTTTCTGTTTGAAAATATGTATCAAAAGGCACTTGTATTGAGCGTGGTTCTCCAAAGCGATATTCTACCCATGGTGGAAGCACTAACGTACGATTTAGTCCTTTAGCAAATCCAAGAGCTCCCAGAAATTGATCAGCTTGATTTCCGAAACGCCCTATATATTTATATCTTCAGTAAATTTCGTTTTGAAGAAAATTAAATTTTGTTTACTCACCCATACAGGGACAATACACAATATAACCATTTAAGTTCTCTGTATTTATATATCTAATTTCAATTATCAACAGGATTAATACAAAATATGAAAATGTTTTCATGGTTTTATATATATATAAAATATTCATTCATGGAATTTAAAATTTATAATTTTATTAAACCAAAGTGAATATCAGTGAAAATTGTGTTTTTAAATATAATATTTTTGTTTTGTTTTTTTTGCGAATATCAAAAAGAAATTGCAATGGCATTTATATCTTAAGATTAATCAAATAAATTTAAAATAAACAAGTGTATTTTAAAAAAAAACATATTGTACACCAATTGACATTGATGTAAGTTAATAAAATATTGAAATATTCTACCATACTTCAGCTACCAAATGTATAAACATACATGTTTGTTAATTAAAGAAGTTCCTGACGTACTAGGAGGGGATGTAAGCTACTGATGCTGGCCGCCATTAGCGTTCATATCTTTTGCCGTGTTCATTTGTAGTTGATACATTCCTACCCGGCATATAAGTCACGTGTGGTGTTAGTTATCTCAAAACATCAAATCAATAAAAATGGCAGATGAGTATTTTTATGGTAAGTCTATATTATTAAGTACAGGTAATTGTATTAAAAATTTTATTTTATGTTTTTGTTCTGTATATTCAGTGATATTGCTATGGACATGAAAGCGTCTATTTTGCATTCCCGGTATTTTGCGCGCCATTATTATGATCTACTAGTGCGTTATTGTTTTGTGTTTATCCTACAACTTTTGTCATTATTAATGTTATTTTTAATAATATAACTTATGTGTTTTGTTTAAAGTATGTAAATAAAATTATTTGAAAATATTTTAATTTTTCAGTGACCTAACCTACTTGAATTAAAAATGGTTTATGTAGTTAATAGTAACTTTTGAATTGTTGGTTTTTGCGGCATTGAATGGTTGTTGTTTGTTATTAGCGTTGACTCTTCAAGGGGAAAAGGCGTCTGAATCATGGGATCCTGAAACTAAAGCCGCTGATGAATATCAAGGTGGTCATAAGTTAGTTATTAGACAAGCTGTTTTGGGGCCAGAAGCAAAAGAAGGTGAACTTAATGTTATTCAAGTGGAAGCTATGACATGGAAAGACACGATAAAAATCCCAGTTGCCACTCTGAAGTCCGGGTCGGGAGGACAAAGTCAATGCATTTTGGAGTTAACATTCCCGGACCCACCAGTAACTTTCAGTTTGTCGCAAGGGAGCGGGCCAGTTCACATTATTGGTCATCATTTAATTGGTAGCCCAATTGAAGAATTTGATGAAATTGATGAAATGGAAGAAGAAATGTTAGATGAAGAAGAAGGCGAAGAACATGTGGTAAGTGGATTGATGGTGGTCTCAAAGGCAACAATTCTAAAGTGTAGGATACATTATTTCAGGTTCAAGGTGGTGCCAACAAAAAGCGTAAAATCAACAATAAAGGAGAAGGGGATGAGGTGCGACATTACAAATGTTTTTAAGGAGCTTATTGTTTATTGTTGCCTTTTTCAATTAAGATTTCTTTGTTTCTATTTTTTATTATTTATTTTTTTTTGAATAGACTGAATTTTTATTTATTGTTTTTTTGTTTCAGGATGATGAAGAGGATGATGATGAAGGGCCTAAAAAGAAAGCTAAAGTAGCCAATAATGCCAAGGGGAAATCTCCAGCCGCTAAGAATAAAAAGAAATGAATACCTTTCTCAGTTTAGAATAACAAGACATCATTTTATTTTACTTTAACTTTGGCAAAGTTCATTTCTATTTGAAGTTTTATACTATGTTAAACGTAATAACAAGTGTATGAAATAAGTTATCTTGGGTGATTTTCATGATTTTATTCGGTAGTTTATAAGGACATATTCGTTTGTAAGTTAGTTACAATTTATAGTATGCATTTTCATATGACCCAAGATATCTTCAATTCAAATAGACTTGTTTTGCCACAATCCGTAATATGTGAATTGATAATCTTAATATTCCATGTTTTGTTTTCAGTTATACTCCTCGTAGTATATATTTATTCATGATCATATCCTTTTTGTTTTGATTTGTAAATACATAAGTAATTATCATTAAAACATCTTTTCTAAAATATAATTGTTTATTTTATATCCTTTTTGCCTATGATTTTTTTTAATTATTTAAATAACTTAAAATTTTCTCTGTTTGTCTTATTGAATCATAGTGACTTAAAAAATTTTGAACATTAAATCTGCTGACTACAATAGCTGTTTATATATATTGAGGTTGGTAAGATCAGCTAAAGTAACTAAAATTTTTGAATAATTTTACCTTATAAAAACAGTTATTTACAAGATTCGAATTAAAAAAAATATTTACAATATTTTACAGCATCCTTCACATTACATTAATCCATTCGTTTTGTTTATAAGCATATTTATATGTGTGTACATATATATATATATATATATATATATATATATATATATATATATATACATATTTATGTATCACGCATGCGCATCAAGTGAACATACTACCGATACGTTTAATAGTTCTACCGACATTAATACAAGAATTAAAATATTTAGTATTTTTGTTCACTTATCAATTGATATAAATATAATTTTATTTGTTAATGTAATGAAGATAACTTTCTAGAGCTTAAAAAGCGATAGTTACTAATTGTTTAAAAAAAAAATGTTAATTTACAATACATTTTGTCAACATGGTTTACCGTCCAAACTATTTTTTCAAGCTTCTTATTAAAATTATTATTTTGTAAACAATCATTCTATTAATTTTCTATTTAATTTCGATGAAAAAAAGTTAGGAATGCTTTCATTATGATCTTTTATTGAACAGTTGAAATTGAAGTTAAGTTCTAGTATTTTTAATAAAAATGTTATAAGTGAGAGTATTAAATGGAAAATAAACCACTATGAATGTTTTGACACATCCTTAATTATATTTGATAATATCTGTTACAATTTTTTAATATTTATATATATAATTGATGCTCTTTGATTAACTTCTTAATTTACACAAATGAATTTTAACCCCAACACCATAATAATTTAAAGTGTTCAATAGTCACTTATTGTTCACTTGTTATTTATAATTATATAATTTATAATTA
>CP092087.1:12085000-12100000 GCA_029203775.1 Neoneuromus ignobilis
ATATATATATATATATATATATATATATATATATATGTATGTATACATACACACACACATACGTACATACATACATATATGTATATACATAAATACACATTAATGTATTTCTATAATTTTATGAATTTAAGAAATTTATTTAAAACTTCACATTATAGATTTTCAAATCAAATCACTGTACATTTCAATATTGTATTTTTGAAACTGGTTTAACTTATGTTTAGGTTAATGTTTCGTGGAGCAGCATATGCAGATGCGTTAAGATATCAACGGTGTATTGATCTCTGGAGACGTGCTTTAGAAATAAGAGTAGAAAAAGATTCCATTCTATATTATGATACATGTTTTACTGCTCAGGCCCTAGTAAGACTGATGGTAGATTTAAATGAAAAAAAAGTAGGGGTCTTAGATCATGAACATGAAAATATGTATCAGAGGTTTGATGATGTAATTCAATCTTTTCAATTATTAACTAATGATATTTTGGGTAAATGTTAATGAATATAAAATATTTGGCTGTTTAAGGAGTTTAATTGAAAAATTAATTTTTAGGTTCTCGTAAGTTATTGGAAATAAAACCAGTTTATAAACGACAACTTGAAAGTTTTGATAGAATATTAAAATGTATTACACATCTAATTTACTTAATGATAGAAACAGCTGTAAGTTCAGAACAAAAAATTATTGTTGAAAAATTGGTTAGTGTTCTCATAAGACAAAATCCTAGAAGTGCTTCTACAGAAGATAGTTTATTACATTTGTGTGTTTCAAAATTGAATACAATTAAATCAAGTTATTTTGGTGATGAAATACAGGTGATGAAATGTAAATAACTTTTATGTAGCCTTTTGAGCAAATTTATTAGTTTTGATTATAGGAAATATTTCCTAAACTGGAAGTTATTAAATTATTGTTGGACTGTGGAGCTATAGTCAATGCTAGAAATGAATCAAAATCAACACCATTACACATTGCTTCTAATTATTACAATTTTGATAGTCCTGTAAGTAATATTATTTAAAAATGTATTTAAATTTAATTATCTAACTTTTTTAATTCAATTATCTGATCATTAAAATTTTTGAAATAGATTTTAACTTTATGATATATTTGTAATTGTTAAAAAAATACATATTTGTTATATATTTTTTTAGCTTATTCAGCTATTGTTGGATTATGGTGCACATTTAGATATGCCTAATAGGGCTAGAGATAGTCCTGCTACAATGATTGCAGCAAATCCACGAAATAACATAAATCTTGTTAATTATCTGACATTAAAGTGTTTAGCAGCAACAACAATTATAAAATATCGTATTCCATTTAGAAATCGAATTCCAAAAACTTTAGAAATATTTGTGAGCTTTCATGATGCTTGATGTGGTTATTTATTAAAGTATTATTATTTACTTTTCTTGTATTCAAATGGGTATAGTAAATGGAAAAAATATTATGAATGTTTTTATTGTGTGGGTGTTTATATTAGGTTGTAAGTTTTAGTTGATAAAAAATACAATAATTTATTGCTATTTTATTATTTATAAGAAGTCAGGACACTATGTGATTCATAAAGTATAGTTAAATATTTTTAAATAAACTGTTGAAAAATGTAAGACCTAAGCAATAAAATTGTTTAAAATAATTGTTAATTGTTTAAAATAATTGATATATTTTTATCAGTGGGTTGATTTGATACAAAATATTTTTCTTTTTCTTTAGTAGTTTTAATTTATTTAGTGTTTTGTTTTTAAAAAATAAGAATTTCTAGTGTAATATATACATACATATATAATATATATATATATATATATATATATATATATATATATATATATATATATATATATATATATATATATATATATATATATATATATATATATATATATATATATATATATGTATGTATGTTTTTAACTCATTTTTAGTAACTGAAATAAAAATTTTTTGTATAAAATTTGTTAGATCTGTTGTAAATAAAAGAAAATAACATTTTTTTTAATAAAGTGTGAGTATATATTTTTATTTAATGTAAGTTTATAATATATCCTATAAATACATGAGTGTATGCATTTGTGTATTGTGCTTGTTTGTGTAATATATTTGTGTAGTTAAGATTTTTTGGAGGGAGGTGTGTTATTTTAACTGAATTTAAAATTCTAAAGATCAAGAAATAAAACTGTATACAAATGAATTTTAAGTAAAAAATATGCATATGATTAAATTTTCTAGTATAGGCTGGGTAAGAGCCTCTGGTTACCAATAGCAGTGAGACAACTTTTGTATGGCGTTTAACGTGTTAATTAGATGTGTACCTATCTAAATACGTTTATATCGCGCATACATATACGTGATTTAAGGAGAAGAATGGATTTTTGGAAAAAGACTTTTTAAACTGGAAAAGTTTAAAAAGCTTTAGTTTTTATGGTTGAGTCTTATTTATGAAAATATTTTTTCTGCAAAATCAAGAATAAGAACAATATTTAATAATAATTAGTAGTAATCAAATATATTTAATCACAAATGTATATTATAATAATTAAATAAACTTAATTTCTTTATAGTTCCAAATAGGATGTTTTTATATTGCAAGTTATAAATATTATTGAAAATTTTACTTAGAATAGTTTTGTCTTTATATTTTATATATAGTTTGAAAATGTTTTGTTTTTGATTTGCTTAAATATAAAGATAAAAATATTCTAATAATTACATTGATATTTTGGTTTTTATACAAATAGTATATCACATTTTTTATGCATTAATAATTATAAAAATATATCATCAAGTATATTTTATAAATTTTGTAATTAGAATTGCACTAAAAGTTATAAAAAAATAGTTAAATGTAAACAAACGCTGTGAATGAGAACGAGAAAGTGGGTAACTATCCACAACGTGAATTTTCCAGCCCATATTTGCATGTGTAAAAGAGTTGTAATATACTGTATCTGGCCAAGAAGCATTTGGTGTTATTTCAAGTAATGCTGTATCACCATTATCACAGTTCCAAATTAAAGATTGATTGAATTTTTTGAAAGTTAAATAATCATCATCTAATCTTCGATCTTTTTCATTTTTGTGTGTTGCTAAACATAATGGACCAGCTGGAATTAAATAATTGTGTATAAAATCAAATTAGAATTTTTTTTATTTATTATGTATTTTATTGATAATATAATATTTAGATTTGATTAAGTTACTCTTTATTTTATACAATTATTTCATAGTTCTCTAATATGTTTATATATTATTTGATATATTTTTAAAATATAACATTTGTTTTAAAAAATATTTTATGGAAATACTGAAAAAAAATGGGTTTATTTCATTCAAAATTAATATATTTATGAGTAATGTGTATATTGTACTAATATAATAATTACTTATTATAAATATTTCATAAAATAAAATAACACGAATATGCTTTTTTATTTATACACTAGACTTTACATCGTTTATTTGTCATGTATGTTTTTTCATTGGTTTTTTTCATAATTTCTTGTTATGTTTTGTTTACGTTTATATAAATTAAAAGTGTTTTTACAATTTATTCATATTATTATTAACACACATTATGTGTGTTTTTTTTAATGGTTATTTAATTAAAAATTTTGACTAACAGTCTGAAGACATTTAACAATGAAAAATTATATTATGAAAAATTATATTATAAAAATCTGTATAAGAATACAAAGTCGTATTTTTAAGTATATTAACAGCATTATATGTATTTTTGATATCTGTAGTTGCATTTATATTAACTTTTTTTAGAAAAGTTATTTGTAGTTTACTATTACATAGTTCATATGACTTTTTTAGTTTCCTGATAATATGAGGATTAGTAATATATAATTTTAATGGTGCCTGTATGTATGTTTACACACACACGCACATATACATAAACATATATTAATGAATCACATACATAATCTTTTTAGAATAATGGGTAAGAGTTTTACCTGCAGTGGGTCGTGGCCGACCCCTCCTAGTAAATTCTACTCCAGCAAGTACTCGTACTCGTGATTGAGCTGCATCACTTAAACGATCAAATCCACCATGAGATTCATCAGTTATGATTAATGGATGATAGTGTTCTGCACTATGAGGATTGTTTCCACCTTTTACACGAAATACATATGTGAGACCTCGTCTAAGCCACAACTCTGGTACTAATAAGCCATTAATGTACCAGGCTAGAGATGTAGGTAGTTGTCCTACAAACATGTATTAGTTTTTGTTAATCTTCATTTTAAGCATTTTTTTATTACTCCTATAATATATATTACACATTTTTAAAAGTTATTAAATTATTAAAGATTTATTTACATACCAGTTATTCCTTCATATCCTCGTTTTTTTCCTGGAGGTCCCAATGTAGCTGTAAATGTTCTAATATTTCGATCAAATATTTGCGTCCTTTTCCATGGTTCAAAGAATATTGGATTTGTTTTTGTAAATGCAAAACAAGTTGATTCTGGTTCCTTTCGATTAAAATCAATTTTAACATTTCCTTTTGGGTAAATAGTGTGAAATGTGGGTTCTTTATTATTGTCTAATTTCCCGATGGCCCATATGACATAGGAAGAACCATTTGTAGGATACTCTTTATCTCCATGATCAGCTAGGAAATTAATGATATATATATATATATATATATATATATATATATATATATATATATAAATATAAAATAATAATAATCATCATCATCATCAACAGATCCACAGACTATTCAAATCCCAGTTTTCTTTGACAATGCCAGCTTAATAGAGCCTTTCTTTGTCAGAGCTTTTTGACAGTTTTTTTTTACAAGATGGGATTATAAGCTTTATCCCCAATCCTTAAAAATGAGGGACTCTTTGACTGGAAATCGAATGCAATCTCCTGCATAACATGTCTCCCGCGCAATGTGCTGATGCAAACCACTATGCTACCCAGTTGGTTTATATATATATATATATATATATATATATATATATATATATATATATATATATATATATATATATATATATATATATATATATATATATATATATATATACACACACATACATATATACATACTCACATACATATTTATTTATTATATATACAATCATATTGATAAGCAGTTATTTTTTACCAGATATTAATGTTCTTCTGTAAGTTATTGTATTAATTCCGTTTTCTCTAATTGATGTATGTAATTGATTACTGTCTTGGCCACCAACTAATTCATCTTTACATACTCCTTTATACTGACCCAAAACTTTTCCACACTAAAAAGTATATATTATGTTATAAATAATTTTATTTATGTTTATTACTCTTTTTTTTATATAAAAATATTGAATACTTTTCATATATTTTTTTTACTGCATACACATACACGTACACCCGCATATGTGTGTTTATATATATATATATATATATATATATATATATATATATATATATATATATACGAGGGTCGTTTGATAAGTATGGTAAAAAAGTAAGAAAAACTAAATTGAAAAATTTAATTAAAATAATTAATTAATTAAGTTAAACAATAAATAAATTTACCATACTTATCAAACGACTCTCGTATGTATGTATGTACGATATGTACGTATATTCGTTTATATATATATATATATATATATATATATATATATATATATATATATATACATACATACACCTATCTCTCGATTTACACGGTACTTTTTTACACGATTTTCGCTTTTACACGGTTTTCAAAATGACGGATTTAAAAAAAAACTGATAAAAATGAACATTTTGGCTGCACATATTTCTAGTCATTTTTTAATTCCATTCTTATATTGTGTTAAGCATGTTGGAGTGTTATATACCGATATTAAGCAATCAACGATCAATGCTTAATGGAAAAAAGTATTGCCAGATTAGTTAAAGGTGAGAATTCTAGATTATCATTGGACCATGAATATTCTCAGATAACTGAGTTGGCGCATACAATGGGAGAAGAGGGTTTCGAGGACTTGGTTAAGGCAGATATTGTAGAACTAATGGCGCACGAAGAACTAGATGAAAATGATTTATTTAACATGGTTAATGAAACAAATGATCGTGACAATTATCCTGATGAAGAGGAGTCTGAACTAGTTGCGTTCACAGCAAAAGTCATCCACATAGGACTTGAATTAGGGCGAAAATTGGGTAATTATTTTCTACAAAATGACCTGAATGTTGAATGAGCTCTCCGATTCCAGCGAGAATTTAATAAATGCTTAACTCAATATGAGGAGGTCTATAAAGATTTAACCAAAAACCAAACACAATTGTTAATTACGGATTTCATTACTAAGTCTCGCCGATTTGAAATTGTCCTTAATTCATCAACCATCGAACCAGAATCGCATCAAGTACTATCGAGTGATGAAAGTGACATCATACTAATCAGGAAGAAAAGATTAATAGTCTATGAAAGTGATGACAGTAATTAAACTTTTGGTTAAATTTTTTAAAGATTTTATATTTCTTGTTTCTATAAAATGAATTACATACTTATACCTTTATATATTTGTCATTTTATGAATGGACTGTTATTTTTATGTTTTTCAAGGTTTCTTACTTTTATTTTACGTTGAAATAAATGACTGAATTATGCACATTTTAGTTTGTTTTCGATTTACATGGTTTTGCGTATAAAAATCCACGATTTCGATTTACACGGTTTTCTGAGGAACCGATCTTCAGTGTAAATCAGGGGATAGGTGTTTATATATATATATATATATATATATATATATATATATATATACATACACACACACATACATACAAATACACACATACAAGGGTGCTCAAAAAGTTCCCGGAAAGTATTATTCGTAAACGGAATACTATATTTATAATTAGTTAATGCGAACGTAAACCTATTTAGACTTGTAGTATCAGGTATTCATGACAGTGCTACACGCTATTTACGTGTGGTGTTGTCAGTTTGAAATTATCTTTGCATTTGGGAACATGGATTTGGCAAAAATTGAAGTGCGTGTTAATATTAAATTTCTAGTTAAATTAGGTTGGAAAAAACCTGACATTATTAAGGCTATTACAGATGTAGAATCTCAACAAATTCTCATCGCGATGGGTGCCGAAGTTGAAGATCAGCTAGCATTGCATGTTGAATATTTGCTTCAGTTTTTAAATAAATTTGACGTCTATTTTGATGCTTTTCTAAGTAAGATTGTTACGGGTGACGAAATTCCGAAAGCAGGCAATAATTAAAGCAATATTACCAAGGGATTCAAGTGCTCCCATAAAAGCTAATGCAAAAAGATCGACTGTGAAAGTAATGGCCACAATTTTCAGGGACTCTGTTGGAGTGTTGTTCATAGATTTTATTGAACGCCAAAGAACAATAATTCCATGTTATTATGAAACAGTTTTAAGAAAACTGCATGCAGCTTTAAAAGAAAAACGGCACGAGAAAAATTCATCAACGCGTCTTGTTTCACCATGATAACGTGCTGGCTCACTCTGTAAGTTCTACAAGGGCAGTATTGCGTGAATACCGATGGGAGATTTTACCGCACCCTCCATATAGCCCTAATTTAGCCCCATCATACTTTTTTATTCCCAATTTTTAAAAAAGATATTAAAGCCGTTTGCTGCAATCGATAGAAGCGAAACGTTTTGTAGGGCAGTGGCTAGAATTAAAGAGCACTGATTTCTACCGGAATAAACTTAGAAGAATGGCGACATCATATGGAAAAATGTTTTAATTTAAATGGAACATATATTGAAAATAAAGCGCTTAATGCAATTTGTTGTTTTTATTTACATTTTTCGGGTACTTTTTGAACGCTCCTTGTGTGTATATATATATATATATATATATATATATATATATATATATATATATATATATATATATATATATATATATATATGAAAAATATATTGTGTTTTTTCTTTATTTGTACATATATGTGCCTTTGTGTTGTATGGTGTTTATGTAAACATATAAGTGTATGCTTTAATAAATGTTTGTGTATAAGTTGTGTGTTTTTCAAATATGTTTTATTTAAATAAGATGAAATACTAACTGGTGCTAAAGCAGTAATATTATAATCTGTTGCATATCCTCTGTAACCATCAATGTAAGCTATTGCTACATCAGCGCCAAGCATTTGACTTTTGTTTTCATCGCCTGAAAGTCCAAATGCCATATAATCATTTTCATCCACTTGCCCAGATAATTTAAATGTTATTTGTGGTCCAAACACTTCCCATGATATTTGTAAATCTTTATGTAGTTGTACACAGTTTGGTAAATCATTTTGACTTGGCTGTGAATTTTTTTTTAATTTAAAATAATCTGATTATTAAGATTTCAATAATTAAAGATATGTATTAGATAGCTTGAATTTATAAAAAAAGTAATTTCTTTTGCTTGAAATTATACAATAGTATTAATTGGTTTTTACAAATAATGACATACAAAAATAATTCATATATGCAAACACATACACAGCATTTATTCACGTATAAAATACAAACAAGATTTTTTACTACATTAAATTATAAATGATTTGCATTTCAATACGGAATTAAATAAAAAAATGAATAACATTTTAATGTTGTTTTATGAATATATAAGAGCTGCTGTTTTGTACTGTTATGGAATAAATTACATGATGTTCAGACGATTGATAACATGAAAATTTGAACTATGCATATTCCTTCTCATAAACATTAATGTTATATTTTCTTTGAAGTAAAATAATGTGGATATTTAAGTAAGTAATGTTTTTAGTAAAAATAATTTTTAATTTAAGATATAAACATTAAATGTACTCACTATAATCTTTGTTAATGATGGAGGAACATTTAAACCACTAGGAATAATAAGAAATCCATAACTTTTAGAATTATCTAAATCATAAATACTCAACCAATCTATTTCAAATATTGTTAACACACCTGGTAGTTCTAAAATAATTGTTTCTTTATAATATGCACGGATATTGTCTAAACTGAAATATTAAAAATGATTTTTTATAGTTGTATAAAATGAGGTTTATATATATATATATATATATATATATATATATATATATATATATATATATTGTATAATGGAAAATTATTTAAAAAGTTATTAATTATTTTATAAGTATTTTTAGATAAGAATAATTAATAAAAAAATGTTTGATTAATATTTAGCAAGAGTAAGTTTTAATGTAACTTTCATAGTATAGAGCATTAATGTATTATGTATAATTGAATTTTCTTTGTTATTTAGATAATAATCGGTATGAATGCAACAACAAAGTTTGATTGTAATTTTTAAAATAAATAGGATATATATATATATATATATATGTATATATATATATATATATATATATATATATATATATATATATATATATATATATATATATATATATATATGTATATATATATTATATTAATTATATTATACAATAATAAATATACACTTACTATCCATTTTCATCAGCAACTCGTTGGCCTTTAGAAGATGCTTGTGGTCCTACTCCAACCCAAAAATGTACATTTGTACCTTTACCGTCATAGGAAAATTCGATAATTTTGATTGTTTTGGAGTCAAGTACTTCAATCATACCAGAGGATACACCATGCGAAGATTCAGTGATTTGTGCAATTTTTTGCGGTGCTGGTGGTTCAAACTCATCTGGCATATAAATATCACCAAATGTGTTTTGACTTTGAATATCATAAATAGCAAACCATTTGATTTCGGTAATTTTCTTTCCATCAGGTAATGTTAAAGTAAACATTTTATTGAAGTATCGATCAAGTACATTTGTTCTAAAATTATTTGATAATTTTCTTTAGAATTTTTATTTAATGATAAAAGAATACATATTTATAGATATTTTGTTTATATGTATGTGCAGTATTTTAATTATTTCTCATTGGTTTTATATAGTTATTTTTACAAGTTGTTCTATATATGCAATTGAATTTATTTAAAGTTATTAAAAATCTCAGATTTATTTTATTTTTTTAAATAATTTTTAAATATTATTTTATTTCTATTTCTAGGTAAGTAATATCTATCTGTGTTTTTTATTGGCATTTTGTTAATTTAGTTATGACTAAAAATTGTGTCATTATTGTTTTAATTCCTCAGTGTTTAATTCCAAGTTTTAGTCCATCAATTTTTTTACATAGTTGTCTATTTTTATTTTTTAGGGTTTGGGAATTCGTAAGTTTTTTCATTATAATTATTTTATAGTTGTATATTTAGTACATGTACAAACACACACACACGCACACATATCCCACACATCACACACCACATTCGCACACAACACACCCCACACACAACACACTCCTCAAACACAACACCCACCCACACTCCACCCCCACCCCTACACACACAACCTCCCACTCACATACACACACACACAACACACTTACTACACATATCACCTCCCACACACACAATCAGTCGTGCTCATGCAATACCAGTCAGTCACCAATACCAGTCGTGCTCATGCAACTGCACATCATGATGAGTCCTCTTCATGCTTTATTGTCGGTACTATATTTTTCTCATCTAATTCGCTATTTGGCGTTCTTCAAACAAAATTTTAGAACCAAATAAATAAATTTGCTTTCATCAGAAAAAAACATTTTCCTAGAACTTATGGTTATTCGCATATGGCCGTGCAAATTCAAGCCTTTTTTCATGTTTATTTCGCTTATGTAGGGTTTCTTTCTTTGAGTTTTGCCTTTGTAGTCTACTTTATGAAGAAGATTTCTTACAGTTTGTATTGAAACTATCGTCAATGACAATGATACAAGGTGTTCATTCAGTTCTCAAACACTAATTCTGGGATTTTTCGCGGCTAATTTGACTAGATTTTGTGTGTATTTGTCTGTGTTTTTTCTTTTTTTTTACAGTTAGATCCTTTGATCTTTCTGTCCTTCTTTATTAGTTGAACCAGTTTTATTTTTTTAAAATAATAATTGCACTGTTGCATGCGATCGGTTCACCAACTTACTGATTTGATGGTAACTTGTGTTGAAAAAGCTGGAAATCATGTCTTTAAAGGAAGAACTCAATTCAACTATTTTTCGACTCATTATACATGATTATTATACAATAATTGGCTAAACAGAATATAACATATCTTCGTTTGGATTTATTTGTTATTATTCAAGCAATCATATTTGAATAAAACTTGTTTCACTTAAATACAAACAAGTATTTAAATATTCACAAATATTTTTATAGTGTATGAATACTTTTTAGTGAAGTGATTTTATTACAACATGAATAAATCAATTATTAGACTAGATTAAAAAATTGGATTATAATATTACTTGTTTTCTTTGTTATTTGGCGTGGAACAAATTTGCAAATTGAGAGAAAATTTGGGTGATTATTTAAATAAAATAGAGTTTTATGAATACTTTATTTATCCACTGTTTATCAAGACAAGGAGGACAAAAAAGGAGTTTTTATTGGTATTAAAGTCAAACTTAGTTCTTACATTAAAAGATAAAATTCAATACATGAAAGTTTAAAAAAAATATTTTTAAAATTTAGTGAAGGAAAGTCGTTCTTGAAAGATGTTTTTATAGACAGAGATTTTAATCTTCCAATTTCGGAGATTAGTATCAATAATAAAAATAACCTTTAATATTTAATAAATAAATTAATTTATGACGGGGATTTTGTGCAGGTAGTCAGTAAACTGGTAAGAAATAGTGCCATTTTTAATGTCTATCTTGAGAGACTTATAAATTTGATTTTCTATATATTTCTAGACATAAATTATCATTATAGAGTGGCGATTAACATCAATTTAATTAAATATATATATATTATTGTAAATATGAATGTACAAGAATTAGATAATATAATATTACAAAGCAAATGGCTTGTGGTGCTTGTAGTTTTTAGGCAGTCAATTTATCAAATAGGTCAGAGCGTGCGATTTGTGTGATGATATGTGAACTTCCTTTAAAAATATAATTGCAACTTGTATAGAATAGTTTGTGATAATTAAAGTAATAAAATTTAGTAGCGATGCTGTTTATTATAATCGTGATATTACTTACGAAGTGTTGTCGGAAAATGTATAGTAAATGTAATTATAGCATTGTCTATGAATTTAATTATAAATTGTTCTTTTCTGAATTAAGTGTGGCGAAATGTAAGGAATTTGACTCATTTATAGAAAAAAATATTTAATGCTAATGATGGTTCTAACGTTTATGGTAAATTATTTAATTACGTAAGATACATGAGAGGTAATGAGAGAGGATTACTTGTTATGACAACAGTCAGTAATACGGTGCATTCTTGAAATTAAGTCGATGAGAGCTTAATCGTCATTTTAGATTTATACTTAATACAAATAAATATAATTCAACTAGTAACAATAAGCAATGTCCAATTTATTTTAAAATGTCCATTTTTTCACTTTTCTTGATTTAGTTCTCTATAATTTAATTGTTAATAAATTATCTTTTCTTGGTTTTAATATTAAAGTCATTTGGAGAATTCAAGTATATCTTCTGAACAGTAATTAAAAAGTTAAAACTAAAAATACGCTGTTAGATGAAATACCAGAAATTTCAGGAGTACTTCAATATAGTGTAATTGCTTCTCTTCTGTTTATAATTTTTATAAATGATCTTCCAGATGGAATTAAAAATTCCAAAATTAGACCTTTTACCGATGATTTCATTATTTATAAGAAAATTGTAGTTTAGTGTTCAATGTTAAACACTTTTAATATAAATAAAATAATTGACTAGACGAAATGTACGATATGGAATAAAAATTCTGGAAAAGTATCTACGTTCCACTTACTAAAAAATAACATTTTATTTCTTCATCGTATTTTGTGTATATGAAGTAGAATATACAGTATCTGATTTATATAAATATCTCTATGCCACGTTACAGTCATTTTTATCGTGGGAAGAATATATGTGAAATATAAGAAAAGCTTATAAAGCGAAATTTTTGATTGACTATTGCGGAAGTGTATGGGATCCGCAAACAATAATAAAAACGTAAGATGTAAGAAGAACCTGACCTGACCTGATTTGATTGTGTCTTATTAATAGATACTTATGGATAGATAGTCTTAATGATATATATACTTATATAAGTAATTATACTCACTTGTGATGTTCATCAGGAACAATGAATCCTTGAGGTCCGGGCCTATTTGCAGCACCAGCCCAGAAAAATGTGTCAATTCCATTTCCATCGTAATTAAAATCTACTAATAATAATGTATATTCGTCTACAGCATAAACTCGGCCAGAAACTTGATGATGGTAGGAATTTATTTTGCCAATAAATTTTCCTTGGTATATTTCGTCGTCATAATCTTGAGCTGATGTATTTAATTATATTAAAATTGTATTATTTGGGATGTTTGATTGCAAATAACACTTTTTAGGTATATCTGCATGTCAAAATGTATGTAGAATGTTTTAGAGGTAAAATGGGTACAAAAATAAATTGCTGAATGCAATAACCGTTGCATAAAGTGAAAACTATTCATGGTCATGCTAAAATAACTTTATAATTAGGTTTAGAGGTTAGTCGTTCATAATGAATACCTGTCGTAAATTGTATAATGATAAAAATTTCGTATTTTTTTCTAGTGGAAATATATTTATGTACATATGTATTATATATATACACACATAGTTTATATATATATATGTATATATATATATATATATATATATATATATATATATATATATATGTATATATGTATATCTGTTTTTAAATAGAGTAAAAGTACATATCATATGGAATTTGTTAAAATGAAATACTTTTACTGAATGGAAATGTATTGGAAACTTTTATTATTCATCAGATTCTTAATTAATGATTGTTCATTTATGATGAAACTTACTTTTGTTTGCATATTTTATTCATATATGTATTTATATATATATATATATTACTGTTTTTTTTAAATTTTATGTCTTAAATTGGAGATGTACTTCTAGTAGTGGTTCGTAACAATTATATACTTTATTTATATAATAAATAATTTGTGTATAATAATTTTCAATTACGCCTATATTATGTTTACAAAAATAGAATTGATTTTGTAGGTGCAAGTTGATAATGTCTTTGACAAGGTATTGATTTCGAAAAAATAATAACTCAAAAAAGAAAAAGTAAAATTTATAAAAAATATTTTAAAGTTCTTAGATATTTTCAAAACATGATTATAAATGCTATAGAACTAAAAAAGGATATATTGAATATGAAGGAATATATACAAAAGTTCAGATAGTCGGTGTATAATTAAAATACAGAAATCAGGTCTTTTAAATCAAGCCTCACTTTTACAACATTTATAGATATAGGTACACGAATAGATCAAAGAATATTATAGAACTTCAGAATTACTTAGAAAATGTTTTGTGGGTAAAAAATTAAAAATAAAAAATATTGCTAAATTGTTCTTTTCTCTCTCTCTATGTATATATATATATATATATATATATATATATATGTGTGTGTGTGTGTGTGCGTGTGTGTATAATTATGTGTAACTAAATAAACTATGAGTTGAAAATCTGACTATCCCTATATTAATTTGAAATTATTTTTTTCCTTTTTGGTTGACAATATTTATTTTTATATTAGGTAAGTTTTATTCCTTTGATACTTAAATAATTTATTCCTCAAGAGTAAAACAATAAAGTAGGACACGTATTGCCAGCAATTAAATTTAACTAAATTAAGTAAAAAATTAAAGAAAAAGCGATATTTTGGTTAATTAAAAGAATATTGTTATTCTTCATAAAAATGTAAGTCCGTAAATATTTGCACAAATCTATTGAAAATTGAAAGAGATAAACGAAAATTTTTTATTACATCTTTTGTATTACTAAATTCTAAATCTATTATATTATCCTTTTTTTATTACAAAACATTGTCAATAGAATTAAATCTGTATTTTGAAGGTTTTGAATATCATCTTTATTCGTTCTTCAACA
>CP092087.1:12105000-12175000 GCA_029203775.1 Neoneuromus ignobilis
TTATATATATAATCAGCAGCAGCCTCTTTCTTCCCATTGCTGGATGAAAGACTCTTCCAAAATTTTTCATTTCAATCAATCCAGTGTCTTTCTTTTTCAGTCTGTTCTGATGAATTTTCTGGGTGAGTTTCTTCGTGAGCCTTTTTATATCTTTGGGATCCCAATTAATAATTTCTCTTGTTCGTCGCTGAATATATATATATATATATATATATATATATATATATATATATATATATATATATGTGTGTGTGTGTGTGTATAGTAATGTACTACTTGGAATTTTAAAACATTTTTAGTAATATGAATTTATTTCAGATTTTTTCATTGTATTGGGTTGTCAGAAAAGTCATAACGCATTTTAACTATGTTTCTCAAATGTCATTTATTTATATACAGTTCAAAGTTTAATTAATAATGTATTTGCCATTTTGTTCGATGACCTTTTGCCGTTTTTCGGCGAGCTTCATAAATCCACGTTCGTAGAAAAATCTATCATTATTAGCGAAAAACTAGACAAGGTGCTGTTTTATAGCCTCATCTGAATTCATCTTCAACTTGCTATAAAATCTATAAAACTCAACCAAATCGTTCAATTTTTTTATCTGAATGAAGGCAGAAGTGTTAGCTATCAAACGACAACAATTATATGGATGCGAATGACGCTTTTACTGTAAAAAATAGTCTAGCGACATCTATTACAAAAATCCGACATGACTTTTCTGACAACAATATTTGTTTTATCAATATAATCGTAGTTATAGTAATTGAATATGGATCCGGAATCCATTCAAATTAATAAGGCACATAATATTTTAACCATAAATAAACCGAAAATAGTTAGTAAAAATATTAATTCCATTGTTCTATGTTGGGATGATTGTGTATGTGTTCCGAGTAGTGAAAAGCAAGATAATATTGTTTATACTTTGCAAATAAATCGTTTTTTGAACGGCTGGGAAACTATTTATTGGTAACATTTTTACGGAGTTAAAAAATAATTATTTAGTTCAGAAATTTTTATTTAAAACTATTGAAACTTTAAAGAACAATTGAATTATTATATGAAGAGAAAATATAACTATAGAATCGTATTTAATTTATGAAAATTAATTGAAGATTAATAACATTTAAGAGTATTCAAGTAAAGTAAATTATAAGACTTGATGATATTATTATTTATTTCAAACGTTTATTTTAAATGATTATTTCATGTAAATAGGTATAGTAAATAAGAATTTAAAATAAATTAATAATTAACAACATATTTATAACGAATTTATGAGTATAATTGTTTATGAATTAAATATAAAAAAAAACATTTTTTATAACATATGAATTATCGGATTTTGTAAAGTGACTTACAAAAATATTCTTGTTAATAAACTAAACTTTACATTTTTAATTTAAATATAAAATAATTATTTAATAAAATAAAAGAGAAGTATGTTCATACTATGTTTCAAAAGATTTTTTCGAATTTTATTACTTTTTTATTTCTCCTAATATATTATATAAATATATTATATTTCTTCTATATATGATTCAAACTATTATTTATAGGGGAGTTTCTACTAAATATGAAGTACATAATTTATCTTCAGGTGTTTGCTATGAATTTAGGTTGAGTGCCGAATATAAGCAGAATGAAACACAAGTTCTACAACTTGATAAGAATTGGAGTGAAGTTACACGTGTAAATACTTTAACATGTGCACCTCCTATTTCGTATTTATTTCGTGCACTTCGCTTGAATAAAATTCCAGTAATAAAACGAATAATAAAAGAAAGGTACAATAATGATTTCATTACGGAATTTACATTATTAAGAGTTACAAAGAATATTATTATAAGTAAATATTATTATTTGGGTCTTATATTCTTTTTAAATATATTTTATATTATTCATATTAATTATTAAGTTTGATTGTTTTCAAAAAGATCTAATTTTAATTATCTACTTAAAATTGCATATATATATATATATATATATATATATATATATATATATATAATTTAATATCAATAATAAAAATTTACTGAAGAAATTCAGGTAAGTAAAAGTGAATGGTACATACAAATATTTAAGATAATAATTTTGTTCGAAGATCAAAATATTTAATCAATGTATTCTACTAATTCTTCGTACACATATAAAATGTTCAAAAATGAAAATGGTCTGTAGAAACTGCAAGAAAACAGTGTCAACTGAAAAAGAAATTCTTAATTGGGAGTTAACAAATATAATATATATTTTAAAAAAATATATTTAGTGATCAATATTGTATAATGTTTTTTTTTTTTTTAATTTAGAAAAGTGAAAGAACGAGTAATGTATAATATATATTTTATATTAAATACTTTATCTAGAAATGTAAATTTTTGGTACAGAATATCGATTAAAAGTAGTGATTATTATAAAATGTGCTAATATAAATGTTTATATTGTATTTATGTCAAATTCCTGAAAAGAAAATTTTTGTAATGTCTTTTATTATATGTAATAAATTGAATTGTATAATAGCTGTATTTTTTAAAGGCCAACTATGATCGATATTGCTGATAAGGAAGGAAAAACACCATTGTTGTCTTGTGTACTTAGTAATGATTTACAAATGGTCCAATTAGTTTTAAATCTGGGTGCCAATGTAGAAAGTCCTCATTTTCTGACTAGAAGAACTGCATTAATGAATTGTATTTTACATGGCTATTTACATATCGCCAAGTTATTATTAGAAAAAGGAGCCGATGTGAATTATAGAGATATTAATAGTTTTACACCTTTACATTATGCTGTCGACACAGACAATTTAGAATGTGTCGATTTTATTTTGAAAAATGGTGGAAATACTAATATGCAGGATAGTAAAGGATGGACACCTATTATGAGAGCAGGTAAAATTAAATTTTATAATTGTGTTCGGATTTATGAGTATTATATTATTTAAATATGTGATCTACAATAATTTAAATTAATGTTATTGTTATTATACTGAATAATAATAATGAAAACATTTTATTGGTAAACAAAAAAAATATCTTTTTAATTTAATTTATCTATATACGAAGAAGAATTTTATGGAAATGTAAATATAGAAATATTTTTTATGTTTATTAGTAAATATATTTAGGATATTCATTGTAATATTTTTGTTGTTTATTTATAAATATTCTAAGGTATTATGTTTAAATATAGAATTAAATTTTATTTAGCATTTTTTTTTAAATTTCGTTGTGCACATAGACGATTGTTTTATGTTTGTAATTTGTTACACTGAATTACGTAACTTACTTTGTAATAATTTAAAAAATAATTTGGCAAGAAAATATTTTATTGAAACTATTTATTTTTTTATCGATTTCTTACATATTGTGTGTATTTAGAAAATGTATGAAAATTATATACAATGATAAACAAGAAACATACATTTATTCATATTTTGTATAAAAGGTTTTCGAAACATTATTTTTTTTTTAGTGATTCTTGATTGCAATATACATATAATTTATACTTTACTGAAACACAATAGTGATATAAATTTAAAGGATAAAAATGGATTCACTTGTTTAGATTTATCGAAACTGAACAAAAATGATCAGTTAATAGAATTATTTTCAAAACCTACAAAACCTAATTGAGGTTATCCATTGTAAACAAAACCAAATTAATTTTTACTGTAACTAATTTTTATTTAAACTTATTGTTATAGTATAATAAAAATAAATAAATGCTATTGTTGAATAATAATTTTTGAAACAATTTTATAAAATTATTTTCTTGATATTATCCAACTTCCTGAAAAAAAATTTTGATTTACTTTTCATTTTTATTAACTAAGATTATACTAATCGTTTTTAAATAAATCAGTTTTATCATTAATAATATTAAATATTTTATTTAATATCCTGTAAAACATTTTATATATATATATATATATATATATATATATATATATATAAATTATATTCTATTATATAAACATTATTTTTTAGTGCTGTAAATAATTTGAGAATAAATAATATAAGAAAAATTAGGCTACAATGAAAGCATAATCGTTTTATTGTTATTAATTATTATATTTGATTGCCATTTTTTCTAAAAAAGTGATTTTATAACATTTCTTTTAGAGTTTGCTAGTAAACATGCAAAAATATTTTTAAAGTGATAAGGGTTAATCGAATTAAAACTTTGTTGATATGATTTAGATTTTAAAAGAGGCTTTCTTTAGGAAAAGGTATGTATATATATACGTATATTGTGTATGTATTAAAAATTGCTTATTGTAGAAAATCATATAATTGTTTAAAGAGAAATAAGTGGTTTGTGAAATAACAAAAATTAATTTGATACTATATTTTTAAAAAATTATATGAATTTAAAATAAATAGTATCAATTTAAATTTTGAGCATTTATTCGTTTACATAGTATTCAATTTTTTTAGGTTAAGTGTTAAATTTTTAATATTTTCATTATTTCCTATTTATTATTATATAAATACACTTTATGTTAACAAAAATAAGGCAGTTGCAGACATATAATTGATTTATTTTTCAAGATAAGATCACATTTGACATATTAGAATAAAAAATATGAATATAATCAAATAATTACAATGAATTTCCAAAAAACTTTTTTTTTCATAGAAATATACTTTGGATTAAACTATATTAATTAAAACAAAATATTTCATTGCAGAGCAGATAAAAATAATTTTATTAAATAAAAAACTTGCTTAATCAACCTTCAACATATAAAATTACCTTTAAATTGTTTCAAAGCGATTTTATATGTTTATGGTGTATACATGTGTGGTGTAAATATTTTATTTACATATATACACACACACACATTCATATTATTTTTTAAAATATTTTTATATATTTTATATATAAACAATATGCATTTAATCACATTTTTAAATAGATCCATGTATTAAATATATACTAGTACTATAAATATTAAGTAAATGTAGTCATGAGTGACAGTAGTAATATCAAAATTGGTGGGACAAACAAATCAAATTTATGTAGTAGGGAAGTTATCACATGACTAAATGTCTTAAAAAACTGGTTGATGCCATACAATTTTTCCACTCAAACAACCAGTGACTAAGAGGAAATGTTTTGGACTGAATTTGGAACTAACTACAATATCAGAATGACAAACATTTGTTCCAACTTCATAAAGTTTTACAGGGCCGTTTTCAGGTACACAAGTTGATAGTTCATGACACTGTGGAGAAAATGCTAACAGTCGTATTCCATAACCAAATGGTGAACAAATTACTCTTCCATCCGGTGAAAAACATAATTCTTTAATTAACCCTTTACCCACGTTTGGTTCATCGATGAAATGTGTCAACCGTTTAATATTTTTGTAAATATTTGTAGCTTTATTTTTATTTTTTGTTATTTTTTTCCTATGAACTTGTGATTGTGATCCAGTTGAGCTTGAAGGTTGATCATTTGCATCAGTCTCATCATCTCTGTTATAATCAGAATTATTTTGTGGTCCGAGAATCCCAGTTACAGTACTGGATATTCTTTGCATGTTATTAAAATTGAAATGTCCTTCTGGATTACGATTTACATACTCTCTTCGAATTCGTGCTTCTCTGATTGCAATAAGTGCTTCCCAGACATCTGCTGTTGTAACTGTTAGATCTAGGTTGTTTCTTCTACTTCCATTAGATGATCTATTATTTGATGAGTTTCCACTTTCTAATGGAAGTATTGTAGCTCTTGATTCACTATCTATGTGTAGTGTTGAGCCTGATGGACTTGGTCTAACAGGACTTTCTTCATTTTCTATTTGAAATTCATCAAATTCTTTCGCAGTCTTTTCTTGAATATCATGTACACAGGTCCACTGAAAAAAAATTGTGTAAAAATATTTATATACTTTAATTTCCTTTTATTTAAGACTATTTACTAATTTTTTAATTTATTCTGTAGGTGAAGTGATATATTTGAAAATAAAAAAAATTATACTTTAAACTCTGTTATATATGTCAGAATATTATTTGAATATATAATTAATTTAATTAAAATTTATTTAAAAGCTTATAATCAGAAACTGATTTAATTTTGTTTACTTTACAATAGTAGTGTTTCATTACAATAGCTGATAACTAATAAACACATTACTATTTTTATTGACATACCTCTGAGTTTTCATCATTGCTTACATTACGAGACAAGCAACACCAACCCATTGGGTGAATTTGTAATGAACCAATAACTTCAGCTTCATTTCCTGGTGGAAAGTCAGTAATAAATTCTACTCTATTTGAAGTACGTTTTGGTGAAAACAAATGACTAAATGATGTTGCTACAGGAATAACTTGTTGACTAAGTTGCATCAAGCGATACATGTTGGGCTAAAATAAAATATCTTTAATAAACATATCATTATTTTTATTCTTTGATTTTCTGGTAAATATAATTATAATTATATATATATATATATATATATATATATATATATATATATATATATATAATTACTTAAAATTACATATAGTAAAAAGCATTTATTAAAATAAATAAAATTAAATTAATAAGTGTTGGTGATTTTTTTAATTAAAATATTTTAAATTTTTAATGTAACTTTAGTAGTAAAAATATAGTGTTTTAAAATAAATCATACAAAGATTTAAATAAAACTTACTTTAAATCCCTGTAAATCATGTGCTAATGTTTTAAGATTGAGATCATGTATTATTATTAAGTATCCACCAGTTGTACAGATAACCATTTTTTCAGCATTAGGTGAAAGCCGTGTTCTCATTAGACCATTTGTATGAAATACTCTTTTATATGTAAGACTATTTTCTGTATAACAATTGATATCCCATGTGTAAATGCTACCATCAAATCCTGATGATACAAGCAAGTCATCCTTTGCTGAATATTCAATGTTTTTAACCTATAAACCATCATAAAAATATAGATAATAATTATATTATTACAATATGATTTTTTTTACCCAATTTGAGTGCCCTTGAAGATTTCTAGTTTTGTATTTTAAATTTCTAGCATCCCAAAGTGCAACTGTACTATCGTCAGAACAGGAGGCAAATGTTCTTGAGTCAAGAAACCTAATAAAGTAAAGAGAAAATTAAAAGTTATGAATTGTGTCTAAATTAGAAAATACAATTTTATAAATAAAAAATTAGAGATGTTTTACCTAACACCATTTACAGAATCTCCATGTGCATTGTCTACAGTGGTAATTAACTGTCTACTTATGGGATCAAACATTAATATTGACTTTTTTTCACATGCTGCAACTAATAAAGACCTAAAATTAAATACTTGATTAGTTGAAATAAAAAAAATAATAAGTGCATTTAAAGTTTACCCATCTTGAGAAAACTCTAAATTATAAACGCCTCCATGCATTTTATTTGTCATAAGTTGATTGTGATCCCAAGAACTGCATGGTAAAAGACTAGAATATAATTTTTCATTAAGTCGATCTTCAAAATCGATCCCATGTTTTTGTCCAAGTTCTCGTTCATGAAGCCAAGATGTGTTTGTGAAACGCGATCGAGATTTAAATTTTGTCATTTCTGATAGAAATATTAAAAAAATATATACAAATATGGTATTATTTTTTTTATTTCACTATTTATCTTAAGATTGCAATGCGGAACGTATAAAATTTTTAGGTTTTTTATTTCTATAACCTTCAAATTTTGACTGTCACACACGTCATTATAAGTTAGTTGACGCAAACATATTCCGGTATTTAAACAATACGAAGTAAAAAATCTGCAATATTGTTTCGAAACAAAATAAGTTTTTCAGAATGACGTTATTCTTTAAATGGTTTAGACCTACTATTTTATAGTTATTATGTAGATGGACATTTGATATTTTCAGTTTAGTTTGAGGGGGAATTATGGTACAAGTGCGGCTGTAAATATTTTAAAGCGAGGAGAGAAGAATACTATTAACTGTAGTAATTGAACATTAATTATTTTTATAAAATATAAATATAATATTTTTTTAATGTTTCATTGTAATATAACATTAATACTTTGGATTTGTTATGATTGGTCTGATATTTTTTCAAAATAATTTTAGATATTGGAGCTGTTCTTCAAGATTCTAATTGTTTTTGTTGTAACTACGACCAGAGTCCTTTGGTCAATATTCCTATTCACTTCTTTTTTATTTTGAGTCTTTTTATCGTTCTTCTTTGGCGAATAATATATATAAAAAAATTAATCTGTGCTTTGGGTTGGTATTATGGTTAATTCACTTTTGAACAAATTAATTACTTCAGTCTTATAAAATTTTGAGTTCAATAACCATTTTTTTCATACCCATTTAAATTTGCCATGTTATTTTGTTTATGTAAAATCTAAATTTGAGTTCTTTACCCATTTAAATTTGCCATGTTATTTTGTTTATGTAAAATCTAAATTTGGTCTTTACACAAATGAATTTTAACCCCAACACCACAATAATTTAAAGTGTTCAATAATCACTTATTGTTCACTTATTATTTATAATTATATATTATTTATAATTATAGAAAGGCTCTGACGATGATGGCGTCGCCATCGAAATGCATCAGCCGATATAATTATAGATTACATAATTATAAATAATAAGTGAACAATAAGTGATTATTGAACACTTTAAATTATTGTGGTGTTGGAGTTAAAATTCATTTGTGTAAAGTTAATCAGCCACAGTTCCAAAACAACTAAATTTGGTCTTATGAATGGTCATACAGATTAAATTGCATATTAGTAAAAAAAAATAAACAATAAATAAATATTGAATACATAAAATCAAGTGATGATTATAAGAAATTTATTTTAAAACTATAGATCTGTTCATGCTTTAATATCATAAGATTTTAAATGAAAGCGTTTAAATTAACTATTCATTTTTTTAATGTTCATTTTGATGAAAAAGTTTTCGTTTTCATAGCAGGATAAAAGAAGAAAAACTTTTTTTCAAATAAGTTAGGGTTGATTTTTATAATTTTTTATATAGAAATTGTCTGAGAGAATTGAATGTAATTAGGGAAATTGTAACGACACTTTTTGAAAAACTAAATTTATTTAGGAAAAGATGTAGTTAGTGATTTTATTTTGGAAACTTAGTGTTTTTTTTAAATTATATATATATATATATATATTGTATATTCAAATAAAATATTACGAAAAAAATGTATATAACTGTAATATAATACTATAATTATGTAAAATAAAATATAGAATAAAAATATCAGGATTCAATAGTATATTGTAATGAAGATATTAATAGTCGATTTACAATATGATTTAAAAAAGTAAACATGAGTTTTTTATAGAAATTTTAGTACATATTTTATTTTATTACTTTTTTTTAAAAAATGGAAATGATTAATATGTAGCTATATACATTTGTGAGATTGAGATTTACTTATCAAAAATAAATAAATAGCAAAAGAATTATTGTTGGTATTTTTTTAAGAAATATGAATTTGATGGTTTATAAAGAAAGTATCAACATAAAATGATATTTTTCAAACGTCCGAGTTAGCTCAAGAAATGTCTGGAATTACGCATTTTTTCGCCTAATAACATGCCTTGTTTTCTATAATATCTATTATATAAAGATTAATAACACGAATGATTAAATTTAATATTTTTTTTTGTATTATAATAAACATGTGATGCGGCGTGGACTGAAAAGATAGATCAACCCGTTTAATGCATCAAGATCAACCTGATCGGTGTTAAAGTGTTGATTGCTTAATAATAATAATAGTTCATATTAATTTAGTATTTATGACTATTTTTCAATTTGAAAGTTGATTTTTCAGTTATTTCAATTTAACACATGAAATACTGAAAACATTTATTTAATTTTAAATTAGGGTTTACAGTTGTTTTTCACTGAAGAGATATTGTGCATTTATTGTTATAAGTTTATCTTATATTTTAGTTGACAGTATTTTTTTTCTAATAGCAACTAGTTTCATAAAAAATACTATTTTTTCTGTATGGAAATTACGCAAATATTTTAAATGTTTTATAGAGAGATGCTTTACTATTTGATGAGAAAAGAGAGTAGAAAAATGTACAACAGTGAATATGTTTATTACAGTAACAAAATATTTACAATTTCAATACTTACAATAAAAGTTAAATATTTAAAATATATGTATAGGTTCTGTAAATCCACAAAAATATGGTTACAAAAAATTAAATGAAAATTTCCACAAGTAACTACTATATAAAATACTTATTATTATGAATAATATCAAATAATTAAAATTAATTTGAGAATATTTATATATTATTTCAGAAGGTACTGATGTATATAATATAAATTATTGATATATATATATATATATATATATATATATATATATATATATATATAATATTAATAATTATAATTTTGATACTATCAGAATGAATATTGAAAACGTTAGGGTATATGTCAATGATGTGTTCCATTTAGTCGATGCTGATTTCGAATGACCTTCCGTTGCGTTCTGTTGTTGTGCCGTGTGTTCAGGAGTATGATGAGGCGTTCTCTTTTTTCTACTCCTTTCTAATTTATAATGCTTTTGTGTTATTTCAGCAGTGAATGGATCTCTGTTTTTTAGATTATCATTTTGTTTTAATTGTATTAATGATAGTTTAGTAGATTCGGGCGGTGTTCTATTTGGATCGAATTGCTGTCCACTGGCAAATTTGACTTGTTGTTTGAAGTTGCGTAATTGTGGGATTGTTTCAGGCTGAATGTTTGCAGGGATTGGCGGAGGTAACTGTCCTTTGAACGAACCAAATTGGGGTGTGGCTCGAACGAGCTGTTCAGTATTGGAGATACCAGATTTAGCGAAATTACTTCTCGACACAACGGGCGGTGATAAATGCATATTAGAAACAATTTTTCCATCGTATGTGACGATAGTTCCGGTTGGAATTTTAATGTCAGCTGGATGTTGTATTGTTTGAGGTCGACTCCTGGTTGTAGGAGGAAGATAATACGTATCGATTCTTTCTGCAGCCATCATTATTTCATCTTCGTCTTGGTTATCGATTGCTGTTGAATGAACATTATGTGCAAAATTCGTATTTTCTTCACGTGAAGTAAATGGTTTATCAGATGTTGATTGAACGGGCATTTGTTTTAAGTACATGTGGGTGTCGAGTGTTTTTCGAGCAGTTTTGGAATCGGATGATGTTTTGTTACGGACAGATCGACGGTCGGGTGGAGAAGGAATGAACATCGGTTCGAAAGTTTCAATTGGCTGTAATGGAAACACTTTTTTGTTTTCGTGCGTGCGGTCCGTTTTCGTATAATCTATAACACCGATAGTATCAGAAACGGATTCCATATCATCAACTTCTGAAATTCGGTCTTGGGCAACAGGAACTGGTTTGGATATAATTGGTTTGAAGCCTCCTTCTATGATAACGGATTCTGGATGGAAACCAGTATTAATGGCCGGTCTCATTGTGGAGTAGGTTTTCCTAAAATCAGGTCGAATAGAAATCATTTTAGAAGGTGATAATATGGGATCTTCAGTCACTATGTCGTCGTTAGTTTTTTTTTGTTCGTTTGGCGTTAATTCTGTCGTAGTCGAAATTTGTGTCTGAAAAATAAACGAATTTGTTTTTGTGCTGGGGAATTTTAAATTAACGTCTTGTATTTTTGTATTTAGCGTGTTTTTGTCAGATATTGAAAATGTATTTAGTTTACTTGTCGTCGAAGGGAATACAATTTTTTTAACGGTGTCCGATGAATTTATTGTATCGTTGAAGTTCAAAAACGAATTTAAATGATCATTGTTAAGAGAAACGAAATGGTTATTTTGAAACATTGAAAATATTGGAATATTTTTAAAGGGCTCTGTCGTAATATGATGAGTGGAATTGGATTTATGATGTATTTGGAGATTATTAATAAATTTTGGCGGTGGCATGTTCAAATTCAATCTGGGAAGTTGTGACTGGGGCTTCATGTAAATTGGAACATTGTTAGTTTTGAATGAGATTGTAGGAGAAGGTTTTATAAAGATTGGTTTACCGTTAGAATGTTTAGGAGCAAGTTGTGTTACAGGTCTTAATATAGTTGCCATTGGTATTGGCCGTTTATTGATAGTAGGTCGATAATAAGGCTTTTTGATGAACATGTTATGGTTAATGAAAGGAGATCTAATAGGAAATGGTCTGTTAGTAATCCCATATCTTGTGTTAAGAATATATGGAGGTTTATGGATTAATGGCTGTCTCATGTTAAAATTCATATCATTACTCGGTCTTCGAAATGACATTTGATTATTGTTTAGTCCTTGTGGGAAATTCGATTTGGATGCATACCTCAAAAGAGATAGCGACAGTTGCGTTTCTTTCTCGGGTGTATTTTTTTGATCTGTTATAACATGCTCGCTTTCATTAAATAGAAATGTGTTTTTTTCTATAGCGGAGACAGTAGAAGTAGTACTAATAGTAGTAGAGGATAAAACGAATGAGTCCGGTGAAGCATCTTCTGGCGAAGGAGTTGGTGATGGAAGTGTCGTGAATTGTTCTAACGTGATAATTTCTGGCGATTCCGACGAATCTAAAATGTGAATATTGCTCCACAACGAACTGGTGTTTTTATTAATATCATATGCTTCAGAAGTAGACACTGGTAAATCAAGTAAATCTTTAGTTATATCTAATTGGCTAGGTCTGAAATTGAGTTCGGCGGATTGACGAAAAAGTTCATATTTATTCGTGGCCGTTGGATAATTTTTAGGTATATTTTGATCGTGTGTGTAAATCGGGTTTATGTTATAAATGTCTTTGTTTTGTGTCGAGGATGATAAATCGTTCAGTTTTATTCTATGTTCTAATTGTATCGAAGGACTTGCTTCGAAATCATCACTAAAATCACCTGTTTGTGATGTTTTAAAAAATTCTGGTGCATTTTCTATAGCTGGTACGAGCTCACTTCCTGCTGATGTGATATCGCACGAATCGAGGACATTTATCTTCCAGCCAAGGTAGCGATGAGACCAACACTATTATAAACATAAATAATATATCGTTTATTTTGCCTTATTTATTTTATTTATTTATAATTCACCTGATAGTAAACAGTATCTGGTGTGTTTTTGTCTGGTGTCCACGTGACAACTCCCGGTTCTCCTTCGTCGCATACAAGTTCTAAAGTACGTTGGTAACCTCCGAACGATGCGAAATCTTCAGGATACGTATCTCCTTTCGGTGTCCAGTGGCAAAGACGTCCAGTGCCAGTTGGTAATAGTTCACCTGTTCGAGTGGTAGTTGCTCCAGCAAAAATGCGTACTTTCTATATTTAAAATGGGAATAAAAATAATTCATACAATTAATTGAAATTATCTTTGAAACTAAAAATAATAGAAGATCTATTGCTAGAAAATTTTGGCTTATAAAGTTTTGTAAGGTTTCTTGAAAAAAGAATCACTTTAAAATGTTATTTCTTATATAATTATTTTGAAAAGAAATTTTTTTTTTTATTAAAATCGAATAATTTCTAATAAACTGAAAATAAAAAGAGTATTTTTAAATGATTTGAGTTTAAACACATACCGACTTTTCTTCAGGAGTTTTATACTCATAACCACCAACAGAATCATCTGTAATATAAAATGGATGGTATCTGGCCGGTACATCTTGATTTAAACCACCTTCTACTACAAAAGTATACGTTTTTCCTCTAACAACATTAATTTCAGGAATTAAAAGTCCATTGATGTACCATGAAATTCCCCAACCGACGTGACCTAAAATTATATTATATATGCATATATGTGTGTATATATGTATTATATATATATATATATATATATACATATATATAAAATCGAATAGAAAAATGTTATTAATGTTTTTCATCATTTAATTAAATAAAATGCGCAAAAAAACCCGATAATAATAATATGTTATTTGCTAAAAAAAAGCATAGAAAATGTTTCAATTTAGTAAAGAAGTTTATAATGTTTCATTTGGTACCTGTGATTGCTGAATATCCTTTTTTCCCACCAGTCGGTCCCATTTGAGCATAGAAGACACCATCTTCTGGTTCATAACACTGAATTGAAGGTATATCCCAAGCATCTCTGTTAGCTACAGCTTTTGGCGTTGGAACTGTTCGTGGTGCATTTGTAGTAGTTCTTTGACGTCTTTCGTTATTTCGTGTACTTCCTCTATTTGTCGATCCTCTTCTAGACGTTATGACAGTTTTATCATCTGTATCAATGAAGTCTTCAAATCTTCCACCACTGCGAGATGGAGTAGATGGGGAAGAATCGATTGTTATTGGATTTAAAATAGATGCTGGTCTGTCAATTTCAGGCATTGGACAGTTCCATTTTGGCTGTCGGCCGAAATCTAGTAAATAATCTGTTTTCAAGTAGTGATTATGAAATGATACTTCATTTAGTTGATTCAGTGGGCCAATTGCCCAAATAATTGCTTGCGGTTTATTGGTTAGAATTTCTCTATCAAGATTGTCAGCAGCTTTTAAGGTCCGCTGATACGTTATAATTGAATATCCGTTGACCATTGCATCATTTAAGAGATGAACACTGTTTGTGTTATCCTGATGAAATAAATACAATTCCAAATTTAATTCAGTTTAAAATTTTGTAATTTAAATTGAATTAGAATTTAGTTTTATTATGTGGGAGTTTTTATTAAAAAGTAACAATTTGACGAAAGATTTTTAAAAAAAATTCAAAACGATATGATGTAAATTGATGATAATATATATGAATAATATTTTATGGTCATGAGAAAGTTATTTTTAAAAGTAGATTAAATATTAGAAAACGAAGTGGAAAAGATTGATTAAATTTGAGAATATTATAAAAAATAACGATATAATTTTAAAACATATTATATTTTTAAAATGCAAAAGTGTATACGTATATACGTATTTGTTTGCATTATTTACCAGGATTTTTTCATCTGGACATGCTCCTCTTTTACCGGAACACTGCGATTTTGCGTCAAGGAAGTAATCAATAGCGTGTCCTTTCAGCGACGTCTTGTTAAACCAAGCCACAGCAACATCACCTCCGACCATTACATTCTTCTTGTCGTCTCCAGAGACACCAAAAGACATGTATTCACCATCATCTGTAATATATAAACATTTATTAGTTTATGCTATATTACAAATTTGAATGTTATAATTTGTTATCTAGTTTAGTTTTTAATATTTTTATTTGATAGTTATTTTTCTGCTCTCTCTCTCTCTCTCTCTATATATATATATATTAATGTATACATGATTCTATTACATGCTTGTCAAATATTTTCTATTGAATTTATATATTTGTAGAAATATTTCTGTCATTTGCGTTGCGATGTATTTGAAGATATGAAATTAGTTAATAGCAATAGATGTAAAAACATGTAAACAATTGTATACTAGCTATTTTAGAACTACATTATTAAAAATTTATATTAATTTACAGAAAACTGCCATGTATTTTGTTATTAAATAAAATTGAAATTAAATATATTGTTTTTTCGCTTATAAGTGTTGTTACGAATTTTTTTGATTTTTTTTATTAAAATAAGAGATGTTAAAAATGAAATGTAGAAGACAAAAAGCATATAGATCATAATTTCCAGTTGTTAAATTCAAAGTTCATGTTTTCTGTCTAAAGAAATGACATGTTTATTTTTTTTTATAAATAAATGTTATTCATACTGATGCAGGAAAAATTGCAGTTTTTATTTTATATCTATATTTTAGTTTTTGAATTATAAATATTTTAGCTGTTCATGAAATTATTTTATATCAAGTTAAAAACTATTTTAACTCCATTTTCGCTTCTTGTTTGAACATGATTAATTATGAAAAAGGAAAATTAGTACTCAACTTTTAAAATTTACTTATATAGTAAAAAATGAAATTATTTACAAGTTACTTAAATAAATATACATTTTAAATACACGCTTACAAAATGTTAAAGAGACAAAACATATTTTAAAGTGAATTTTTTTCATACTGACCTGTCCATTTATTATTTATGTTCAATAAGTTTTTTTAAAATGATATTTTTTTTAAATGTTCAATTAATAAGAAATATTGCTTTGAAATATTATAGCTGTAACTTATTTTTGAAATAAAAAAAATTATAAATATTTTTGTGGCTACGATTTTAATTGAATTTTATTCATTTCTTATATTATTTGAGAGTTAAAAACAGTATTCATAAAGTATTAACAATAAAAAATTAAAAAGATCAGAAATAGTAGTGTTTTTTATTATAAACGTTTATGTCTAGTACTTATATTAGGTGAAAATTTTATACTCAATTTAATTACAATTGATGAACATGTAAAAATGATGAATAAAGTGTATGTCTTTTTAATTTTAAAATATATATATTAATTTTATTTATTAAATAAAATAGGTAGAGATTTTGATCTGGATAAAATAGTTTAATGTATATATATATATCAGTGCATAAAATATACTTGTCAGTTTTTCATTTTATATTTTGAAAATATTTATTTCGTTGATATAATAACATTTGTTGAAAAGAATTAAAACGTGTTAAGTTTGTGTTGAAAATAACATTCATTTTCTATGAGTGAAAGTGATAAATTTCTGTCTGTATCGTTCATGAGCCCCACATAGTAGTTTAATAAAGTAATATTTTTGCATGCAAATTATTTATTAAATATATCCAGTTTAAAATATGTCGTTTTTGTTATTTATAATATACATATTTATGAGTAACTATATAATATATATATATATATATATATATATATATATATATATATATATATGTTTTGATATAAATTTTGTCGTTTAATTTAAATAATATAATAAAAAATATTTAAAAAGTGTGTTTTATCAATTATATTTCTATTGTTATTTATGACTTGGTTAATTTATAATTTGTTTTTAAGAAAATATCTTTTATATAGTAACTTTTTTATGTAGATTTTAAATGATTGATATCCACTATTTTATTCTATTCGGACAATTATGAAAAAGACGAAATAAACGATAATCTGAAAGTACGAGTATATTAATAATATAATGAATTATTGGGATTTTTCAACAAAATTGTTTCAATTTTTTGTTGATTATTGGTTGTCACGTAAAGTGAAAAATGAAATATACATTTTTTGTATTTATCAAGTATAAACGTTTATTTTTCCATGTTTTAACTAGTTTACTTAATTTTTGATAATCGAATAATTCATTTCATATTGTCTGTGTAGCTCATCATAATTTACACATTTGTAATCACAATTATACAGAATATTCTTTTTCGGATATTGATTAGGTTTGGTAATGTTGATTGCTTTTAAGCCAGGACTTGCTAATATCAAACAAAAACTATTTTGGACTTATAATAATTGAATTAATGATGTTAATTCAATTATTTGAAATACATACTTAAAAGAAATTGATTGATTACTACTATTTTAAAAAATATTTTTTTAATTAAATTTTTACAATTGATTATTATTTTTTCGGATTAGATTTCCATTGCTTTTTATAATCTATCAAAATTAATTAATTGAAATAGTGTCTTTATGTACAATATAACTTATATGTCTTTGTGGGTGATCAATGATACATAGCCTTTCACTTAATCAACATTAGTTTGTTAGTTGCAAAAGTCTGTTAACGTGTATAAATGCTGTTCATGTTTAATATTTATTTTGTAGAAAGAAATCCTTGTTAATATATGTACTGTTTGGATATATATATATATATATATATATATATATATATATATATAAATGAAGGAGAATGGTATAAAAAGGTTTTACGAAAGTGAAAACTGTCATTAATTTTTTATTTCTATAATACAAGCATCTATTTGCGCGCGCCGATTTACAGACATGAATAAATAGGTCTCATATTTGATCTCAACTGTAATTTAAATTAAAACACATATTACAATTCAATTGTAATTCATATTATTGTTATGTGTTATTATTAAGTATTATTTTAAACTCAGTTTTAATATTTTTTTTAGTTTATAAAAAAAAATTACAATAAGATATTAAACAATATCTTAAATTAAGGAATAAATTAAGCATATAATCATTATTTTAAGAATTGTAGTCATTATATACACTTTTTTAAAAGGAATTAATTGAGATGAAATAGTTTTTACTAACATAAGTACGTGTTTGTATAAATGACTTTGATTAAAAATTAATTACAAGAATAATTATTAATAATATTATTATCAATAATATTGTTACAAATTTGAAAAAAATATCAATATTTATTACTTGTCATAGACAATTTTTTTATGAATAATTTCGTTTTTTATATTAAAAAGTCAATTGTTATAATTTTTATTAATATAAACATCTATGATTTGACGTTTTTTATTTTATTAATTATTTGATAGAACATTTGCATATGTATGATTATTTTTATCTCTATTTTCTATGTTGTTATATCTTGATGTATTATTTTAATTTATATCTAATTATTACAAAAAATGGATATTAGTTTCGTAAACGGATATGATGAAAGATGAAAATGGAACGGAAATACCAATTAAAAGTTTAATGACAAAATCTCGTTTTCAATTACTTATAGATGTATTAAACGTCTTATAAGATGATATATTAATTAATATATATATATATATATATATACATAATGTTAGTTTTCTTAAAAATGATATGTAAATAAAAATGTTATTATTTTTTTCATCGTTATCTAACTGTTATTAATAGTTAATTAAATTATTGAAAATAATTAAGTTAAAAATGTTTTTTTTAAATAATTTTCTTTTGTTCATTTTTTAATAGTATATTTTTTAGATGGTTAAAAATATTTGTTATTGTTTCCAAGATACTATTAGATATTTCCGGTGGATTGAAAATCTGATAACTTTATTTGTTTTATCTTAAAAATAAACTTTTAATAAGTTTGGTGGTATTCTAATGGTTTTATTGTATTTGTTAAAGTATAAATATATGGTACTTATATATTTGTATTTTATTTCTTTTCTATATAGTAATCACGTTATCAGATTTCAAAATATTACATGTAGTTTATATAACAATAGTTAATATAATTAAACAATTTGTAATATATTGCTTAAAATTATTTCCCGTAGTGACTACCAAGTTTCTATAATTGCGTGATAAATTAAAGAAAAAAAAATTACAGTAAATAATAATGCATTGGATATAAAACAATACGCACGCTAACCACACATTCTGTGTACATTTATAATTAAATAATCGTACGCGAACTCAAATGCACATATAAATAAAACAAAACGAAACGAACATTTGAAAGAGCCCCGAGCCACGACGATGCAAAAAAGATCATAAATGTTTCGCAAGAAGTCATCATAAAATATCTACAAGAACAAATTTCATTTCGCGTTCGTGATATGTTTCGCAATAAACCGCGCAGAAGTACATCGCCGTCAATGCGAAATAAATATATTTGCAGAATAAATAGTCGAATCGGTCATTTAAAACAGAAGGGAAAAACATACGTATACTTGCTTATAATAATATCATTATAACGTGTAACACTCACCTAATTTAGCAACTAGCTGCACGATGATACTGTCACCAGCTACCGCCCACCTCACTTCGAATGCAAGATCGTCGTAGAGTACCTCGCAATTCAATTTCGACTGAAAAAAATAAGTTTGTTAATCATTTGTTATAGTTTTAGTATTTTTAGTTGATTATTTGGAAAGTGGACTTTAATGAATATCATATATAAAAATTTACACATACGAGTATACAATAGTTTATGTATAATAATATACAGACATATATTTTCACACAAAAATATATGTTTTTTAAGGACGAATGAAAATTAATATAAAACAAAATGTATTTATTTGAATATGCAATGATTATATTTTTTATTATTATTAAGCTATATTAGTAGATCGTCTGACTTGCAATAGGGAAAAAATTACATAGGTTGTAAGTTTTTTATTTTTTTCAGTTGTTTGTTATAAGGTAAATTTTAAAATTATATATTAATATCAAATAGGATTAAGGGAAATAAAAAAGTACTGACATGTTTCGTTATTGAAAGATTATTGAGAAGAAAATTAATTGAGGAAAAAATCAATGTAATTATCAACTAAACACACATTGTACCATATTGTATAAAAATAAGAAAAAAATGTGTTGATTGTTTAACTGCATAATTTATGCTATATTTAATATTAATAATTAATTTTGACATCTGAAAAATAAAATAATATATATATATATATATATATATATATATATATATATATATATAATATGTAATAACGTGAACAATTTCTGATTAGATAATGATTTAGTTGTGAAAAAAATATTTTTCAATCTAGTTTTTTTTTGGATTTTGATAATATTCTAAGTATTTTATTAACATCCACAATATATATATATATATATATATATAATTTCATTTTTAAATACAATAAAAAAGCAGAAGTTACTTTTTTATTGATATCTTACTATTATTAACATTTATTTATGACCTACGATACAAATAATCAAAACTTATAGTTTTCATATATAAATAGACTGTTTTAAAAATCGTTGCTTAAAAAATAGAATATTTGATTATGAAATATATTCAGTTTATATTCTATTTTTTACTTTTTTTTTCACTATGTGTCTGAAATTCATTTTTTTTTGTAACATTCGATACTTTTTTTGGATTAAATGTATGATTATTTTTAAATAAATATTTTAAAATTAATAAAATTGATTACAGTATGATTATGAAATAAAAATCAATTAAGTTTTAATTATTTAAAATATATCATTAAATGACTATTTTCAATAAATATTTATTTACTTATATATATATATATATATATATATTATATATATATATATATATATATATATATATATATATATATATATATATATATATATATATATATATATATATATATATATATATATATATAGAAAGAGAGAGAGAGAGAGAGAGAACGTTTCTTTGAATTAATGTTATGCAAATAGAAATTTGTGAAAATGTTATGTGGCGACTTCAAAAAAAATATTTGTATAGGTAGTACATTTTTAAACTTTGATATATGTATATTTGTATGTGTGAATATTTTTATATATATATTTATAGGATTAATATTAATATTAAATCTTTGTACAAATACATAGAAATCTTTAAAATCAATATTAGTGTATTATTATTGTATGATGGCCAAATAATTTTTAATATTTTTTACCTGTTTGTACGTAATATAAATATTATTTATTAAAACGGGAATGACATTAGAGATTTTATTAATTATAGATTATAAAATTAAATATTAATTATGATGTCCACAGTATAAATTATGTTTTATTAATCAGCTGTAGAAAATCTTTTATAAATATTGTATTCAGTTTTCAAAATTATATTATTTCCATATTTATATTTTTTTTACAATTCTAATAAATGTTTGATAAAAGAAAATTTTTTGACTTTTTTGTTCATTTAAATCAATGATCAATCAAACTTAAAAAATGAATTAATGAATGATATAGGTTTTATAAAGATGACAGCATTTATTAGATTGCTAACAGAACAAATTAAAAAGTGATCAGTAAGGGATTATTGAAATTAGATGTTAAATTGAAGAAGAATTAATCTGTGAAAAATAGAATTCGTTATAGTGCCAAATTAATTGTAAATAAAATCTAGTATTCAGGGTATATATATATATATATATATATATATATATATATATATGATGAACAAATACACGAACAATAAATGTTAATGCCCACTCAGTAAATAATCCAAACAAAAGAGTTCGACAGTCGTTGCAGAGATCACGTCGTATACAAGAGTACATAGATTTTTTAACACCCCGTGGGTGGCGACGAAGCCTCGTTTCGTTTAGTTAAATTGCACACACATATACATACACATATCCAAATACATATATACAAATCATATGTTGCAATAGTTCAATAGCATTATTGACATTATGATTATGTTTACATAATATGTGGCATCGATTCGCATGATGTTTCCAAACATTTGTTTTTAATATATCCGGCCCACTCTTGCATTGCAATGTACTTTAAGAGTCGCCCAACAATTAATTTCTTTGTGAGTACCGACTGTTTATTTAATTTTTACTTGTAATTATTTTAATTTATATATATATATATATATATATATATATATATATATGTATTTATATAAACATTAAGTTGTTGAAAATGAAAAAGGTTATTTGGAATTATAATTCAAACAACTGTAATTAATTAAAAAATATATTTTATTAATCAAAATAACTTTTTCCAAATTCAGTGCACTTCAGTCATTATATCATAAGTCGACATTACAATATGTAATACTTTTTTTATAAAATGTACGTAGGTCTTGAGTGTTGTGGTTAATTTTGTGTGGACGTTGGTTATCAAACTTAGTCTTGATCAAAATTTGAAAAAGTCACATTCAGTTAGACGTTAATTCAGTGAATAAGGCGAGTGAATTACAGTTTTATGCCTCAATTTTTCCATTATGTGAAATTTAGTTACGAATTCATACACAGAGCGATAAGTTCAGTCAATGTTTTGACGTATTATATCGATTGTTGTCTTCTCCGCATCAGTCGTCTTTTTCCCAAATGTTCATGGCTGTTAAACAAATATATTAATTTTTTTCTAATTCAGTCTTTTTTTCAAGTCGGTTAAAAGTGAAATAAAAATAGAAAAAAATATTGTTCCTATGATTGTTGATGTATGCATAAAAGTACTGCAAAAATGATGTGATGAATAAGTAACAACAAACATGTATGTACATATACATATAAATAAAATTCGTCTTTATTCCTTTTTGAGAAATATAATCAGGTATTGTTCATATCAATGTATTGTAATTTTAGTCAGAAATTTTCTAATAATATTTTTGCACATATACAATTTTTTTATGATTAATGACTAGTTAAACCCTTTGATAAAAAAATTAAAATATGGCCTGCATTGACGTATTTACATATAAAACAATACATATTTAGGGTACATGGGATTTAAACTGCAGATGAAAATTGCATTATTGAATTGAAAAAAAACGAAAATTATTTTTTGAGGTATATCTAAATATTTTTTTTGTACTACACTTAAATATATTTATTTTTGAGTAAACGAATGCGATAACGAAGCAATGTTATTTATATATAAAAGACTGAATTTATTATATAAAATTGCAATGAGAATCTTTTAAACGAATTTATTTTAATTATTACTTTGTGATAGTATTATATGATAATAAATTGATCGTTTTTCAACTTAAAAATATAATTAATATTCTTTATTAAATGTATGTATTATATCTATGTGTGATTTGTTAATAAGTTATAATAAATATATTCATAAATATATACTAAATATATATATATATATATATATATATATATATATATAGTGAATTTCTTAACTTTTTTTATTACTTTTTGAATGTTATTACCCAACTGTTACTCAACTAGTGGATATGTTCTATAACTGTTTAAAATGTTTATTTCTTTTCTGATAAAGTAAACATTGCAAAAATTAATAAATGTTTGTATCAAACGAAAATATATATATTTTTTAATTTTTTTTATTGAAATAAATACTGACTATTATTAATTTTTAATTTTTGCGACAGTTGTGCTAAATTATATATAATAAATGTTTATACATATTTTCACACACACACAAACACATACACACACAAACACACACACACACACATATATATATATATATATATATATAGGGTGATCCAAATGTGACACCTAGATTTGTGTATTATTAAAAAGAAACTTTACACATGTTTCCTTATACACCACCCTATACATATGTTTCTCTTTAATAAAACAAATTTTGGGCGTCACATTTGGATGACTATTTATATATATATATATATATATATATATATATATATATATATATATATATGGATATGAAGAAATTAAATAAACTTGACCTTGACCTTGAAAACTTTCACTGTCAGTAGTGCCTAAAATTGTTTATTTTCTAAATAATCGTCATTTTCAGGCATTAAAAATTTTTTTTATTAATATATATTAATTAACAAATTTTTAATTTTAATCATATTTTAAACATTCAGTTTAAATTAAAAACTATTTTGTAAGTTTTAAAATAATTATTATTTCATGTTTTAATGATAATTTAAAAATAACTTTCGAATAGTGGAAAACACTATATTTATTGCTTATTTCTTTCTTATAGATGTATAATTTTCCTTTTTATAAGCTTTCAGTTCTGTTTTGTTATGTAAGATTGTGATCTTATAAAGATATCGCTTTTTATTGATAATTATATTGATAGAAATGCTAAGCAGGAAATTAACCAATGATTATGTTGTTTTTGTGTTATTGATTCTTTTGTTGCTGAAAAGGAATTCAAATAAAACAACTTTTTTTGAAAAAATAATTATATATATTATTTTTAAATAAATGTTTACATACTGCATACATTCTTTGTTAATGTTTGTTATATTGTTAAAAAGTAATTTAAAACACTTTTTTATGATCTGGAAATATTTTCAATAGTTTTAGTTCTAAATACACTGTTTCAAATTAATGTACACATATATCTTGAAAATAATTATTGTAGGTATAAATTTGTTTGTAATACATTATATTCTCATTTTTAACTATATATTTATTTAAATTGTATGTTCGAATGTAATTTGTAAGTTTTCGGCACATTTTATTTTTTGTACTTTGTATGGAGTATGTGTATAAGGTTACTAAAAGATTTTACTCTAAAAATATTTTGAAAATGATATAAAGATGATAAAAAGAATTTATTTAAATATAATCAAAAAGTATTAATTATTTATTTTTAAATATGAAGTTTATTTTATTTAAATTTATTTTCAATTCAAATTAGTTTCTTGATTGTACTAAATAGAAAAATTGAATCAATATCTTTCTGAGAATTCCATTTTTGGAAATTTGGTGAAACAATGTTCATTTATTATTTTATAATTGAAAAGAATTGAAATATTGTTTTATATTTTTTGAATGAAAGTTATTTTTTTTCAATATTTCCAATATGCTTAAATTGTTTTTAAGAAATTATTTTTTACTTTTTAAGAAATGTTAAGTTTTGGATGCAAATCATTTAGTGCTGATTTTTGTAATACACAATGAAATTATGTTATTCAGTTTTTGATACGTATTAGTCAAGTTAGTAACATGTAGAAATAAGTTAAAATATTTATTTAATATATATTCATATGCTAAATATTATATATGATATAACTCTTTATTGTCAAGTGACAGTTGGTATGTTTGTTATTTTAATTAGAATACTTATAAAAAATGTACTTTTAAAAATGGCTGCAAATAAATCAGACTTTTTGATATGAAAAACGATTAGTTAATATAGTATAAGTGAAAATTGCAAAATTAAATATATATATATATATATATATATATATATATGTATATGAAAATATAATGTAATATTATTTTAGAATTTAGGAATATTTTTTTGAGTTTTTACGAAAAGCATATCAATAATATTGATTGTAAATAAAGATAATTTTAAAGCCGTACAAGCATAGTTCAAAGCTCTGTTTGTTTTGTTTTCATGTTTAATATTGCGGTATTTGTTTGTTTGTCGTTGGAGTTTTGCTTTTTGTATTTATGTTTCAGATTATGTGTACTGTAGCGATTTAAATAATAAAGTCCGTTTACGAATACAAAGTGATATAAATTTGTAACAGATTTACTTAAATTTTATTTTGAATGATAATCTTGCTTTTCCGCATATTTTAATTATACTGTTATTTTTAAAGGGAAAGAAAAGTAAGAGGAAAAAATAAAATTTTATGTATAATTATTTTTTTATTTTATGTAATTCGTGGTACAAAAGAAAAACATTTTTTTTAAAAAAAATTCACTGGCCGATTTCTCTTACCTTATTGTACTCGATTTTATGCAAAAAATATTGAAATATGAACAATGCAAGCGACTTTCAATAAAATGTGTTTACAAATATATGCATATATATATATATATATATATATATACATAATTTGCCGTGCAAAGTTTGAATAGTACATTTTATAATATGTAAATAAATATGTAATGAAATGTAAATAATAATTTAGAAAATATAAATAAGTGTGACAATAAATAAATAAATGTTTTAAAATCCATTATACAATAAGATGAGAGAGCAGAAGCGTTAGACATAAATATTTAACTCTCTCTATATATATATATATATATATATATATATATATATATATATATATATATATATATATATATATATATATATATATATATTTATATATATATACACCTATTTAAACACATATCATGGTATAAAAATATAAAATGTATTTTTTTTAAATGATTTTATGTAAAATGAAAAACATGTTTGTATGTTTTTATCAAATGCTTGTAAAGAACTTTACAAATTTTCTGTTTGATAGTTTAATTTTAATACACCTATTTCTCGAAAATAAAACGAACCGTTGATATTTTTATAGATATTTAATTTTTTTATTTATTAAAATGTAAAAAGATTTTATTTATGTCAATTGAAAAAAATATTTAGTTCTTTCAAAAGTTTTTTAATTATTATACAAATTTTGTTTTACAAACTTTTAAATGTATTTTTACCGATTTGGACAATTTTTATTCTGTAAATGAGTATAAAAATATCTTAATTTGTATTCAAAGATTAGTATTTTAAAAATCGTTTATATATATATATATATATATATATATATATATATATATATGTATATATATATATGTCAATACATGTGTGCATGTATGCATTTTTTAAGTATCAAAAATTTAAATTTGTTAGGTATTTAAAAGACAATTTTCTTTTTTAATTTATTGTTAATTATTATATAATAGATGAAATTACTGCTACAACAAATTGTATTTTTTTTATAATAACGCGCGAAAAGGAAAAAATATTGTAAATTTGTAATTTATATAAAAGTCTATATACTTTCAAAAACGTGTATTTGTAATATATATATATATGTCTATTATTAAAAAAATATTACTTTTAGCATAATATTTTATGTTCATTTATAGATATTGATGGGTTAATATAATTTTCTTATCTATTTTTAATAATAAAATAGACAACATTATTTAAAAGATTACTTTAAATATCGATTTATAAATATTTGTATTTTATAGGTTGGGGAAATATTTTTAATTGTATTTATATATTTCAAGAGAGAGTTTTTCGGTTATATATATAATTTTATCATTTAATTTATAGAATTATGAAATGAACATTATTTAGATGTGAAATTGAATTGTTTAATTTTTTTTATATATACAAACACACATACATACACACACACACACACACACACACACATATATATATATATATATATATATATACATATATGTATCCATTGTAAACATAAATACTTAACACACTCGTTTAAGAACTTTTCGAGAAATTTTGTATAGATGCGTTTGTTGTTATTTTATGTTAAGATGTTTATATATATTTTTTTTAAAAAAATTAAATACATTTTTTATGTGTAGTTAGTATAAGTAATAATATTAATAATAATAATCTATGAACTGAAATAGTATATACAAAAAGCCTCTTATTATGGCAAGAACATCTGATATTTCATACAAATTTTATCCATATTGTACAAAATAATTTGGCTGTTGAATCACATTAAATCTATTAGAAGACTGGGCTAAGTGATTCTGTAATTGCAATGCTTGATTATTGTTGAGCCTTTGTTGTTCCAGTTGATATTCTCGTTGTTGTCTAGCAGATAATAATTGCTGCTCGTATAATTGTTGATGTTGATTATTGAATGTTTGTTGATTATAATGATTTTGTTGATGAGTTTGTATTTGCGGGTTATATAAATGTTGACTATTCAACTGATTCTGATGATAAAATAGTACATTGTTCGTTGGTTGTGTTAATAAGCGTTGATTGTATATTAATTGTTGATTATTTTGCTGTTGTTGTTGATGGTGAAAATTATTATTAGAAGGTAATTGATTCAAATCTAATCTTCTATTAAAATAATTCTGTTGTGTGAATACGAAAGGTTGCCTTTGGTTTATTTGTTGAGTTTGTTGTGTATGAAAACCCCCAAATTGAGGAGGCCGATATGTAGTTGCTGCTAAAAGCTGACCCTGTTGGGGATACACGTGAGCCTGTGCCAAAGGCGCAATGGATTGCGTCTCCGGAGACAAGAAAGGATTAGCACGCTTCTGTAACATTCAGAAACAGAAACTCGTCTTAATGCGATTGCCTGGTCTCTATCCAAAACATTTATTCAATATCATCGTCGACAAGACATTTTACTTTCCATTAATTGTATCTACATTGAAGTAGGTGTACATTTACTTTTATCTATAGTTAATATATTGTCTTGAGTACGCAGAGTGATTTTGTTCCTTATTTTTAATATATTTTTACTTTAATTTAAAATTCAGTATTTAATATCCTTCGAGATAAATTTGCACAAAACATTAAATTATATGTATGATTTAAAACCAGTTTTTAAATATATTTGTATATATATATATTTGTATATATATATATATATATATATATAATATACTTTTATGGAATCTTCATTTATTTAGTTTGCACTTAATCGATTAAATTTGTAATTAAAAAATTGTCTTAAAATATAAAATATCGAAAAAAATGGTTTAAGACGTTTTTAAGATATTATTCATTATAAAGTGAAATGATGTATATATATATATATATATATATATATATATATATATATATATATATATATATTAACGTATAAACGTATGAATGTATATCAATAAAATGATTAAAATATTCCTTAATTTGACAATGAAAGGAAATTATTACAAAACTAAAATAAAATCATGTTAAAAAGTAATCAGGCCAAAAAAATATTAAAGAAACAAAATTAATTAAGTAAATATAAATAAATATTTCAAGAAATAAATAAATAACGAAGATATATATATATATATATATATATATATATATATATATATATATATATATTGTATATTTTAAAATATAAATCAGCCAATAAAAAGTAAATATTGAAAATTATTACTTTTATTACTCTAGAGAAATATTATTGTCGTTTTTTTCCTGAGAGCTTGTGTTAATTAAAGTTTATGTTGTTAGAAAGTTGATAATTTTAATTTTGCAATTTATTAATTAATATAAATTAAATACGAAAAATGAACTGATTAATAATAATTTATTCATAGTACAAAATAATATTCAATTCACTATTGGTATCAAGAAAAATGAATAGTTTTTTCCAAGAAAAATGTGTTTGCAAATGGTTAATATAAATTATGAAATTTCAATTAAAATATTTTTCAGACGGATCTTTTGAAATGGAGATGATAATAAGTATAGTTGACAGATTAAATATTTAAGGAAAATGATATATACATATTATTTATTTACTTATATATATATATATATATATATATATATATATATATTAATTTTTATAATGTAAAAATGGAAAATAAATATTTTTTTAATATCATCGATTCGTCAAAATGGATTTATTTCAGGTAAACATTAAACATTTTTTTCACTATTCTGTTTAAGACAATTTTACTTACGATTTAAAATATCAGTTATAGAATTCAACACAGATTTTTTAAAAAATAAAAACATTTGATATTTTGATAATAGAGAAATAAATATATTTTGAAAGTTGTAACTTAAAAAAAATATATAAAAGAAGAATAATTTAAATAAATTTGTGACTATTTTATTGTTTTATTAATTAGATTTTTTTATAAATATTAGTTGTTAAATTAAAATATGGAAGAAATTATGTATCAATATCAAATGTTTAAAGTTTTATGTCAAAAAAACTCTCATTTAATTTAATAATTAATTAATATTTGTATGTTAGAATTGAAAAGTTTGGAGTTGATACAACACAAGATATTTATGTGGAAGATAATATTTAGTAATATTTTAACTTATTATGTTTTTATTGGTTATTTATTTTGTCGAATAAGAAAAATTAAATGACAACAACGTACTTATTTGTAATAAATAATTGTATATTTTTCACTTCCTGGTACGGAGAACGTAGTTTTTATGGGCGACAATTATGATTTACTGTACATGTGTTTCCTTTCAAATGAGTGACATCATATTATAGTGTTTCAATTAACTTTCACTATAGATGATAAGTTTCGTGAAATTATGAATGATGGACTATTGTTAACAATAATTGGTACATGTTACAAATTACTACAAATATAGACTTTATAACACATTGCAATTTGTAATGGTTATATAATGCACCATATTTGATGGAAATAAATACGTATACGTATGTATATATATATATATATATATATATATATATATATATATATATATATATATATATATATGTAGGAGTTTATATGTACATATATAATATGGCCCAAATGAGATTGGAGGTTTTAGACATACATTTATTTGTTTATTATCATTTACTATCCTTTAGTTTCATGTGGGCTACGCTATATATATATATATATATATATATATATATATATATATATATATATATATATACATATATACATACATATATATACATACATACACACGAAGACGTACGTATGTGTTCATATGTATGTATAGAAAATATGATTCAAATAATGTATTCCTAATACTAAATTGAACATCAATCATTTAAAGCCAATTTAATTATATTTTAACATAGTTATATATCTTAGATAAACATTAAAAGTGACTATTAAAAATATTTAAGACAAGTGTAAAAATCTTTCGAAAAATTTTGGTAATTTCAAAGATTTTTGTTTTTTACAAAATTAAATATATTTTAATAGGTTTATTGTTTAATATTTTAAAATCCTCATCAACCTGCGTGGTCAGCTTGGTGGGTATTACCAAGTCCAATAAATGGTAATATTTAATGAAGTTTTCGTTAATTATTGGATTGATATAAGCTGATACGAATATATATATATATATATATATATATATATATATTTAGTAGGGAAAGGTGACAAAATAAACTAATACAAACATTAATTAAATTATAAAAATTAACATATAAATGAAATAAAAATTAAAAGGAAATAAAAATAGTATAAAAATATAGAATACTACAAAATTATTGAAATAATATGTTATTTTATTATTGAATATTACAAAATACTATTGAAAATATATGTATTAAAATAAGAAATAAAAAAGATTGAAGTGACATTAGGGACTGAAAAGCAGATTTATTAAATATAAAAAAATAAAAATATACCATTGAAAGTATTATGATGAAAGAGAAGAATTCGTAAAAGTAAATTAGAGATTTATCATTGTTAATCAATGATATTGTTTTTATAACATGTTTAAAAATAAGTATTTTTATGGATAGAATAAAGATTCAAGTAAGGTTTATATATATATATATATATATATATATATATATATATATATATATTTATCATTATTAATCAATGATATTGTTTTTATAACATGTTTAAGAATAATTATTATTATAGATAGAATAAAGATGTAAGGTTTATATTTTATATATATATATATATATATATATATATATATATGTGTGTGTGTGTGTGTGTGTGTAAACGAAATTTATAATTTATTTTCAATAAATAGGCATATCAAATGGTATTAAAAGTAATCAGGTAGAGTCCAGTTTATACTTACACAAATTACAATACATTAATTAGTTAATTAATATCAAATTGATATAATGCGTAGATATTAATAGAGATTAATATTTTTTGAGCAATAATAATATGAATACCTATTCGTTATAAATTATATCAAATTTACAGACAATTCAGATTATAATGGTTATATTTTTTGTGATAAAAAATGTAAAAACAAATCAATGGTTAATTTTTAGAAGTAGTTTGTTGTTGACTATCATTCTAGTGCAGCACTTATGTCGTGAATATTAAGAAATGTAAATATTTAATTGTTAATAAAATAATAAAGGTAGTATAACATTTATTAATATGGATAATGATTTGATAATAAGCTTTTATTTAATTGTAAAGTACTATAAATTTATATATATATATATATATATATATATATATATATATATATAAATGATTAATTAGTATTGTATGTATATTGAATAAACATACTAAAATTATAATCAAAATCAAGATTGACGTTATTAGTACATGTGTCAATTAAAATATTCTATGTATAAATAATTATTGAATAATATAAAGTTTTTGGTATAAATAAAGATATATTCAGTTCGATAAAAAATACCTTTAGTTGAAACTTTTAAACGAGCGAGTTAAATTATTAAAAAAAGGTCATGAGTAATAGAGAAAAGTGAGGATACGGAAGTTAGATTATAAAAAATTAAAATTGTCAAAAAGTTCCTGCCATGTATTTTTCCAGCAATTATGATTACAAAATTGATAATTGTTGAAATGTAAATTGTTTTTCTGATATAAAAAAATATTTAATAATTGTTTATATACAATACGAAAAAAATAATTTTAAATGTTTTAAATTTATTAAAATATAAAATGTATTTATTAATTAATATGAATTTTAGTTGTCTTTTAGGAATATGCAAATAAATTGATTAATGTAGAATTAATACTCAAATTAATGTTTAAAGAAGAAAATTACTAAGAAAGTTATTAAATGTAGTATCAAAATAATTAAAATAACAAACTTGTTTTATTATACCTGTTGGCTAAGAAGACAGTATAAAACATGATTCACAGATTTTGTGTTATGTAATTTAAAAAATTATATATATATATATATATATATATATATATATATATATTATAATATCCATAGTTGTGAGGAAAATCAATTGATACAATATATTATTGATAGAACTTTTAATGAATACATCACATTACTTATATATATATATATATATATGTATGAATGTACGTATGTATATAAACAATGATCATCAAGATAGAAAATGTTAAGTAATATGGTCGATATCTTTAAAATTTATACCTACAAGTTTAATTTGACAAATCTACTTTCACATTTCAATCATTTCGATGTTACGATGGTCGTGTGTTTAATATACATAGTTTTATTTGTTCAGAAAGGAAATGTATAGCGAAATAATATATATATATATATATATATATATATATATATATATATATATATATATATATATATACTTGTATTGAATTTTCTGAAATTGCACGTGTTGCACAAAAGAAGTTTTTTTCTTTATTTCATACATTAAATAAAAAACGATGGATTGCCTATTTTTATTCATTGATGGGTTGATAAAATGTTATATAAGATATAATTTATATTATTTTTACGTATAAGGTATACGAAACATATGTTTGAAACTAAAATATAATTTATAGATAATTTGTTCATCATAATTCTTTCTTCAATGATATTGTTTGAAAGTAGTGTGCAATAATTTTTTTATATGTCAATTGAGAAAGATAATTGTCGACATTTTCCTAAATAATTGATATTGTATTATTTCATTATATTGGTTTATTTCAATTATATTTAGAGTATTTTATAACTACTTGTTTATTCTGTATTGCTTATGTGTATTTAGATTCTAATATTATCGTTTTTGGGGTGCGGTATATACTGTTTGCTATTAGTTGGTTACTAATTACTACTACAATATTTATATATTTTTTTTAAACATTTCAATTGTAAACATCATTTTGTTTATATGTCATTAAATAGTTTATTTTTGATAAAGAACTACTTTTCAAGTAATAACTTGGAAGTTGATATTAATAATATGATTTAATAAGAATAGTTTTGAATATTTATTAGATTTTAAAATTATATAAAAGTTTTTATACAAATTAGGTATTTTTTATTTGAAGTTGTTTAACTTTATTCTGAATTAGTTATCCACTTGTATTCTTTTTAAATGTGAGTTAAATTATTATTTTCCTCTTTCTTGACAAATTTTTAAAATTTGAAATGTACATTTTGTTCATCAAATATTTTTTATTATGTGTCATACTTTTATCAATTTTTATTTAGTCAGCAATTTTTTGTGTGTTTTTTAAATAAAGTGACTTGTTTTTTAAATTTCTAAAATCATGTTAATAATTTTCTAAGCAAAATATATGATTATTTTCTTTCAATCAGCACAACGTATCTTTAGTATTGTAGAAATTGTTTATTGTAATTGATATTTTTCCATTTTTATCGCTTTTCTCTTTAAATTCGTATAAGATTGTGATAATAGCATTGCAATGAGTAATTAGTTAAATTATCGAGTCTAATTAAATATCTCCTTTTTTGAAAATATTTCATAGTGTATTTTATTTTATTCAAATCAAATTATGAAATTCAGTTACAACGTTATCGCATTCATAGTTGCTTTTTTTAGACAATGATGTACATGAGTTTGTGTGAAGTATCGTTTTTTATTCGCTATTATAAATTTTCAGAGGTATTTAATGAATTCAAGTTACTTAATTTTCTTAATTATTAATGTAAATTTTTGAAATTTACAGTGATTTATAATACGAATTGTTTCTTATATGAATTTATTTGAGTATATCCATAAGAAAACAATATTGGAAATTCATTTTTTAAACATATATTCTTTTAAGTTGATTAAAAGGATGTTGTTTATTGTTCTTATAAAAATATTTTCTAAACTTCTACTAGATTAATTAAAAATGTCAAACATTTGAGGATAAAGAAAATTGAGAAAATAATTTATATATATATATATATATATATATATATATATATATAAATGTTTTTATCTATGGTTTTTGTATCGGAATAGGTTAAACTTTTATATAAATATTATCAGTATAAACTGTCTGAAATTATTTAAGATTACATAAATGACTGATTCAATTATTGTTATATTGAAACAGTATTAGGGTCATTTTTTATAGAATGTGTAATAAACGTGAACCTAAATCATTACAGTTGTAATTATATGGGCGGATAATCGAAACAGATTTCATATGAGATCACGGTGAGATGTGTAATTTTTATATATTTCCCCTTTCACCACTCATCGTTAGGATTTCTTTATAACGATTGAATTATCTGCAACGACTTTAATAAAAAACACTTTTACTACTGACCTGTGGACTGATACCAAGCATCTTGAGTGAAGGCGGTACGTTCAGATTAGCTGGTATCTGTACGTGACCGAAATCGACGGTGAACGCTTCACACCAAATACCAAAATGTCCAATGTCGAAGACGGTGAGATCTTGTGGTAATGTCAGTACAACGGTCTTGCGATTGTATCGTCTCAGCGGTATCTCTTTGCCGTTCTCGTCGGGTACGCGAATACCCTGTGGCGATGGTTTCGGACCGCGGCCGACCCAAAATTTAGCATCTGAAATTGTTATTGTCATGATTAATTAGATATTGATTCATTATTATCGATATCAGAGCTGGATATATTTAATGGGTTTGTTTTGTGTAATTTACTTAACTCTACGTTTGCATAGTTTTTCAGTTTAATTAATTTCGAATGAAATCAATGCTGCCTTTTTGAAATGCATTAATAGTGTGGGCCATAATCAATAATAATTATTAAGAATTTAAACTTGAAACAATTTTCTGATAGTTTTTTATTTTATTTTTAATATAACATAGAGAATTTAAATTGGAAAATATTATTTACTCAGATATAATAATTTTTTAATGCATTATTTTTATGTTATGCTCATTATTGGATTTTTTTAATTCTGTTATTTATATCATTTTTAAATAAATTGGTGTTTTGTTATATTAAATGACCATAATATTAATTACAATTATTTGATATAAAAATGTTTAACATCTAGTTTACATTTCGAAACATTTTCTACACTTGTATAATTCTAAGTGAGACCTTATAGCTATGAGTTTTTTTTTAAGTAATTTAATGGTCAAAGCAATATTAAAAAATAAAGATATTAGTATGTATGTATTTTTGTTTTTTTAGTCATAAAATAAGAAAATATGTTAGGAAATTTTACACAAGGTTATTATATTTGTCTGTTTTAATTAAAATTGTATTTGACTTGTCAATAATAATAATAATAATTGTTATTAACTAATTGAGAAATTCGCATGGAAAGTAATTCATGAGATTTTTTCCTACACAAATAGTACTTTATTGAAAAATCTAATGAAAAAACGTGTTGTTTGTATAAAAATGGAATTAACGTCGTTTATTTCAGTCATAGATAATATATGTGATTAAACTACTATCATCTTTGTGATATCGTGTGTATATATATCATTGTTTTTAGATTTCATTATTAAACTCAGTTACATTACTCAACATAATTCTTGTGTATTATCTTGGTATATATTTATTAATATTTGTGTACGAATTTTTTCATTTGTTAATACATATGAATTCTTGTTGTAGTTATATTTAATAAAGATGTAATTATAAATAATAAATTATGAAAAATTACCTCCTTATCTAAACATTATTATTAGATGATATATAAAAATGTCTAGTCGAGAATCAGAAATACTTTTTAACAAGTTACATCAGTAGTAAAATGGTTAAGATTTCAAAATTTATTTTAAAGATAGAATATTAAAATATTGGAAATCTATGAACTATATTTTTGAATCATTTAACGAGTATGCATATTTATTTAATTGAAATTTAATTGATTAAGTAAATAAGTATATATAGAATATCCTGAACGTAAGTAAATTTAAAAATACATATTTTCATTAACAAAAATGTAAAGTATTTATATAAATGTGACTTACTAATTTAGTAAAATTAATTTTGAATGTATGTTTAGGAAAATAGTCATATAAGAGCATCTATATATATATATATATATATATATATATATATATATATATATATATATATATATATATATATTGTGACTGGGTATATGTAGTTATAATAATTTTATTCGCATTATTTTATAAAAAAGGGTGAAATTGTAAAAGAATGGCAAAGAAAAAAATGTCTATAAAGTTATTTTTAAAATAATCTTCAAGTAGAAGATAATATTTTTTCCTGTGCTTAGTAAATATTTTATTGTGCAAAGTTAAAGTTTGTTCTAAATTGAAAATAATTTGATAACGGGTAATAACTACGTTTATAAACAATTTTATTTTATATCGGTTTTGCGGATATAATTTAGTTAGACAGTAATGGTGGAATACGTATCTGCAAACAACGAAACTTTACCATTATTGTTGAACAACCGAACTATTCAGTAGGCAGAGAAACAACATGATTCGTGGACATACAAAGCCCACAAATAATTGTACTCGTCGCACGTTCGATATGTCTAGTCAATAACAAACGACAATTGAAACTAAAATCCTTCCCAAAACTATGATCAATTGTAACCGGCCTCAATGTGAGGGTCGTATTGAACATGTCGCGGTGTTGTTTATCACAATTTAATTATCTCGAGAAATGACGTTGCCACACGCCATCGACCGCATTCTGTGTGTGTATATATATATATATATATATATATATATATATATATATATATATATATATATATATATATATATACACAAATATTATGGCTAATATATTCATACACAAATATACTATTATCGTTAAATGTTCTAATTTGTTTTTACTCTAACGTATGTGTGATTAAATCGGTCCGTCTCTGTTTTATGGATCATCTATTCGTGATTTATATTATAAACACATTTATGCACACTAATTGTGTAGATTATTGTAATGTAATGTGTGTTTTATGGGGTGGTAATTAAATAGCAAAGGTATTATAATATGTGATGGACGATAAAAGCTATTAATTGCTATTGGAATTTATTAAAAACTTTAAAAATAGATGTAAATTATTATTTTTTGTATAATTTAATAATTCATTTATTGATTAAAATTTTATTCAAATTACTCTTTTTTAGAAATGTTTTAATAGACATTTTTTAAGTATTTTAAGACAATATTTTTTATTGTTTGTTTTGAAACTGAAAAATTCACTTTAACACAAATGAAATTTTATCCCTAACACCACAATGGTTATAAACTACTTAACAATCACTTATTGTTCACTTTTTATTTATAATAATAGTCTGCTTATATGCATATCGATGGCAATATTCATCTCCATGCAACTATGTGTATTTATCAAAAATGGTATTTTTTATATGTTTATATTTCTGTTAAAAATTGAATTTCAGAAAAGATTAAAAAGAAAATAATAATGCGTATTTTTAAAAAGTGAAAAACGTTCTTAATTTTAAAGTATATTTTATGATTTTCTTTTAATAAGTTAGCAAAAAAATGTGTATTTTTTATTGAAAGTATGTTATATTGAAAGGTGAATTACTGAAAGTATTTGATACTTAAAAAGTTTATTACATTCACTGTTAGCTATGAAATAGTAAATATGTAAATAATTATATTTAATGATTTGTATGATATTTGAACAACTACATCTGTAATTTAAAATAATACTTTTGAAATGAATTGAGATAATTTTTAAAACTGTAGGAAGAGAAACAAGATAAATACATACATACTAATATATATATATATATATATATAAGATGTGTACATATTTTATTTTCAATGAAACATGATAAATTGAACTGAATTGTAATTTTGTGTTTTGAAACTAATTTCTCTCTTATTTGTAATTTTAATAAAAAATATATATAAACGTAGAATACATATATTCGTATATTATTAGAATAAAACTCAAACTTTTCTATAGGTATATTCGTAGCCTAAACAATTTATTTATTTGTAAATTTGGAGCTTGAAAATTAGGCAAGTGTTGGGTGTTAAAAAAAAATAAATATAGTCACAATACCCTAATTAAAAATTTGATTTTTTTTATATTATTGAATAATAGATTTGTATAATTTTTTGAAGTAACTGTATTTTTTTTATGAAATTTATTTAGAAATTGAGTTTTATTTGTAATACATTTTGTACAAATTACTCTTTGATAAAGAAAATTAGAAGTATTTACATTTTTGTATAGATTAGATTTGGATTTTTGTGGTAATATAAAATACTTAACATATGTTTATTCATATACATATATATATATATATATATATATATATATATATATATATATATATATATATAAATCGTATGTGTATGGTAATTTATTTAGTGTTTAATTTAATTAAATTTTTCAATTTTTTTTTTACTTTTTACTATACTTATCAAGAGGATATGTGTGTGTATGAGAGAGGGAGTGTTTATATGAGGATGATCATAAAATAGTAATTACTTTATTATTTACTCTGATTTCAATGGTAATAATTTATATTTGCACGTATTATCAACATTTAAAGCATGTGCTCTAAAGGATCAGACAAGAGGTTATAAACATATCCGAATTGAAGTTTCTAACTGAATAAATGTCAGAAACACCACTCGATAAATCAACCGCTTGTTCCAATCGTGCAAACGGATTTCTAACGTAGCCATGTAGTCTAGTGATAAATCTAATTGCATTGGACCACATTGATAAACAGATATCGGTTAAAATTAACTAGCCACACAATTACATCGTGTAATTACTAACCATTCGATTACTATCTCACTTTTGTAGTTCGATGTTGATAGGTAGTGAAAAATTTCATATATATATATATATATATATATATATTATTTTTAAAACTAATAGCTTTCTATAATAACAATATATTTTTCAAATATTGATATGTAATTAATATACTTTTTATGATTACTTTTAAAATTTTGAAATATATATTTTTGGAGTCAGTAGTTATTAAAAAATCACTATTTAAGTTTGAAATCTAATACTGTTTGTTTTTATTTCTAGAAATTAGTATTTATTTTTCATTTCATATTGATTATAAATAAAGAAAAATAATTTGTCTATGAAATTGAAAATTATATATATATATATATATATATATAAGTTTAAATTTATCGTAGAGAATTATTAATAATAAATATATTAATTTTTGTTTTAATTACTATTGGATTTGCAGTCAGTTATTTTTATGATTTGATAATTATCTTAAATTTTCTTAATGAGTTTAAAAATATATGTGTGTGTAGATGATATAACTTTCTTTTTTTAGTTTTGTTCTTTAATTTATTCTCTCTCTTCTTTTTATTTTCTTTAAAAATTATTTCACCTGGTTAAAAATAATAAAATACACTAGATACGAAATATGGCAATTAGAATATTTATAATCGTTTTGGTTAATGTACAGTAAAAATTTGTATTTGGCAAATTAAATTCAAAAATTAGATATATTTTTTGATATTGTGATATATTTTTTTTTACTATTCATTAATTTGTGTTTATAATATATAGTACTAACAATTTTTTTTGGAAAATATAATTTGTAAGTAGAAAATATAAGAAATAAGATAAAGTCTACTTTTTTATTTATTATGTTTTAATCAAATAAAAAATCAATTCAATATAGATTTTTTTTAAAATTTAGTGGTTAAGTAAGATTCTTAAAAGTATTGATAAGTGTGTATATTATATGTATATAGTTTTTAAGAAATTATTAATTATGAAGACTGAAATTTTGTACAAATTTTTATTTTTTAGTTGGTAAGATTGAATAGATAAGTGTGTATTTTTTATTATTTGTAGATGTAATTAAGTTTTACTTTATTTTTTTGTTTAGTATTTTTTTTCATTTTTATTCTAACTGTATTAAGGTTTTATATTCTATACTTTTTCTTAATGTTTCTGTTGATATTTAAAGTTTAATTCATTTTTTGTGTCTGTATTTTATTACTATTCGATAAATCAGTATATTTATTATGTAAATATGAAATTATTATACACATTTTAGTAAATACTTTATTTTTAACGTGATTTAGTTATTATTAATCGTTAATTTTTCGTATAATTTTGGCTGTTTTTTTATTTATAAAAAAGTTTTTGAATTGTAAATTTAGTTTTAGAATGAGTAATTTTTTTGTTTATTTCTATTTTTTTTTTGTATTTCAGGTATTGTTTTTTATACTATATGTATATTTTATTTTCATTGCATTTCTATGATTTAAATATCATTTAGTGATATTAGAGTTAAAAATAGTTATTTTTACATTGGTATAAAGCAAAAATAAATCCAATGCTTCAATTGATAGAAATTTTAATACAACAAGCAGGTGTAGAAGTAAACAATTTAAATATAATATTTGCAATATAATTGATCTTTATAATTACACCAAATACATGTTTATGAGAAATTGTACTAATAAAATTCCTAAAGGTCACATAATATTTATAAATTCTGTTTAAATTAATTGATAATACTTTATGATAGTGAACAATGTTTCAGAATTAAAATATTCTAATATATAACTGAATATGTGTACGTATACACATATGGCATATAATTCTTATAATTCAGTGCAAAAATAAATTGCACTTTAGTATTACAACTATCTTATTATGAACAGTTCGTTGTTCCAATTGTATGTTATAAAGTACCCAGCCGCACTTGCGCAACTCGCAAATAACAGTTGAGTAATAGCACAAATGTCGATTAAGACGCTGTATACCTGTCTCTAATTCCATTGCAGGTAATGATGGCAATTAAGAGTCAGTTGAAATATAGAGATACGTATGGGAATATATATATATATATATATATATATATATATATATATATATATATATATATATACTTGTGCGCTTGTATGATGTATTGTATTAAAATATGCATGAACACGTTTATAATAGTAAAAGCACCCATGGGTTCATTGTGCATCGAGAAATTACATTATTTGATAGTAAAACAGAATCAAATTTTACATACAAAACACGGTATCAATAAATTATTTAATATGTTATTAAAATTAAATATAACTGAACTGAATATGTTAGTTTAGTAGGTTTAATATATTTATTGATAGACAATAATTAGAGTCGAATTATTATTAAAATAATTTTAACTATAATTTAAAAAAATGAGGAAATTACAAAATTTATTAATATAAACTTGTATAATATAATGCATGCTAAATTTTATATAATTTATTGAAATGTCATTGAATGTTATTAAAAGAGATTCAGATAATTTTTAATCTTTCTTTGTTTAAGTAGAGAAGACGGTATTGTTTTTTTAAAAAATATTATATGAGTTGCTATTGCAAAATGTAAGTAATGTTTTTTTTTTTTGTTTTACGGAAAATATTGCTCAAGTAAAAATATAACAAAGTGATAGCTTTTACAAACAATAAAAATCAATTTCAAAATTTGGTTATTTTTAAATGCAATTTTTGAATATTTTTGTAACCAAAATATACTGTGCTTTTGAAAATTAAAAATATATAAATATTTGTTAATAAATAGTATAAATATTAATTGTCCAGAAGTATTAAAAACATCTTCATAATCAAGAAGTTACAAGAAAAATACTAGAATAAAAATGAAGAAAACAAAGATTAGAACATTAGTGTTTGAAATCGTAGGATTAATAATTAATATTATGAACGATTTAAAGATTGTGTTAGTAATTCAATTGGAATATATCACCATCGACAACGATTAAGAAATTGAATTAATATATTTTTACTTCTATTCAGATATTATTTGATTTAAGACCTTTTTTCGTTTTGAAATTATATATTTTTATTTCATTAATTATAAATTATTTATTTTCTTTCAATTTTTTAAATTTTCAACTATTCATGGTATTTTATAATTAATTCAATTAATTATTTTATTATTTTTACTACATAATTTAATTAGTTTGATTTAAAAGAATTAAATTTTTTTGTAAAATACCTACAAGGGTCGTTTGATAAGTAGGGTAAATTTATTTATTGTTTAATTTAATTAATTAATCAATTTAATTAAATTTTTCAATTTAGTTTTTCTTTCTTTTTTACCACACTTATCAAACGATTCTCGTATATTTAAATAAGACAGTATTTTTTAACTTTAAGAATAATCGACAATTAATAAAAAATATTTATAATAATAGCAAATGATTAAAAATGGCCTAATTTGATATTTAAATTATTAAAATTAGATGAAAACTGCAAAAATTACAAGTAGTTGTTTTCGTTACAGAAAGATGATTTTATTTATTCTGTCACTTATTTATTTATCAAGTAAATAAAGTTAAATCTATATAAATATACACAAATACATATTTATGTGTATGTATATATATATATATATATATATATATATATATATATATATATATATATATATATATATATATATATATATATATATATATATATATATATATATATATAAATATATAAAGTTTTTAAGAAATAAATATCGTTTGTCTCCAAATGTAGAAACAGCAATTAAAAGTAAATTGAAATATATAGTCATTGTAAATTTTCTATATTTAAATTTTATTTATTACGTGAATATATAAAATAATAGTATATCATTTCATGTGTTATATTATTGCTTCAACGATGACATTACGCAATGAATGTGCTGGTTTCGGTGTTTCCACTGTGAAATGTCAAAGTCAATTTCTGTGTTCCTGCCGTTAACATATTGAATCGATGTTGAAATATATAATTAAACAGCCAGTAATATTAAACAATCTAAGATTCTATAAAACGTTTTGGCGAATTCGTTTGAATTGCAGTTTTTTTATTAGTGTTCGCGATTTGTGCTAGAAAAAATATTGTTTTTATATATAAATGAACTTTTGTTTCGTGTGTATGAGAGAAATGTTCTCATTTTAATTAAATTTTTAAATAAATGTTAATTGGATTACGAGTAGTAAAAGTAAGTTTTACATTTAATTTAAAAGTTTTCATTATATCTTTATTATGATTAATTTACAATGTTTGTATTGTGTATATATATATATATATATATATATATATATATATATATATATTATATATATATATATAAATATATATATATATATATATATAATATAAATATATATAATATATATAGATGTTTTTTTAAGTGTGATATAATTTTCGATAGAGATTTAATTAAAAGTTCTATCATGATTAAGAAAACACCTATATATGGCCCAAATGAGACTAAAGGTTTAGTATATATTTATTTACTAGAATCCTACAATTTCATTTGGACCACTTTATATAGTGTCATTTAAATGTGACTTCAAGATTTGTGTTTTATTAAAAAGAAATATGTGCATTGGGTGATGTATAGGGAAAAAAGGACAAAGTTTCTTTTTAATAAAACACAAATCTAGGCTTCACATTTGGATGACTCTATTTATATATATATATATATATATATATATATATATATATATATAATATGTATATAATATTATATATATGTATGTATATATGGTGGCTGAAATAAGTTTAAATATTTACTTCTTTTTACTATCCTATACTTTCATATGGGCAACTTTATATAAAATTGTGTAATTTTTAAAATTATATCAGATGTTACATATTATTATTATATAAAACACTTATGCTTTAGTGTACGTTTGTATTATCCGTGTATTTAGTATGTATTCAATATAAAGTATGTATATTTTGAATTATAATTATATTAGTTGTAAAAAAATAATTTTATTTTTATACGAATTAAGAAAAAAGTTATATTTTAATGAAATTTAATTGTAATAAATAGTCATAATGTTTATTTAGCACTGTTATTTTTTTTGGAATTATATGTTTTTTTATTAGTAGTAAAAGTATTCAATGATTGTATTGAATTTCTTTCACTTTATATTCTATATAGGGTTTTCATTAAATTATTTGTATATGATTTTTTTATGAATTTATTATTGTAAAAAATAGTTTTGTATGTTAATTTTTTGTTTCTATAGTAATCAACAATTATTAAATATATATGTTTGTGGATCACGAATTTTTATTCTAATTGTATAAAATTTTAATGTTTATTAAGTATGTCAACTATTATTATACTTTTTCTTGGAATGAGAGTATAGGTTTGAAATTGTTTGTAGTGAATTACTTAAATTAAGATTACAACATGTTCATTATTTAAAAACAATAGTTTAAATAATAAATATTTTCACTTTTTTACGAAGTTTAGGAAAAATAATTTAGGAAAGTTATATGTTACGATAAATATAATGGGGTGATTTTAATTATCTGTTTAATTTAATTAAATTAAAGAATATTAACAAAAAAAATTCTTTTTTTTTCTTTAATTTTTTTTATTTTATATATTTGTTGTGATAAATAAATATTATGAATATTGATTTTTTTTACATATACTAAGGGGCTCTGTTCTCTATTCGTTTCGCTTGTCTACCCTTCAATTTGCTTTTATTTAATAATGTAAATAAGTTATGGAAAATAAAATTTTTATAAAGCATGTTAATACTTCTTTCTAAATAATGTTTATTAGAGATTGGTGGTCTGATGTGCATTCAAATCTAATGCTAATATAATTAAAATTTATCTCGTCTGAAAAATTCTCCGAAAATCTGTCAAAAAAGTTTGCTTAAAAATCTATCTTTTTCCATTTTTTCTGTTAATTTTAATATTTCATAAAATTTGTACTTTGGTAATTCTCGAAAAACTGAAAGTTCAGAAACGAAATTTTGACATCAACGCAGAAGCGAAGGTGGAGCACCATTCTTCTTTAAATAGAAAGATAAATTCTATCGATAAATTGTTAGAAAAGTAAGAATGGTAATATTATATAGTTTAATATGTAGCAATATAAAAAATTCCATTTTTTAAGTTAAGTGTATTTGAAAAAGTAAAATGTTTTGTACGCATATAGTACATGTACATAAATCGAAAATTGTTGATAAACTTATGTATGCTTTATTGCAATTTAATAGTAAAATCTTTTGATTATTAATGTAATTTTATTTAACGTGTTTAATCTCTTTAACGATATTTATGTACGTAAAAGTAATATTTAATTCATGAAGTCAAATATAAATTATTTATATTTCATAAATGTCTTGAATTTTGTTAATGGGACTAAAGATATTACATGCAAGAATAAATTTATTAAAAAAGATTTTTTGAAACATTTTATACTAATATACTCAATTAAAGTAACATCTTTGTTAATTGGATTATTATTTTTTCTGTGTTAATGATAAGTAAGTGGGAAATAGATTTATTCATCCAAATGTGACACATATATTTGTGTTTTATTAAAAAGAAATATGTGTATAGGGTGGTGTATAAAGAAACATGTGTATAGTTTCTTTTCTTTCATTTTAATAAAACACAAATCTAGGCGTCACATTTGGATGACCGCATGTTATTTATATAAATGAGTTTAATATGTTTTATTATTTAAATTTGCACGATGCATGTGTTTCATTTTGATGATTGTTTCTATTTTAATTTAGGTCATCAATTATTTCTAAAGCTAATAAAATACAATATGGTTTCAATTGACTTAAATACATAGTTAATTTAAATTATCTTTAATATCTAATCTAATTGACGTTTTTATATTGTGGCCATTTTCATTTTAGAGGATGTTTATTGTAATTTTTATTGTTTGCAGTAAAAAATGTTAATTTTTGTTTACAGATTCATTAAAAGTGAAAGTTATATGTGTATATACGAATTATATTTTATTTTATTTCAAAATACATTTAAAAAATTAAATACTACGTTATATATATATATATCTATATATATATATATATATATATATATATATATATATGTAAATTTAACGAAGTTTTATTTTTTTATTGCCTTTAAATTATAAATAAAATATTTTTTAATTATATGATTAAAAAACATTCAGTAAGTAATTCAAAATAACATTTTATAATAGTAATATAGATATATTTTTGCCAATAATTTATATACTATATTCTATTAATATTTTATGAATGGTTAATTTGTAACCACTTCAATAATGAAATTTAAATAATATGTTTTCGATAATTCGATGTTTTTAATACTTAAATTGAAATAAAAATGAATAATACAAAGTTGAAAAAGATGAAAAAACTTAAAGACAGAAATAGCTTAAATGCAATTTTTACAATTCAATTTCAAAACGAAAATTTAATATCAAGGATAATTTTTGTATAAAATTATGAGGAAATTTTATAGAAATAATATTTGTGAATATAGAGGAAAGTGAACATTTGATTAATTCTTTGATTTGAAGAAACAGACTAATTTATATTATTACAGTGTATTTATAAATTGGTTAGAGAAGTAAAACTAAATATTTTTTTGTAATAAAAATATTTTCATTAAAAAAATGTTAAATAACAATGACGAAGTTTAGGAATGAATTGTTAATATATATGTAGTGAAATTAAATAGTGTTTAAATGTATAATTAATGTTGTGCAAAAGTACATAAAATTGATTTACAATAGTTTATATATTTTTTTATTCTCGTTCGTTATAATATCAATAGCAAACAATAACCATGACGGCCACGTCCATGTACTAGTAATATTATATTCAGATTGAAAGTTCGATTGTACGTAGTTAGTTTCAATTGCTAATAACGAAAGATCTATTGTATAGTGAGATGAGGAGGTCATGGCTTCTGTTTACGAGGTAATGGTGGTCGCCTCCACGATTTCTGCTACTTGTTAAGTCAATAGTCGGATGTTCGATTGCAGAAGTCGATTTTCTTTCGAAACAATTGAATTTGACATTAATGAATTATTAATTTTGGCTAACAGATTCGATTTATATACGAGACGAGAATCATTGTTTCGTCTTTTCATTCTTTTTAAATTTCATTCAAACTTCCGAATTCAATTGTAAACGTGCACTTATTTATTTGAATGTCTACATCTAAGTAGTATTTAGTTTTATTTGGCCTTGTAATACAATCTTAAGAAGTATCTGTCGAGCGTGACTGTTTTAATGGGATTAAATTAGCGGAATTCTTACAATTGTATTATTTCCTCAATAATTTAATAGCGAGCTAAAGGGAATTACTTCACGAGTTTTCATATTTTTAAGATAAGATTATTAAAAAAGTAATTTGCCGTAATTGTCGTATATACAAAATAGTTCATTTTTGTAAGATTTTTTTAAATAATAAAAATTATACATTTGTTAAAAAGCCCAAGAATAAAATAAAAATACGTTTACAAAGATATTTTTAATAAAATTAAAAAAAATTCTAATATTGTCTTCTTTTCATATTATTTTAATTTGTTGCTCTATTTTATAACTTTTCAATTTTATATATATATATATATATATATATATATATATATATATATTATATATATCTCCCTTATATATATTCAAAAGACAAAAAGGCGGAAGGGAGATATTTGACAACCTAATATATAGCAGTTTTTGGGTATGTGTAAGTATTTTTTTATATTTAATTATTTTTATATGCTCCTCGAAGGAACCATTTGAAAAATGAAATAATTATTATATAGTTAACACTTAAAATAAAATCATCACCAAATGCTAATTTTTTTATTACAGTATTGAAATTTTGATTCTGAATAAATACTTTCAAAAATTGAAACAGAAAATATTTAAAAATTATAACTGTAATGCAAGTTAAGTAATTTGATTACATCAGATTGTTGTACAAATGGTTTAAATTTTTTTAAAGTATGTTAATAAAACAGGAAAAAAATTGATAAAACTAATATTGTTTCATAAATGTTATTCTTTATTTTTTTTATTAAAATTTTGAAATATTTGACATTTGATTTTAAAGTAATTACAAATAAATATATAATTTCAATAGTGTTTTTATTGATTCAATATTTGTTTTTAAATATTACATTAATTACTAGTATAACTTTAAATGTATATTTTAAGTGAAAATTATGGTTGTTTTAAAACTTAGTAACATTTAAAAATTGTAATTTTAAATTATCAATAAAAATATATAAAAAAAATATGAAGACATTAATTGGATATTACACATTGTAATATGTAAACATCTAGTATTATATTTTTAATATCTTCTATAAAAAAATATTAAATTTAGCTAATAACAAAATTGTAAATAATTTTTGAGTTGATATTTTTTGCTAATAAGTCTATCTTTTTTATGATTTTCATTTCGTATAGATCTAATATATAGGGTCATCCAAATGTGAGGCCTACATTTGTGTTTTATTAAAAAGAAACATGTGTATAGGGAGACATGTGTATAGTTTCTTTTTAATAAAACATAAATCTAGGCGTCTCATTTGGATGACCATATATTTTCAAGGGAGATATTATTATTATTAATCTTTTTTAAAGAATAATTAACTCTCTTTCTCTCTCTCTCTCTCTCTCTCTCTCTCTATATATATATATATATATATATATATATGTTAGATTAGATTTTAAAATTAAAACACTGAACAACTATTAAAAAACATAAAATTATGTTCTTTTGTGATATGAATAGATTTATTACAAAGTATATATTTTTTTAATCAATATATTTAAATAGACAGTCTTTTGAAATGAAAATATAAAAGTAAATTGGTTTCGTTAGTGGCTATTAATTATTTTCAAATATATAAATTTTTCTATACAAAAAACATGTTAGACTATAGCGAAATAAAATGAATTGTAAATAAATGTTAATGATAAATCTCGAATAATTAATAAAAAAAAATTATTCATATATTAATCATGTTTAAATGTCGATCACTTTTCATACACATATTTTTTAAAATATCATTCTACACACCTGGCTAGTATTTTATATGCGGTTATTAGAGAATTAACTGAGTAGCTGACAGTTATAAAAATTGAATTTATTTACGATTCAAATATGATACTTTGAGGTCATGATACTTTTTTTTATTTAAAAACATATACAACGTTTCGTTAACAATGGACTTTTGAATACAAATGTGTTAAGGTCAAAAACATCAATTTGATTGTATCTCACTCACTGTACCGGTTATCAAAAACAGAGGATAGATGTATACACACATATATACAATATGTACGTACTTTCACCGGTGTATAAATCGCATTGAAAAAAAATATTGGAGTTATTTATACACAATGTAGTATAAAGTCAAGGTTGTTTATTAAAACGTTTATATACACACATTATTAAGCAGAGATTTATCTCAGTTTCGTATGATTTTTTATTTAAGGCAAGAATTTTGTTGATTAAAATTAATCATATATATATATATATATATATATATATATATATATATATATATATATATATATTCGTTGAATATATAAAATTGAATTGATATTTGAATTAAAAGTATTCGGATGAATTAAAAGAGATATTGTTTTTTTTTGCAAAATTATATGTTATGTTATAGTTATAAATTCTTTTTGTTTAATTTTTTTAATATATTTATATAAACTGCTTATAGTTTCTTTTTACTCAATCATTTATTTGTTTTGAAATAAAAACTTTTTATGTAAATATATTTGTTTGTCGTCACAGAATAATTTGATTTCGTTTTATGTGAAATATTTAAATATAATCAATTATAATTTTGAAAATATAATAAAATTGATTAAGAAATTACTTTAATTATATAACATTTGACATAAATGAAGGAGGATAATAATGATGTAGTTAATACTTTATTTTAGAAAGATTATTAAAAATTTCGTATATTAATAATATCCTTGGAAGTTCAGTGTAATTGAAGTTAATTGTAACTGGCGAATTAGAAAGGATGGACAAAATAATGACAACAAATTCTTTACAATTTTGTTAACGTTTTTATTATTTTGTTCATCCTTTATATGTGTTCTGTTATAGGGATTTAGAGCGATAAAGAAATTAAAAAAAAATTATAAAATTTCATATAACTTAAGTAAAAGATTAATTTTAATGAATTAAAGAATAATTATATATATATATATATATATATATATATATATATATATATATTAATATAGATACGTATATAAAATATAAATATATTAAATAGTACATATATTCAAAAGACAAAAAGGCGGAAGGGAGATATTTGACAACCTAATATTTTTATGAAAGAACTGTTAAACAAATAACGATATAAATAAATTGATTTTACTGACCTGGTGCTTCACCATCATAGGACAGATTTGGTATAAGAAGAGTCTGGGCATCGACAATTACTATGTTGTCAGATGAAATACCGTGGACGCCATTCAGAGGATCGATCTTTTGTGGTTTCGGATAGTCGAAATTTCGTGAAATTCTAACATCACCGAAGTTCACCTAAATGTAGTAAAATGTGAATGAGATACATAAACTAATTGAAAGTTTTATATAATATATATACATATATTAGGTTGGCAAATATCTCCCTTCCGCCTTCTGGTCTTTTGAATTTCGCAGTTATGTACAAAAAAAAAAAAAAGCGGATATATATATTTGTATAATATATATATATATATATATATATATATATATATATTTGTATAATATTTATAATTTGTATAATATATGCATATTTGTATAGAAAAATAATACTTTCTGTTTTTTCAAAATATTTTACACAAAACTATTTATAGATATAAGTTTAAAAATGAATTATTCATAGAGAGACTCATATTCGTCAAAGTTTTTAAAAATTAATAATATTTGTATTTGAAATATTGATAGTTATTTTTAAAAAATAGTATTTTGTACTTGTATTTTATTTATAATATATTTTTTTACGAAACTTTAAAACAGGGAATTAATATATAATACTTTCTGTATTTTATGGTTTTAATACGGTTAGGTATTTTATTTTTAAAAGAATTTTCGTTTTGTAAAATACCAGTTAAAATATACTAAAATATTTAGTTTAACGAAACCTTTTTGGAAAATTACTTTTAAATTAAAACGATTTTTTTTGCTAATGAATTTAATTAAGAAAAAAATCTGTTTTAAAATAAATTAATGATATAAAACATTTTTTTCAGCTGTAGTTCACAATAAATGATTTTTATTCATTGACATAAGTAGAGTAGTATTTTTTATAAATTACAAATAATGTAATATATTAAATTATAGAATAATTTTGGAATTTGAAGCATATTATTATTTATATTATTTCATAATAAATTTATTATTTATTTAATAAAAAATATATAAATATGGGAATAAATAATTTTTATATTTATTTAAAATTATTAATTAGGATAAATTTAATTTTAATATTTTGGTAATAATACTAGTTTGCACTAAAGTTTTGATGAAAATAGATATTAATAACATAAATATATAAGCACTAAATTATATAAAAATGTCTAAAAAAGCAATATATATATATATATATATATATATATATATATATATATATATAAATATAGTATATATGCTAGTATTTTAAACTCTTGTTGAATCGACTAACCGAGAATTCGTCACACCAAACTGAAAACCATTTGATATTGTTGAGTGTCTTGCCGTCCGGTAGTGTTAGCGTGATACTGCGCTTCCTGTAACGTTTAAGTACGTCCGTGCTTCCTCGTTCGTCGGGCACTCGGAACCCGCCGAGGTTGCTTGGCTCTTTGGAGTTTCCGGCATAAAAGTACGCAGCTGTAATAGAACAAAAATTATAGTGAAAATATGTTCTGTTATATCTACTAGTTTATTTACATAAATAGCAATACAGTTCTCTTTTGTAAGTTTATAGAAATGTATTCAGCTACATGTATAAATACATAATTTATAATACAAACACACACACACACACACACACACACATATATATATATATATATATATATATATATATATATATATATAATAAAACAAATTTAAAATTCAATAAAAATATAGCTTTACATTTTGGCAGGACTTATTTCTGAGTTGGTATATAAATCCCATTTTGAATGTAATAAGGGATTTGCTATGGAATTATAACCATTGATTTCATCATTGGTGTTTGAAAATAATAGTAATCACTATTGTTGATAATTGAAAGTATCTGTGACTAGAGATATATTATTTGTAGTCACAGATATTTGAATTACAAAATTCATTGTTACTGTGACTTAATACATGAGAGGCTGAAACAGACCTTGTGTGAATTATATTCAGTGAACTGAGACAAACCTGTGATAAAGTCTCTCTAAGTGATTAAAACAGACATTATGTGACCTACATTAAGTGAATTGAGACAAACGTGTGTTAAAATCAAAGTCCGTGAGAAACGAAATTCACGGAATTTTAGATAAATAAATGATAAAATGACAGTTGTAGAAAAATCACACAGATTAGACACCGATATTTTTTGGTCCACACTGTATATTTTGAATAGTGTTGAATATTTGTATGTCAATAGTAAACAGGTATATTTTGTTTACGAATTTATTAAAGAAATTTATGATGTAGAGAGAAATAAATAATAATATTCGATTCTGTTATAGGGTCATCCAAATGTGACGCCTAGATTTGTGTTTTATTAAAAAGAAACAAAATAAACTACATATTTCCCTATACACCATCCTATACATATGTTTCTTTTTAATAAAAAACAAATCTAGGCGTTACATTTGGATGATCCTATATATGGTTGTATATACAAATAATGTTTGTTTTTTTATAATTTTATTATTAATAAATAATTGATTTTATACGATGTTAATTTTGATTGTGTTAGATATTAAAATAATTCTTTATTTAACAATTAAATATTTAAATACGTATATATTAATATATTTAATATATATATATATATATATATATATATATATATATATATGTTTAAAATTACATATATGGAATTATAAAATACTTTCTCAATAGCTTAAATTAAGTGTATGTGGCACAGTAACAGTCTGTGAATTAATTGTTTTAAGAAAAACAACACAGGAATAAAAGTAAAATGCAGATAGTATACTACTTTTTTTTTGTAAATGAACAATCAATCATTTGCAGACATAAAGTGGTTGTAAGTTTACTTTCTATTCAAATGATTTTGGTATAATTTTTATTAATTTTTTTGTCAAATAATAATTTATTTTTAATTTATACTTAAAGGAAATATAAATGACGTTTAATTTAGAAAATAAAGGAAGTGTATATTATATTTAATTAGAAAAAAATAACGTTTTATTATTTTAAAATGTGTATGTTTCTGAGATCGTTGACACGTTATTAGATTTGTAAAGGAATTGTGATTAATGATGTAAAAATGTTTATATATATATATATATATATATATATATTTATATGTATACATTTACATACACACACATACATATACAATGTGTAAATAGGTATGTTAGTGAAGAAGGTAACAAACTTGTAATCAAATTATGTAACGCTCATAATTTTTAATTACAACCATTTGATAGAATGACGTGTTAAATAGAAAAATAACATGTGCCACTTTTCATTTAGGAAACAATTGTTTTAAATGAAGTGAGATAATTAAATTTATATTTTAGTATTGTAGTATGATATAACAGAAAGTTAATTATTTTGGTTACATATTGTTTTTTTTTACGATGTAGTAAATGCTTTTGGAATCAACTGTATAATAAATATTAGAATTTCATGGCTTTTATTCTTTGGATAAAAAGTTGATTTCCCATAATTATGTTAGTCAATTTTGTGAATATATATATATATATATATATATATATATATATATATAATTCTATATGATATCAAAATAACTGTATCTCAACAAAAGGATATGATATAATTATCTTATAGTTCTGAAACTAGTGTTTAAATTAAAAAATTAAGTTTTTCATTAAAGAAGCAACAAATTAGTATAAACTAATGTATTACTAACAGATATTAAAAGATTTTATTTTTAAAATATTTTACAAATTTTATAGACCATATAATTTCATATAAAAGAGTTGATGTTAATTATTTTTATTGAAATCTATAATTAAATCAATATTATTCATTAATATAAATATATGAAAAATGATCGACTGTTATATTCAATCCAAATATTTTTGATATCTATTGATACTTGAAATGGAAGAGACGATTTGGTGAAATTTTTTCACCTGAAGGTGAATAAATTAATACAGACAAGCAGTGTGTATTTATTTCTCTGATTGCTGGTGACAACGACCTTGATTAGAAAGTGAACTCTGATTGTGGGTCAATCACAGGAGAAATGTTAACTTATACAGTAACAATTGTATGTTAATAATTATATATATATATATATATATATATATATATATATAATTTAATTCATACATTTGTTGCTAATTTTGACCTTCAAAATAATAAATATATTGAATTAACATATGATTTAAAATTAAAAATATTTTTTTATTTGTATTTTCTTTGCAGACAATTTTCAAAAATTATTTTAGTTATTAATACACACATACATACATACATATATATATATATATATATATATATATATATATATATATATATATATATATATAATTAAACGAACTTATGCGAAAAATATATATGCATGTGTATGTGTGTGCGTTTATAAATACACAAACAGTTTGTATTGTGTTATAGGGTTTAATTATATTAAATATGTTTAAAATCTTTTCCATAATTATTATCGGAAATATTTGTTTCATGACTTAAAAATATATTTAAATTATTGAAGTAATACATTAAAAATTGTAAGTAGAATATATGTAATGATCAAAAAAATATAAGGATATTATATACAAATAGTTTAAAATAACACTATGAAATTTATCACTAGAATTTATATATGTCTGTTTTAAAATACAGATGAAATATAAAATATTATATATATCCAAATTCGATAAATTTATTCAGTTTGTGAAAGAAATTTCTTTGGATAATAGATAAGAAATTGTACTTTTAATATAGACATAAGGTTTTAATTTTTTTTATTAAGGATATTTAATTAAAATAATAAACGACTATTTGTTTTCGAAGTGTGGTGAATTCACTTCAAAAATGAATTATCATCCTAAAATTATAAAATATTGAAAAAGTGTTCAATCATTATAACAGCTTATAAACAGAGAAAGTGAACAATAAAATAATTATTGGATACGTTTTGAATATCTTGTGGTTGGGTTGATAATTAAATTGTGTGAAGAAGTTAGTGATTTTTGTATTCACGAATAATTATTATAGTAGACACAAATATATTTATGAGAGATTAGAAATTCATGCAATATTTTTTTTAATTTAAAAAACGCGATTTCAACAAGTATACACACACACATACATATATATATATATATATATATATATATAAAATTGTATATATATATTTAATATAATATTAAGTAAATAATAATCATATTGGTTTCAATTTTAAATTTTTTTTCCTCAATTTATTATTTGTAAATGAGATAATAGTTTAATTTATATTATAAAACTTTAATAAATATAATGTTATAAAATAAGGAAATAAAATTACGAAAATATATTTTTGTTTGTTTTTACATATTGGAATAAGATGTAATGGCTATTTTCCGTTAATCTACTGTAATTATTCTTCATAAGTAAATTGACGTTCAGATGTATTTTTTTCTGAGAATTTGTACATACATACACATACACACATAAATATATATATATATGCATGTGTGTGTATAATGGTATATATGTATTTATGTTGATAATGACTATTTTAAATGTATTGGAGGTTTTGCCTAGTACTTTGTGTTTTCGGAATCATTATTCGTTTAAAAGATCTGAGAGAGCTACTTGGTATAATATTAGTTATTGACATTGTACTCTATCAAATATTTTATAATAGAGTTAAAATTGTATAAGACTATTTAAAATGAGTTTCAGAAGTCTATGTTTATAAATAGACTAGCTAAATTTTAAATGTTCAATATTTCATTAAAGAATTAAAAAAAGAGATCGAAATACTTTCAGTAAAATATATTTTTTGTGGATTATTTAAATTTACAATAATAGTATGAATATTGGTATAGATTAATTTGACAGAGGAAAAAATAATATTATTGTTTCCTAATTTCATGAATAAGATAAAAGTAAAGAGTAGAAATATAATTATTAAAGTGTCACAAAAATACAATATGCAATTAGAATATTAATATAAGAATATATGTCTGTAATACAATTGAAAGTTTATAACAAAATGTATGTTTTTAAAACTAATTCACTTTAGATAATTTAATGCCATAATTTCTTTACTAATTTACAATGAATGTATATATATATATATATATATATATATATATATATATATAATATACCTATCATTCTAATATAATTATTTTAATTATTGCAAAAATATCATATACGAAAAGATGTACCTCATAGTTTAATATACGAAGAATTTATTATATTGTTCAGTTAAAAATGAGCACAAGAGAAATATGTTTTCTGAAGAAATATCATTTGTAAAGAATATCAGACAACGAAAAATTGCTGTTTCAAAAGAGTTCGTAAAACTATTCGTATTTAATCGACATTTTTATAGAAAACTTTCACCACTAGTATTTCTTTTTTTCTCATATATTTTCGCTTAAGATTTTTTTTTATTTATGTTTTAAAATAAAGCCGGAGTATATAAACTAATAGGAAGTATACTTTTTTTATATTTATTTGTCGAACATTCAAAATGTATCTTTAGTTATCATATTTATGAATTAAACATTTCATTCATAACTTATGGAATTTAACGTTTCAGGCTAGTTTCTGTTAATTTATTTAATTTCAGTATTTAATTCAAATATTTATGTATGAAGGCTATGCATTCACACACACACACACACATATATATATATATATATATATATATATATATATATATATATATATATATATATATATATATATATATATAGAGAGAGAGAGAGAGAGAGAGATAGAATATAAAACTCGAAGCAATTTGCAAGGAGATAGAATGAAGATATATTCATTTTTTTTAAGTAAAATAAGTTTATTTTTAATTTTGAATAAAAATTGTTTCATTTATGTTTATATTTTTTTAAACAATTTAATAAAATATATGAAAAATTGAACGTTAAATAATTTTAAATATTTTTGGTTGCTTTAGTTTTTATATGACAATTATACGTAAAGTTGCGTTATTTAAAATTTCTTAAGTGAATAAAATATTATTTATCACTTTATATATATATATATATATATATATATATATATATATATATATATATATATATATATTATAATAAGAAAAACATTTTAATTGTCGATTTTTAGAATCTAAAATTTTGTATTACAGATTTTAATTGAAATTTATTAACACATAAACAGCTTATGATAAAATTATAACTTTATTAATTGTTATAATTTATATAACTCATTTAATCAATTTTGTATTTTTTTTGGTTAAAAATAGTGTTAATTCGAGAAGTTATTGCAATATTTAAAATATATTAATAATTTATTTATAGATTTGTCTATATGATTTTTAATCTTTAAGTTTTTTATTAAAACTTTTTTGTAATAAGTTGAATAATATTTATTTGTTTATTAAAATTATATATTTTCATGATTAAAATAAAAGATATTTTTAATTAAAAAAGAAAGTGATTCCATATGATTTTTTATATCGAATTGTGGTGTATGTGTACTAAAAAATGGTAAGTATATACCTGTCAATTTAAATAAAACAGTTTAAAACATAAAATATTGAAGCAAAAAGAAAATAAATCAGATTTTTATTATTAACATTTTTATACTGAAGTATTTAAAAATTGTAATAAATTATATTCTGGGATTTGAAAAATAAATTTATTTAGGAACAAGAAAATGTAAAGGTAATGTAAACACAGAAATTAATTATGATAAGTAGTAAATCATTGTACCGGAAGTAAATAGGGTCTAAATGTTTATATAACGATGAAGATGATTTTATATGTTCAAATATATTTACACAAATTTATATGCATAATTAGATACATATATACACACACACACACATATATATATATATATATATATATACATATATATATATATATATATATATATATATATATATATATATATATTGTAAATATATATATATATATTGTAAATATATGCATATGTATATATGAATTTATATGTACACAAATCGATAAGCACAATTTTTAAAGAATCTTGTTATTATGTAATATCCGGCAATAAAATATTAATTGAAGACGCATTTTTTCCGATAAGATAAATTAGAATCGTATATTCCGCATAAATTAAAACTAATGATAATGTTTGCATTTAAATTTAAATGTTAATATATCGTTTTCTCAACTTCCATAGCGAATGACTACGCCGTTATGTATTTGGATACCGTATGAACGGAACATACATACATATGTATAAATTAACGTGTATATAGCTTATACACTATCATGAGATACAGTTTTTGTGATTATATAATTACAGAGAAAGTTATTAGTTTTTAGTCAACTTAAGAATATGACTGTGTGTAAGTATTTTATATAGATGCGTGAGAAAAAAACACATACATGTTTGATTGTGTATATATATATATATATATATATATATAAATACAGTTTTGTGCATGTGTAAATAAAATATTCTAATATAAATTGTCTATTATAAATTACTTCATTTTAGATACATTATTTTAATTTTTGTAAATTATATAGGGTCATCCAAATACGACGCCTAGGTTTGTGTTTTATTAAAAAGATATGTGTATAGAGTGGTGTATAGGGAAACATGTGTATAGTTTCTTTTGTTTTTTAATAAAACACAAATTTAGGCGTCTTATTTGTATGACCCTATATAATGTAAAATTAATAGAAAATTTATCACAAAAAGTAGAGTTGTGGAACAATTACAAATTACTAAAGGATTGTGGATTAATAACATCTTAACAAATAACTAAGATTATAAAAATAGAAAAGAAACAAATTTTAATAAAACTACATTGAATTGAATTTGAATTCAGATTACGTTTAAAGGGAACTACCATTTATAAAAAAATAGACAATTTTTTATTTTGAGTAAAAAATATACATTTTTCATCTTTTTATCACTTATAATTGTACAGAAAATTCACAAACCATGTATACATGTTACTTAGGTTGGCTTAAATGAAATTGAAGGGTTTAGACATACATTTTTTGATTATTATCATTTATTATATTTTCATATCGTTCAGTGTCATTAGGGTCATTGTATATTATCAGAATTGAGTAAGATGGAACAGTGGAGTTGTAAAGTATAATGGAAAAATAGTTGTTATTGTGGTATCGTTAATTGATTAATGGTACAGAATAAATATTCAGAAATATTGAGTAAGAAGAGTTTTATATATGAAATATTTTATTTTAGTGAATAATTGCTATCATTATATATATATATATATATATATATACATTTAATGTTTATATAAAAGTATAGAAAGGAGTACACCAAGAATAAATGGACATATAATTCACAGAAAGGTATCAGTGTTAACGCTTCGTTGGTTTTATATACTTTTTTTTTACATTTTTTTATTATATTATTTATATACTGAGAGATTGTATGAAGTTTAAAATTATATAAAAGAACAACAAAATGTGCAACTACGCCTTAATAATCAAATAAAATGATTTAAGAAGTGAGTTCAATCCTAAGTAATATTTATGACTTGTAATATTGTTTGGAATAAAATTAATTATAGTATGATTGATTAAGGTAAAGTAACTGTTTTACACAGTGAAAAAATCTAAATAGAATTAATTGTATAACACATTTTTTCGAGGGACTATTTTAAATTCAATGCTACATAGTGAAAGTGATAAACTTGGTTAGCACGTTTTGAAGATTCCGTTATATGGTTTAAACTGTGTAATCATCGTCGTTGTTAAAAAAATAGATAAATTAGTTATGCTTAGTTTATTAGTATATTTGATTAAATTATCATTGAATGTGGTAACAGATATTTATTTTTGAAAGAGATTTAAGTGAGAATATTTTTTTGTTTATTTCAGGTTAAAATTTACGAAAGATTTTTTTTTCTTAAAAAGTAATTAAATATTTTAAAGTATTTACGAGTAATAATATAAGATATATTTTGTAAAGTAGTATATCAAATATTGATATACATATTATAAAATGACTATATATGTTGTGCAGTGAATATATTATATATAAATAAAAAATAAATATATTTTATAAAAAAATATATATGGAGATATAAGTGTATTCTACGAATAGTTATGATGCAGTAATTATTAAAATACTTCTAAACTGAAAATAAGTTATTTTAAACAAAAAATGTCGAAATTATTGATTTATTTATATTAATTTTATATTTGATTTATGTAATTTTCTGATGTTAAACAAAATTTAAAATTAATTTCATCAAATACAATTTATGGTCAAATACGTTCAAAAATATTTATGGTTACTATAAACTAGTTGGATATTATCTTTGATTAACTTATAATTTATAAAAAAGTAACAAATTCATAATAATTAAATGAATTACATGATAAACTAAATCATATCATATTACCTAAACACTTATTTAATCAAAAAAAACCTTCAGATATTGTTATTATAGAGTAACTATTTACTTTTCCTTTTAAATATTTCTAATTTGATTCATAGTACACTAAGTCATTGACATGGTTAATATTGAATAAATTAAAAAATTACAATGATATTTCTAATACTGACATTGCTATTGAGGTGAAAAAATATTAGTACTAGAATAAACAGCTGTTCAAAGTAGTTGCATTATTTATGTATATTCTAATTTAATTACTATTTCTTGATAATTATATATATATATATATATATATATATATATATATATATATATATATGTATGCATGCATACATGTAGATAAACAAATATGTTTGCAGATGAGTAAATATTTTCTTTTATGTAAAACTTTGTATGAAATAAAATTAAATATAAGAAAAATGTAAAAACATAAGTTGATTATTGATAAATCGAAAGGTCAATTAGACTTTCTTATTTTTTTGCAAAATAAATTATTTCAAAAAATAATAGTGATATTCTTTATAAGTGAAAATTAACTTTCTAAAAAATACATTTTGAAAGCTACAATAACTGGTTAGTAATGAAGATGTAAAAGGAAATAAATTGGAATTGTTGTTTTTTAAAAGAAAATACATACATCTTATCCTTTAAAATCTATTATTTAAATAATTGTTAAATTTTCTTTGCAATTATTGTTAGTACAGATATATATATATATATATATATATATATATATATATATATATATATATATATATATATATATATATATATATATATATATATATATATATATATATATATATATATATATATATATATATATATATATATATATATATATATATATATATATATATATATATATATATATATATATATGTATATACGAGTATATATAAATATTATCATCAGCTTCTTTCAATACACTGCTGGGTGAAGATTCTTTCCAAAACTTTTCACATTCAGTGATCCAAATTTTTTTTATTCATACCAATGAAATTTCTTATTTATCCTCTTTCTCTCTCTCTCTCTCTTTCTATATATATATATAGATAGATAATATAAAATAAATGTTTCAAAAATGAGTACAAAAAATATAACATTATTCAAAGAATAAAAATAATAAGAAATGATATTTGTTTTAAAAAATACGTTATTTTCTCTCTATAATGATTCTTGAAAATATAAATATCTAAATGATCAATTTTCCAAATATCTTATTAATATATAAGATATTTGGAAAATTCTTTCTTATAATTAATAAAAATTTTAGCTTCTTTTTATATTTTTCTGATATCTATAATTTATCATTTTATTTAAAAATGATTTATTTTTTACTCAAATATAAAAACTCTAAATATAGTATGGATCAGTGTTTTTATATTTTTTACTCAAATATAAAAACACTGATCTATACTAAATATAGTATAAATCAGTGTTTTTATATTTGAGTAAAAAAGTAATCATTTTTATATAAAATGATAAATTATAGATATCAGAAAAATATAAAAATAATCTAAAATTTTTATTATGAGAAAGTATTGTAAATTTTATTGCTATTGTTTTTTGACTTAAAATCATGTCTAACTTTTTTGTACTTATTTGTGAAATAATTTGTTTTTTTTGCTTTCTATATATATATATATATATATATATATATATATATATATATATATATATATAAAGTATCTCTATATAGTTTAAATTTAACTACATTTTTGTTTTGATAACATTTTCCATAGTCATATTAATAATGATGTAAGATTATAAATTTGTTATGATGTTCGCACATTTATGTTTTATTTCAATAATGAACCAATCACCCATTGTAATTTTAAATGAAGCGTGTCATATTGATTTCATTTATTTATAAAACAGACATTGATTAAAATGCTTTCTGAAAAGAACTTCCGGCATAATTGATAACAGTGATTTAGTTATTCGAACGTATACGGTAAAGTCTTACATCCGGATACAATTAAGTTGTAGATGGAAATGATTGTATGATCGTCTTTTGTTCCGCGTTCGATGATTTTTATGTGTTTTGTTTTCTTTAAATGGAACAATCGAGAACAAAATTTTAAGTAATTGTTAAATATACTGGTGATTTCAATGCGTGCTGTGATACAAACGTTGAAGAATTGTTTGGAATTGAATTAATAATTATAAGAAAGGGAAGGATAAGTTATTATTGTTGAAAATAATAAAACTGAGAATAATTCAGTATTATTTTCGTTTGCGTGCCGAACGAACGTGATGAACAGCCTAGCGATGAAAGTGAGATAATTTTTTACTGACAACATAATTGAGGTCATCGGCGATGTTCTTTAAAATTCGCCGGAAACATACATACATACACACACTTAAATATATATATATATATATATATATATATGTATGTACACACATACACCGCCTCTATATGAAAATTGAAAGTGTGTCCATTCATCGTTGAGGTGATTCCATCGACAGACAGGCAGACCACGCGCTGTGTGCCTACGAATTCAATTATCTCCAAACTTCGTTGTCATATTTTTTTGTGTCAATTTTCGTTTTGAAACACTATTCATGTGTTTGTTTTATGTTTTTAGTTCAATGACTTAGTTGCAAAAAGATTATAACGAGGAGCGTTTGAGAATTTATAATAACTGTTTTTTTTTTACTTTTATGCAAGATCTGATAGAGAGAAGAGAGCGGATCAATATTAATTAAGTGATAGGTAATTTGTGACAGGCGTTGTTCAGTATTCATAAGGAAAAAAAACGATTAAAATCGAAAAAGTGATCGTAACCAGTGTGGTACTTGAATGTAATAGTATTATGAAGAAACGAGTCCTTGACTGATATTTCTTTTTAAGTTTGGTATTTAGCGTTTTTAATATATTTTTATTGATTTTTTTAAAAACATTTTTGAAAATAATTTTATAGGTCTCCAAATCAACCATCGATGTTTGTAAAATTTTAAAAGGGATAAAGAATGTAATATTTATAAAAATAATATATGTACTATGATATAAAGCCATTTGAAAATATAATAATTTTACACTATCACAAATTCATTATACACAAAATGTTATTAATGTTCAATTAATTGAGATTATTTTGATAAAAATATTTGATATTTTAGCAAAATAATATAAAATGGTAGATTTTTATTTTGGTAGATAAACGATGAATAATAAAACGTGAATATGTATTTAACATGACATCTAAATGTAAATAAATACAAAAAGTAAACATTGGTTGTTAAACACTTCAATAAAATCTTATGAAATCAAGGTAGTAATTATTCAGCAAAAATGTTAATATAACTGAAAACGTATATTTTATATATTTTTTTTATTCAAAGAAAATATTTTTTTTAGTTTAAAATTACACATTTGTAAATAATGAATGGGTAAAAACTATTAATTATTTTACGCATATAAATGTTTATATACATTTATTACAAATGTAAAGGATAAAATTTTCAATTTTTAAAACAAAATAAATAAAAATTAAAAATATAAATTCATCATCAGCCTCTTTCTATTCACTACTGAAGAATGAAGGCTTCTTCTAAAATTTTCAATTTCGACAGATTCAATACCTTTCTCTTACAACTCGTTCATGAATATACATATATATATATATATATATATATATATATATATATATATTCATATAATTAATGACTATAATGTAGTTAGAGTTATTCAAAAAATATTTTGTATTCATTTGAAGATATTATTTTAGATCATTATTATATTTGTAAAAATGAATTATTAAACATTAATAAGAATTAAAAATCCTCAAAAAAATAGTTGCATGGATGTATGAAAACATATATGTGTAGTTATTTGTAAAGATCAGACAGATATTTATTATATGTATGCAGTACAAATGCACATGTTGAAATACGGAAAAAATACATACATATATGCATATCAAATTTTTACAATACTAGCTTCTTACTATCTGCTTTTATAAAAAAAACTTCCTTAATAAATAAAAGAATAATAATCAAAATACGTTCCCAAATAATGATTTAACTTCGCAATAACAAATAGCTTAGCTTAGTAACAAAATGTAAATATTAAAACTTGTAAAACAAGTTTTTATGTGCAAATTTTAAGTACTATGCATCACCAGGTGAAGGTCACAGTATGCAAGTCGTATACATTATAATATATATATATATATATATATATATATATATATATATATATATATATATATATATATATATATATATATATATATATATATGTATATATATATTCTTGTATCTTTGTATGCTATAAACATTAAAACTTTAAATTATATGGCATTAAGTTTCGACTTTCTAATCTTGAAAATAAAGTAAAACCTGTTTAAAATTCTCCAAATTCTAAATAAGTGTATTTCAGTGTCAGTTTCGATTCGGCAGATATTTTTTATGAAGTAAGTGAAATTAACATTTACATGTATTTTGTATAATTTAAGAGACTTGTTTTAATATCTTCAATTCATTTAATTGACAAGAAATGTGGTTTATTTTTATTCATCAATGTATTTTAGCCATACATTTTACGTTGATTATTTATATTAAACATTATTTTTTAAATTATAAGATTGTAAATCGATTTCAGTTTGATTTTTATACATGTACAATTACCTTTGATTGCTTTCATATCATACAAGTACATTTAAAATGGTTTTGTGTCATATTTTTTTATGTATTTAAATTTACTTTTCAAACTTAGTTTATTTTCTTTTTAACCTATAAAAATCATTATTTATTCAAGATTAAATATTATTCATGGTATTAATTATATATATATATATATATATATATATAAAATTTTTGCTTTTTGAGGTATTATTGTTTATTAAAAATAATAAGTTTTTAAAATAAAACACAATTAAACATTAAAAAGATATACTTTAACATTCCTGTGAACTTATAGGATGAATTAAAATTGAAACTGCTTCAGCTAGATAAAACATTTAAAAATAAAAATCTTCAATTGACTAGATGTTATTATTTTATATTGTTACTTTTTTATTATTTGATTAGAATTAAATTTCGTAACTATTTAGAATTTATTATCTAAAATTAAATATATTATCGTTTACTAAAATGACATGTTTTTATAACTACGTTAATTAGAAAATATATAGAAAGTTCGTTAATTAGAAATATGTAGAAAGTGTGTAAGTTAGAAATATATAAAATAAGATTATTGTAATAATTACGTGCTCAAGAATTGTATTATACTGTATGATTTTATTCTTAGGAAAAAAGAAGGGTTGTTAAAAATATTTATTTAAAATATAGAATGAATAACATTTGGAAACAAGGTTTTTTTGATGGCCATAATTTTTAATAATATTACTATATATATTACATTCATTGAAATTAGACTTATAGTGTTTATTTTTATTTTATATAATTTAAATTACTTTGTTTAAAGAACAAATCGTTAAAAATATATTCCATAATATATATTTCATTTTATATACCGATTCATACATACATACATACATACATACATTCATACATACATACATACATACATACATACATACATACATACATACATACATATATATATATATATATATATATATATATATATATATAGATATATATGATTGCATGAATTGATAAATATGAGCGGAAAAAATTTAAGCACATTTACTTACCTGAATTTTACTTGTTAGTAACCAAGAAAAATATTTTATATAAAATTGTATTTCTTTATAATGGATTTGTATGCTACAAGTGTAACATTTTATAAAAGTGCTTAATAATAATTTATTATTCACTTTTTCATTAACGTGCATGTAAATAATCATGCCGTTACTTCTAAAATAGATATATTATCATTAGATATTATAAAGTCTTAGATTATATTTAAAACTTGTGGTATTGCTGGATAATTATAAAAAAAGTTTTACAAAAATGAATATCTAAATCAGAATTAGCTATCACTCTCAAAGATGTAAATTTTTTTAACAAAATAACTGGAAATATCAGTATTTATATAAAAAACATTAAGGTAAATTGTTTTTAATTTAAAAGTGAATAAAATTTTAATTAAATTAAAAATGAGTTTTAATATTAAAATGTTGCATCAAACAGATAGTTAAGTTTGATTAATATTTAAATTTATATATATATATATATATATATATATATATATATATATATATATATATAATACGTATGTATGTTCTAAAAATATATTGAAATTTAATAATAATTATTAAGGAAGGTCAGCATATTTATTTATCTAACGATCAAATTAAATTTAGATGTAACAGTTTAAGGTCATTATATATATATATATATATATATATATATATATATATATATATATACACATATGTAAGTGTATGCATGTAATATGTACAACCTTATAAAATCTATTTATAATATTTGAATTAATTCATTAATTGTAAATTCATTTTTTACGTTTAAATGAATTTGTTGATAGAAAGAATTGATTAGCAAATACATAAAATTATAATTGTAATTCTGATGACTATGAAATGCACAGAAATAAATTGAATAAATACACGAAAGTTGAAACAGTGTTTATAGTGAAGAGGTAGATACAGAATATTTTTAATAGACATTTATTTTATTGTTATATTTTGAAAATATATATTTTTATAAAATTATGTGAAGCACATTATTTTTTAAAGTGTTTACTATTAAAATTATTATTTAATCTTAACGATTAAGGTTTTTTTGTTATATACTTTGATTTACTTAAATTTTAAATTTATATCTATTTTTTGTAATAAAAATATACTATATATATATAAGTAGATATATGAGAGCTTATAATAGTTTTACAAATATGCGTTACATACCTGGACCTTGGCCATCATAAGTAAAATCTTTTATGTGAAGAGTTCTTCCATCAACGACGTACACTTCTCCTGATACTCCATGATGGAATTCTGACAATTTTCCAAGAAATTTTCCAACGTATTGTTGTCCAGCAGATTTCACTTCATCTAAATAAAAAAAATATAGAAATTAGAATAATTTAATAAGAATGCATTAAATTGGTATAATTTTATGCTTTCTGAATAAGTTATTTTCGTATGAAAAAAAATTAAATAATTTTATATTATTCTGTAATAATGAATACTATGTAATAATAAAGTCAATGTGGTTTGATATGTATATTTTTGTAAACTTTTAGAAACTCTTTAAATAAATTCGTTTTTCTACAATTTTTTTATTATATATATATATATATATATATATATATATATATATATATATATATATATATATATATATATATATATATTATGGCGAGTGAAAACATAAATAAATATTATATTTGGATTTGATTTTAAATGCAATTATTTGTATATGTGCATAATTTTTAACATAAAATTAAAAACTATATAACCGTTAGTGAATATTTTTTGAATTTATATACATGCATATATATATATATATATATATATATATATATATATATATATATATATATATATATATATATAAAGGGTACGAAGAGATATATAAACGAGTCGAAGTTCACAGTAGATTGATATATTATTTTGATAATATCCAAAATAATTAAATAGTAGAAAAAGTATCGAATGGAATTGAAAGTTTATATGAAAAAAATTAAGGTATTGATGTTTGACAGCTTTCTATTTGTATGCAAATTCATAAGGTCATGAGAAACGAAATTGTATATCATCTAATAAAAAATGTTACAACCAATTAATTTACTAATATTTTAATGTTATACTGCAAAAGTATAAACATATTTTTACGGTCTTTAGTTTTATTTCAAAGATACATAATTTGTAATATTATTTTCATTTCAGTGAATATAATATGATAAGATATAATTTAATGATATTGAGTTTTTTTATCAATATATTTATTTGGATTATTTCTAAAAAAATGAAGATTTTAAAATTATTTTTACTATTTTCTGTGTATTATTTAATAGTTAAAAATACGAAATATTTCAATTAAGTAGAAATTTATTTGGAAAAAATGGCTGACGTACTAAAATTAATAGTAATGTATTTTTTATTATTTGAGTTACTTATTTAAACTTGTATTATAACCTACACGACTATATAATTTTAAATCATTTAATTATTTTAGAAATTATTTATTTAAATCATTCCATTTTTTTTACAAAAGTAATGTTATACTGAAACGTTAATTAATAATATTACAAATGATGATAGATTATATATAATTTTCTGATTTCACCTTTATAATCTGTTATAATTTAATTAAATAATTATTGTTCATTCTGTCAAATTAAAGATCTGTACAAATCTTCTTTGAAATACGAATATATAGAGTAAAATACGACGATCAGTTAAATTTAAATTTTGAAATACTGTATTAGACAAATAAATTAATATATACTTATTATTTTTAATGCGGATACATTATTTATTGGAATATATATATATATATATATATATGTATGTGTGTGAGTGTGTGTTTGTAGCTTTACATATCTCTATGACATCGATTTTTTTTAAATAAAAATTTAAGAAAGTGAATAGAATAATAATTATATGTGAAACTGAAGGCATTGTTAATAAGACATATATCTTAGTTGATAGAGAAGCATACTTATTCACTGAATAAAATAATATTGAAATAAATAGAAAATTTGTGTTATTGTAGCTTTTATATTTTATTTTTGAGTTTCGATTTTTCTTATAATATTTATATATTTTCAGAATATAATCGAATAATAATTATATATTGAAACTGAAGGCATTATTAACAAGACATATATTGTTGATAAAGAAGCATACTTATTCACTTAAAATAATATT
>CP092087.1:12180000-12182500 GCA_029203775.1 Neoneuromus ignobilis
ATATAATCTGTTAATTTAATGTATATTTATGTTATATTTTCGTGGGTATTAAAAATCATAAATTATATTCACTCGTTTCCAAAAGTGTAACAGTGTTTACCTTATACATATATATACACATATAAAAGAATACAAAAATAAGTCATTAATAACATATTTAAATTTATACACAAAATATAAAAAAGTAATTAAAATGTGTTATTTACAAAATTAATTTAGACAATTTAATTCTGTATAAAATTTCACAGTTACGAGCTACATTTATTAGAATGAGTCTAGTGGAATGCTCTAATTGTTTTATTAATATTAAATTTAATATGTAATAGACAAACAATTATACATTATTAAAGAAAACATATTTTTCTTGTAATATTGAAATAAGGTACAGTAAATGAATAACATTTTATATTCAGTATATATATATACACTTACTTAAATATTTCTAAATAAAGAAAATATAATAAAATTATTATTTAAAAAAAAGTTAAATATTATGTACAAAATAAAATTGTATTACATGTAGTGTTATTTTAATTTATTGAGAATATTAATTTATTTAGTATTGTCATATTAATTTGGTATGGACTATTTTATTTGGCATTTCTTGTAAATTGAAAAATAAAATATTTGAAATAATTTATGTATGAAAATATTTTTAATTTGCCCAAAAAATATTATATATATATATTTGTATATTTAAATCTATTTTTACACACGAATAATTTTCACAAATTCATATTTAAATGTATTTCATTCAAAAACTTGTTATGATTGTGTAATACTTGATGATATAATCTTTAAAAATATAATATTTGGTCATATATGTCGTAAACTATTTATAGAGTTTACTTTGTCACATAATACTATTCGTTTAATTTCGCCTTTTAACGACAGGAATACCCAAATGCGATTTTTAATTATTCAGATGACATTATATTAAAGGTCAACAAACGTTCGAATTGTGTGTTATTAATTAGTGTTATTGTAATAGAATAAATAAATACTTTTATTTTAAAGTATTTATTTGTCTATGGAGGAAAAGTCATATTTTACACATAGTTTAGGTACAAAAAAGTTTATTGATAAGAATGAGATGGAAGGAATGTAAATTCATTTAAGAATTAATCGGTAACAAAGTTTTGGAATTGTGGTAACATTTTTTGTACGACATTAGATAATGATTATTTTTACTGAACTTGAATTTAAAATAGTTGGAATTATTTATGAGGAACAACATTTTTGCTAATTTTTTTCTATGTATTTTTATGTATAGTGTTTTCATTTTTTCTATCTATATATTTTAAACATAAAGAATTTAATTATAGTACTTAAAATATGTTCGAATATTTTATATAATTAATTTTGTTAACAATTAGACGTATTTTTCTTAGAATTAAATTTAAAAATCTGTTCAAATACATTATAAAAAATAATACTGTTGAAATGAAGATTTTTTTACATAAAAAATAATATCACATCATTTTATAAAAGAGACACATTGTGTAGAGAATCAGTTGCAATTCAAACATTTTGAGAAAATATTCTTGATATAAAAAGCACAATAATATAATTGATTTAATATGCCTGATAGCCTTTAAAAATAAGTATTTGAATTAAAAAAAAAGTAAAATAAAATTCCAAATGCAATTGTTAATATGATTTTAATTATTTAAAGCATATTTCGTTAAATTTGGGTTAAAATTAAACAGTATTTTAAAGCTAGTAGTATTTCAAATAGTATTCTATATACAATTTCAATTGAGTATATTATAATAAATAATTGTTTATTGTTATCAATATTTTTTTTAATATATATATATATATATGTATATGTGTGTATGTATATATTAAAAAATATAAACTTGGCTTTTACAGTATATCATTATATATAAGAAATATTGAATTAAAAATATGATAATAATCTGAAAAATATATTTTATAAAATAAACGGTGAAAGTTGTTTAACAACAATACTTATTTTCAAAGTAGTCATATTTTTTGATTTAAAGATTGATTTTAAATTAAATTTTAATTTTGTATATTATTTATTTTTTGCACGAGAAAAAGAATAACTTAAAATATTAGTAGTAAATAAAAACGAATCCTTTGTTACATCAAAAAATATAATTATAAAATATTTTCATGACACTAGAATATATTTTATATATACTCGTATATATATATATATATATATATATATATATATATATATATAAAATTAGAACATAAAGTTCTAAAATAAAAATATAAAGTTGTTACTTTTTAATATTTCGTGACTCATGTAAATATTCACCTATTTTAAATGTATCTCACAAATTGTTAAAATTTCAAATATTTTTGATTTAATAGCGACAGAATTCTTAGAAATAGATAAATGAACACGCATATACACATTACATATATTTAATAAAAAAAGAGTAGACCACTAGTTGGAAATGTGTTGAATAAATAGATGTAATTTTTAACCAATATTTAGTCTAGATTTTATAATACAGTATTC
>CP092087.1:12185000-12572500 GCA_029203775.1 Neoneuromus ignobilis
GTAACCGTGAAACAAATCAGTAAATGTGTAAGTAATAACGCGGAGAAGTGTCCGTGTAATAAACACTTGTAATAATTAAAAATTTGTTTGTTGTTGCTCTATACTTTTTTGATTTTACCTTTCTTCGTCTTAACGATCGTTAATAAAGTATTGTTTTTATAACGGATTATTAGGAATAAGGCGATTGTTAATGTGACTTAAAACATTAATCTTCTTTAATTAAGAACAAAAGCCATTAATAAGACTTTATAATTGATTATTAAAACAAATATGTATTTAATTAACATAAGTATTATAAAAAGATTTTTCAAAATTATAAAATTTATTATAGTGTACAAAGTTCAATTCATTATATACGTATGTCAAAACAAATTTTGTATTTCAATATTTAAATATTATCAAAAATAATTAAAAGAAAAGTTATTTACCAATTGAAGTTGCAAATAATTACATATATTGAAGGCACATGTAGACAATTTATTGTTTAAGTAATATTTAGTACACTTACTCACACATACACACACACACTCACACACACTCACACACACATATATATATATATATATATGTGTGTGTGTGTGTGTGTGTGTGTATCATTTTTAGATTTGCTAATCTACTGTTGACTCATCAAATTTATTTGAAATTGAAATATCCAGTGATTCTTTTTTCACACACAATACATTTTTTTTAATATCCTTGCATGTTTTAAGGTTCGTTTTCAAACTTTTAGTAGTTTGTTTTTAGTATTGTACCATTTATTTTAAAAACTAATTTCAAATAATATTTAAATTTTACGAATGTAATTTTTGTTCCTTTTCTATTCTTACTATTTTTATCAACATTTTATTTTTTTTTGTATTATTTGAAAAAAAATTTAATAGCATTTTAGACTTATGTTTTATTTATATAGATAATAAATAAATGTGATGATTCCATATTGTACTGTTTAGTAAAGTGGAATATATATGATTTAAATATTTTTTATTAATTTATTCTTATATCATAATTCTATAAAATGATTAAAAAAAGTAGGATCTTTATTATTTTGAGACATTTTAATATAATAAAATAAATTAGTTCCCTGTATGTTAGTTTAATGAAAGTTATAGTATTTTAAAAAGTTAATTTTCTGATTTTGAAACTTTTTAAAATTTAAATTTAAAATAAAATAATAGATAATACATGTAAAATTTTAATGATATTATAAATCTGTTATTTTAAATTTCTTAATGATATTAATATAATTATTAAAATTAATTAATATAATTTTATATTAATATATTTAATATAATTTTTTATTGATATTTTCTTAATTTTATATTTTTTGATTTGTGTAAGGAAATTTAATAATCATTTTATTTGCATTTTTAATAATGTAAATGGATTTTATTATATTTTGACGTGTAAATAATAGATTATTTTGAGATTTTTCGTGGAATATGTGCTATTTTATTTACGTTTGGTGTAAATCACATATAAATAAATTTTATTTCATTATACAAGATAAAAAATTCAAATTTTTAAAAACGAAATTTATGAAATGTTGAATATGACAATACGAAAAGAAACGTTTCAAATTAATTGAATACTCAAATTACAGATTATATTGTATATATATATTTGTATATGTAAAGTATATTTCTTTTGTAGATAAATATTAATACACTTTTTTATTGATTTTTCATAATTAAAATACTACTTAAGTATAGTAAATATATTGTAGTAAAATGAAAATAAAATAATAACCTTATATTTATTTTGAAAGATTATTTGGATGAGTATTTTTTATATTAATGAAGATATAAAGGTATTCGTCTTTAAATACATTATATATATATATATATATATATATATATATATATATATATATATATATATATATATATATGTCAATGTTTTTTTGTCAAGGAGAGATTTTGATAAGTCTTAATGATATTTTTTAAAGCGTCACAATTCATTCATTTTTATTATAGCATATTTCATTCATTTTTTATGTAACGTTACAGAAGATAACTGGATCAATTTACACTAACCACAATGTGTCATATTTTTATTTAGAAATTCTTGATATGAAATCGACGGAACAATAAGATTAACCACAGAAAAACTTTTGCATAATTATTAATATATTAATATATATATATATATATATATATATATATATATGTATATGTATATATAAAGTAGAAAACAACCACATGATAAAATTCTTTTACAATATACTTAAGTATAATCCGTTACGTAACATTTATTCATATGCATTTCTTGACATTAACAATCGTTAATTGTAGACAGATTCGTCATACACTGCATTTTATAAATGGAACGAATTTTTTCTAAAAATTGTTTAGTAATATACGTGCCGCTCCTAAAACAATGATCTTAAATAGACTCTTGATACGTGAAAGATATTAGTTTTAAGAATATAATTACAACAGGTGAATAGGTTATGAGATATTGAACACTGTTTTAAATTTTATGATATGTTTATCCTTCAAGAAGTTGGGATGGGCTTGAAGTATCATTAAAAACATGTTTTCTGGCTTCCTAAAGAAGTATCTATGTATAAAGATTGAATGAATTTTAATGAATACCTACTTGGTTTTTGAAAAAAAAAATTATTTGTAAAAAGAATATTTTGAGAGATTGTTATAGTCATGTTAGTGTTATATATATATATATATATATATATATATATATATATATATATATATATATATATATATAATTCAATTATAGGTGGAATGTTATTTAGGACAATTTTTTTTTAAAATAGTATGATAGAACTTTTTACTTATTTCATTTCTTTCTACAGGTAATTAAAATGGTTTATATTAGAATTATACGATATTGTATTTTATTACATATTGAAAAATTAGATTACATATTCACAATTATTTTTTATTCGAATTTCAAATTATTCATGTAGAATATATGTTTTATGTTTGTATTTATTTTGAATGTATGATAAAATAAATATTTAACTTAAACATTGCAATGTTTCCTTATGTAAGAAAATTAATTTCTTATTGTAAATAAAGAGTACATTAATTTTACTTTCATATATAAATAACTTCAATCGTTTATTATTATTTAACTTAAAAACCTAATATATAAATAAGCATGTGTTCAATTATGTAAAATCCATTATATTTCCTTTAATACCAGATTTGATTTCTTATCTAATTACTCTCGATAGTATATAATTATTTAAGATTTTATTATTTTTTTAAAACAAATATTTCACATTAATTGAAATTTCGTATATTGTTTTAAATTTCCTATTGTAAATAAATGTCAGTATTAATAATTCAAAGTAATTGTGTTGTCTGCGGAATTTTGAGCATGAGTCAATATATATTCTTATAATTTATATGAGAATTCATTTCTTATATTTTTCATTGATAATTAAGATGGTATCCTAATAATAATTTCCATTCAATGACCTTTATGCATACGATAAGAATCAAATTTTAAATGTCAGTGGTGAAAATGACATTCGCAATATATAATAAATTTCGATAGAAAGAAATTTTGTTAAAAAGGACTGATAGACGATAAACTATCATGAATTGTGTTATACGCCTTTAAGGTCATCGACCTCTATCGTTAAATTATCGTTTTGTTTAATAAATCACAAGAAGGAGTGCGATTAATTATTAATATATATGTATATATATATATATATATATATATATATATATTTATAAACAATAGTATTAAATGTCGAATTCTTTTCTAAATCGCAAGTACACGTGCTTTGATCGTGTGAATGTGTTTTATAACCTTTTAACAATAATCAGTGTAAACATATATATTTATAAACATTTCTCTCTCTCTCTTTTTCTCTGTATATATATATATATATATATATATATATATATATATAATATGTCATTATCTTCATCATACCCAGTTTATATCAGCCCATTGCTAGACGAAAGCTTTAATGAATATTACCATTCTTAGTATTTGGTCATACTTACCACGTTGACCATGCGGGATGGGGAAGATTTTTTGTGTTTCTGACGTTTGTTTTCTGACAATTTTGTCATAGGTAGTGGTATTTTTCTGATTAAAAACTAAAAGTTGGAATCAGTGAACTTTTTTAGTACATTTTGAATTATTGTATCTAAAACAATCACGTTTGCGTAAAAAATATATCTGATTTGGAAAATAGAAGTTTTAGTGTCAAGAAATTCTTTTCATTAAAATTAAAATTTATTCTGATTTGAAAATTATGCTCCAGAAATAAAATTAATTTTATATCTGACTTAAAATAAATTTTCAATATTTAAAAGAGTATACAGAATATACATTTATGAATTATGTTCGAAATTAGTTACACATTTTTGGTGAAATTATTTTAAAATGAAAAAATAGCAAATAAGTTGATCGAAAATTAAATATTTTAATATATTAATTTTTTTTTATATATACGACTTTATTTAAGAATAAATCGAATTTTCTTTCATTGTTTATTATTTTTAATCATAAATCTGTTATTTTGTAATTAAAAAAATATTTTTGAAAAATGTCGATTTTTTGACAATTTTTGCATACTATAGGTCGTGGTAATTTTTGGGTCAAAAAATGAAAGTTGTAATTAATGAACTCTTTCATCATGAATCGATCAATTAAATAGAGGACATTCATATTTAGTCAAAAAAATATTTTTGAATTGGAAAATATAATTTTTAGATTCAAAAAACGATTTTTAACACACAAGAAAGTTTTTCATATAATAAAAATAGGCTCCTTAAATAAAATTATTGGATATTTTTGTTTAAAATACATTTTATGAATAGAATGAAGTGTAGGAAATCTAAATATGCTACTTGTATGTAAATATATTAGACATTTTTGATTTAATTTCTATAATAGTGAAAAGTAGTAAAAAATTAATCGATTCCTGAAAATTCTGAAATATCAATATTGTGTAATCATATAAAACTTTATTTGCGAATAAATCGGGTTTTATTTCATTATTTATTTTTCTCTATCACAAATTTATCATTTTTGATCAAAAAAACAATTTTTGCAAAATGATGCTTTTTGATATTTTTTTCCATACTATGGGTCGTTGTAATTTTTGGGTCAAAAAATGAAAGTTGTAATTAATTAACTCTTTTATCATAAATCGATCAATTATATTAAAAACATTTATGTTTGGCCAAAAAAATATTTTGGAATTGGAAAATATAAGTTTTAGATTCAAAAAACGATTTTTAACAAAAATGAAAATTTCTTATTTACTAAAAATAGGCTATTAAAATAAAATTCTTGAATATTTTTTGTTTAAAAGACATTGTATGAATAGAATTAAGTATACGAAAGCTAAATATGCCATTTGTATGAGAAATATACTAGACACTTTTTATTAAATTTCTATAATAGTGAAAAATAGTAAAAAAGTTAATCGATTCCTGAAAATTCTAAAATATCGATATTTTTTAATCATATACATTTTTATTTACGAATGAATTGAATTTTCTACCATTATTTATTTTTCTCTATCATAAATTAATGATTTATGATCAAAAAAATTATTTTTTCAAAATGTCGATTTTTCACAATCTTTTCATACTATAGGTCGTGGTAATTTTTGGGTCAAAAAATGAAAGTTGTAATCAATGAGCTCTTTCATCATAAATCGATCAATTATATTGAAAATAATTATGTTTGACCAAAAAAATATTTTGGAATTGGAAAATATATATTTTAGATTCAAAAAACGTTTTTTAACAGACATGAAAATATTTCATATAATAAAAAAAGGCTACTAAAATAAAATTATTGGATATTTTTTGTTTAAAATACATGTTATGAATAGAATAAAGTGTAATTTATTTAGAGGTTTTGAAAAGTTAAGCTTGTAAATATAACATATTAGTTAAATAATTATTTAGATGATTAATCAAGAGCTTTTTGTTATTATTTGTAGATAATTTCATACATTTTCTTATTTAATTAATTACTACACCGATTATATAAAATAACTAGAGCGAATTATAAGAAATATTACAGTATGTGTAAAATAAATTAATGAGTTAATTGAAATTTTAAGTACATAGGTTAATAATCTTTAATAATATTTTATGATTATATTCTTTGTGAATATAAACAAAAATATATCAACAAAATATAAAAAAATATATTAACAATGAAATGTCAACAATATATATATATATATATATATATATATATATATATATATATGCCAGCATAAAATTATTTTAATGTTAATAAGATATTTATCAGTTTTATATAATATTAAACCTTTATTTTTTATTATAGCTTTCAAACTTAAAATCTTATGATAATACTTTGAAATATAAATAAAAATCGTATTAAAATTCGTATTACATACACACACACACACACACACACATATATATATATATATAAATAAATTATTTTTGTTATATTACATTTAGGAATTTATTTTATTTTTATTAAAGAAATATAAAATTGGTATATTTTCATCATTTAATAAATGATTAGTTAACAAAATTATATTTTTTTACGAAAAGTATAAAAAAATACTTTTATATTATATTTATTTTGTAAAATGTTAAAATTTGCTGATTATTTCAACAATTTAATTGAAAAAATAACATATTTTAAAATATATTATTTATATTGTAAATTCAAATTTAAATAGTTGATAATTAGGAAAGAAATAAAATAATTAGTGAGACTTAATTTTAATTTTTAGCCCATTCTTAGTATATTTCAATTCAGATAAAAGTTAGTTAGAAACAATAACTTATTTAGAGAAATATAATTGAAAACACACAAATATTTTAAGTTCTATCTTTTTATTAATTTTTATTAAATATATATTATAATTTTTTCACGACACATATATATATATATATATGTATATATATATATATATATATATATATATGCGTGTGTATGTATAAATATAAAATAAAATTACTTAAATTTACACTTATTATGAAACACGTATAAGCTTGTCACGTTTTACACGTAATTAATACATTTATAAAGAATTTATTGTTTGGTGTATAAATGAGTATATTTATTTTTTCTTCCATTCTGTTTATTATTTCGCTCGCACTGTCTCCCACGTATATTTGTGAGAAATCAAAACGACAACCGCAACGTGAAATACAGAAAAGAAAAAAAATTATACCTTATTGTTTTGTTATAGTAAAAGCGTGCACAACCTTGTACTCATAACTCTCTGACAGGATAATCATGAATGCAGGCAAGAAACAGATACAGAATATCATCACGCTGCGCTAATTACTGTTATTCTGACATTTTATTATTATTTTTTTTCTTTGAGTAAGTGTGTTGTATGAAAAAAATATAATGAAAAAATCATACAACAAGAAATATCAGTGTAGAAAAATAATAGTGTTTTATGTAAATGAATCAATATGCGATGATACCCTTGAAACGAATTGAAGAAGCGTTTGAACGAGATCTCAGTTCATTGATATCTTTGTATGTTATTATAGAGTTTGAGGACATTTGAAAGATTATTACATGTAAAAATATTATACTAATGAATATTTTTAACTTGAACATGTTTAACATTTATACAATTTTAACATGTCTATTAATATTCATATATATATATATATATATATATATATATATATATATATATATATTATATTTTAGTAATATTTATAAAAAAATATTAAATTTTAGTAATATTTATTTCAAATGATAATTACAAAAAAAATTATAAATATAAGCTATTGGGAAATCTTTGTTTCTTTTAAAGAAATCTTTTTTAATAGCTACAATACTTGTTTTCATTAAATTTCAATTTTCATTAATGATTTGTAATCATCACTTTAAAATATTCAATAATATGTAGAGTATTTGACAAATTAGTTATATAAATTGACACAAAAAAAATCAACAAAACAATTTATAGATAATATAATATCCTATGATTAATTAGGCACACATTTAAAAATTTATTTTTATAGTGAAATTTTATTATTTCTGATTAATTATTTAAATAAGGTATTTTAGATTTATATGTATGAGCACATATTTATTATTGTGTTATTTGTTTATATTTTTTTCGTGTTATATTACTTCTTTTTCTTAATAAAGAGTGCTAAGAAAACTTAAGTTGACAAGATGATTCATGAAAGGATTTATTAATGTTAGAGCATTGTTACAATGTATTAAAAATTGAAATTAATTTTTAAGTAAATGAAATATTTTTAAGAAATAAATTAAGTAATGATTAAGTATAGTGGAATATTTTGAATATTTAATTATAATAAAAAAAATAATTTCAAATAAATGTTAAAAATAAGAAATATAAAATGATTCAAATATCAATATATATATATATATATATATATATATATATATATAAATATATATATATATGTATAAAGATTATAATTTTTAGAAAAATTTAAAAATGTATAAGAAATTAAAAAATGTTTACAGACGATATGGTAAACAAATAATTTTTAATGGTTTTAGAAGTTGAAAGGCTGAGAAGTTTTTCTAGAAAATGTTGTATTCCAGTTTTATGAAATCGTTTCATGTTAAATAATGAGTCAATTATATTAATTTTAAATAATTATTCCAAAAATTGTTGATTAAAAACTAAAAACATTTTTATAATAGAGGCACAGTTTAAGAAGTTTCACTTATAACAACAGTTGTTAAGTATAAGAATTCTTGGTTATTTAAATTGTTATAATAATCGCGTGTAGTATTAATTGACCGAAAAAATTAATGGAATGAATTTCTAGTTATTTCATGGAATGTATAGAATGTGATTAATTTTTAAAGACGTTAGTGATGAGTAATGAAAGGTTGATCTCTGATAACAAGTTTTAACGAATCGATTATAGGATACAAGTAAATAGATCTTGGATATTTTGAAACAACAAAATAAAATATGTAAAAAATTTCATTATCACAATTGCTATAATTAATTCAAGGAATGTTATTCGTTGTATTTAGAAAGATTTGAAGGTAATTTTATAATATAGTTCTTGTCAATCAGTTTAATGATTAATTATGATTGAAGAAAGCGATTGATGAAAACATCAAAAATAAACGAATTTCAGAAATGTTATGATAAATCATTAAAACACGCGATCACACATAATTATAGCTCTTTAGAAAAAAATTACTACAATTAGGTTGGAATATTTTAAGTTAATCGCAATATTTATTTATTATTTTATCTTTGGATTATTTAGAATAGTTCGGATAGCAGATAATCAAAAATTAAATTAAGATGGTTTTCAGTAAAAAAATTCAGTTAATACAAAAGTCAAGTAGAGAAATTTGAAATTCGAGATATACTGTTAAATAAAGTTATATTTCAATTTTTAAGTTTGTATTTGTGTCAAATTTTTAAATGAATTTTTCGTTGAACTTAATACTTAATTTTCCAAATAACTCCCGAACAAATCAAACATTCATATATATGTTCCAAGAAAAACTTGAACTAATTAATAAATGAAGCTATGCTAACGAATTAACATATATTATAAATTATACTCTGACACGAATTAATTATTATAATTAATACTTGAAACATTACAAACGTATGTGTGTGCTTATGCAAATTTGTATTGCATCGTCTATCATGAATTGAATGAATTTTAAATGTCTTACTCCACGCCCGTGTATTCGATTGAATGATAAATGTTCGTGTTTTATAAATTGATTATAATAAGCTAATATGCTAATTAAAAATATGAGTGTTCTTTTTAAATGAATACAAACGAAAGTTTAAAACGAACAACGACATTGCGTGGACTCTAGATGAACGCGCGCTACTCGAGTGTGTAACTTGTGTGTCTTCTCTATTCTTCAAAACGGTATTGCTTTCTTTCATAATGTTGATAAATTATACTCGTTGTGTATAATCGTTGAAATTTTCATTTAAAATGTTTATACAAATACCTATCTATCTACAAGATGGTCTAAATTAGACTAAAGGGTAAAGACATGCATTTACTTATTTATCATTATTTACTTTTGTTTACTATCCTTCAGTCTCATTTGGGTCACCTTATATATATATATATACATGTGTGTGTTCTGAAAGTTTTTCATGATGAAGTGAAGTAAAATAAAGAATTTAAAATGTACATTTTATTGAATATAGTTTTATTAAAAATAATTATGTTTTAAAAAACACTTTTTATAATCTTTTTTCAGTGTTTGAAATTCTTCGTTGTAATTATTTTTCTTTCCTCGTTTGCTTATTTCAAAATATTTTTCTATTAGAAATGGTTTACATTTTTGCTTTACAGTTACAGTTTTTTTTATTCATTTTATTGATTATTAGTTGTTTTGGAACTGTGGCCGATACACAAATGAATTTTTACTCTAACACCACAATAATTTAAAGTGTTCAGTAATCACTTATTGTTTACTTGCTTTTTATAATTATATAATTTATAATTATATCGGCTGATACATTTCGATGGCGATGCCATCATCGTCAGAGCCTTTCTCGATGATGGCATCGCCATCGAAATGCATCAGACGATATAATTATAAAAAGCAAGTGAACAATAAGTGATTATTCAACACTTTAAATTATTGTGGTGTTGGGGTGAAAATTCATTTTATTGACTATGTTAAAAGAATTTGTTTTTGATAACATTTTGGAATTAATTATAAGAGGTGACTCAATCAGTTGTCATACAAATGAATTGTCATCCTCAATATCACAAGATGTTAGAAAGTGTTCAATTATCATTTATTGTTCATTTTGTTGTTTATAATAACAATAGGCTGTTATTGTAAGTGCATTGTATTATAAAATTTAGATTTTATAATAAAGTATAAAAAAATTTAAAAAAAATGTTTTTTTATTGTAGTAAATTTAATTTAACAGAAATGAATTAGTGACTCTAATACCACATTGTTTAGTAAATGTTCAATAATAACTTATTATCAATTTTATTTGTTGATGTGCATCTCGATGGCAGTGTTGTCTTAGTTAGAGTGTTGGGTTATATTTTTTAGTAATTTTACCAACGCCGTTTTATGAAATTATTTTCCGTCTTTTTTTTTTAAAAATATGAAAAATGCAGTATTTTGTCGATGATGGCATGGTTATCAAAATGCGAATTAGCGAGTAATGTGTATAGTCATTGTTTATTAAAGAGTTTTGTAAAATATTGTGGTGTTTGGGAAAGTGATTAACTTGTGTTAAAAAAGACAAATGATGAAAAATGTTTAATCATAAATCGAATACAGTTTCGTATATAATATTAAATGAAATCGAAGGGTAATTTTTGATTCGCGGTTAGGAAAATTGCTATTATATAGGGTCATCCAAATGTGACGTCTAGGTTTGTGTTTTATTGAAAAGAAACTATACACATGTTTCTCTATATTCCATCTTATACACATGTTTCTTGTTAATAAAACACAAATCTAGGCGTCACATTTGGATGCTTCTATATATTGGGCCATTCGTAGAAATTGTGAGTATACTAGAATATTTTATACCAACGTGCAGACATCTTATTTACTGTAGGTGCTTAGATTATGCATAGAGCGTCTACTAGTGAATATGTGATTTTTTTCTTCCAACTCTCACTCTGTCGGTAAGTAGGTGAACCAGTTCTACGGCCGGCGTGTAACAAATGTCTAACTGATCGCATCGCCCTCGTCTTTGCATTGTTGCGAAACGTCTCTCCTCACGCATCCATTAACTGTACATACACACAATTAAACATATATACACAGATATATATATATATATATATATATATATATATATAATGATTTAACTTTAACATTACTGTCATTTCTGAATACGTTTGACTTTGATGGAGATGATTCTTGGCAAATCTATTTAATCGTCATATAGATCGTTTTCATCGTCGAGCTGTTACGATTAGAAACGTAGTATGATGTTGTGTTCTCTGAAAAAAGAAACACATAATTTAATTATTCTGTTTATAGCTGTCGAGGAAAAGTAAATCATGGCCGCTCAGTTTTATATACTATTAATGAACAGTTTTAGTTCTAATCCTTGATTTAATGATTATCGTCATAATCCAATTAATAACAAATATGAAACATCCGTTTTAAAAATATAATTATGTACTATTAAGTTCTTTAAGAACAAAATTAATGAATTCGTGTAAAAACTTTATATGTACTGCATATTATTTTATAAAAGTTATGATTAAGTTGAGTGTTCTTTTATAATTGATAATTTATTTTAGTAACATTGAAAATAATGTGTTATTACCAAAAAATATTTTATATTCAGTAAGTAATATTGTAATTTTAATGAAATGGTTGTTTTTCTACGAATTTTTTAAAGTAGCGACTTAAAATATAAATGAATTTGTGCTAATCCTATGAATATTTAAATTGTTTATCTACTTTCTAACTGATAAGTGTGTTCAATATTAAGAGATAGTCTAGATACTTGAAAATTATAATTAGTAGGTTATAGGCCTGGTGGATGGAAAAGAGATCCAGATTGTACATTTTTGGATCATTGTTTATGAAATTAGTGACTGTAAGTTATAATGAAGTGTTTTATTTATTTTTAGTTATTGTTTTTTTATAAATTTCACCGTATTTGTTAGAGGTATATGTGTATTGTTATATTATTTAATAGGGTTTTATTTTATTATCAAGAAATAACATATATATATATATATATATACACATGCATACATACATACAAACATAAAACGAGAGTCATAGATCAACAACTAGTTATGATATTTCTAATTTTGTGAAAAATTCTTTCATAATAAATATAAAAAATTGATTTAAAGAAAACAGTAAAAATATTAAATATCTAAAAATTATTTTTTTATTTAGTCTTAATCAACAATGATTATAAAAAATAAAGTATTTATTAATACAACATTAATAAATCATTAATATATATATATATATATATATATATATATATATATATATATATATATATATATATATATATATAATTAAATTAATATGAGTTGTAATAAATTAGTGAACAACTGGGTATTAATTAAGAAATTATTTGTAGTTCTTATTTAAGAATATATCGAAAGTAATTTAAAAGAAATAATGTTATAAAGTAATGGTTCTTTATTTTATTATTCTCGTGATTTCTCAAAACTTTTAGTATGTACATTACTGAAATAAGATGTTTACTCTTTTTATGTACAATATGTAGATTGATTTAGGTATCCAGACAAAAAAAACGAATATTTTTGAAGATTGAATTGCGCACACAAACACACACAGACATACATTCATTCATATATATATATATATATATATATATATATATATATATATATATATATATATATATATATATGTACAAATACATGAGTGTGTATGTACTTGAATCAATATATTTTTAAAAACTATGAAAAGTAATTAAGCTAATTTAAAATACTGAATAGAATAATTGTATTTGAATTATTGTTGCATAAGATTGATTTAAACATTGCAGATGTGTAATTCTTTGGTCTGAAAAAGATCAGCGCATTGTAATAGCATAAATGTGTAGTTTATCCGTTCAATACTCTTTGTAGACATTTGGAATCATAACAAGTCTATTTGGCACATATCCAAAACGTTTTTATCTGTACGTACATCAATTTGTCTGCGTTTTCTTAAAATCCGATAAAAGTATGTATAAGCTACTGAAGGATTGCTTACTCTAGTTTAAATAAAAATTGATAGATAAATGTCTGCTTTATTCATACGCTCTTGTATATTTGGCTAATATTCGGTGAAATAAAATTAATTATTACACATGAAAATTGATATTAAAGTAATATATATTACACCTCAACTAATATTTTATCAACGAGAACTACTCATTTTATTTTAAATATTTTTTAATATATTATTGTAACATGCTGTTCATAAAAATATTGGTGAGCAAATTTATTAAATTATCTTAAAAATTGTCTGTTATTATTTTTAATGACTGACATTAAATTTCCTTCTTAATCGATTTATTGTTGTCTACAGGTGATGATATTATTTAAAAAAATGTTTTTTTAATATCCATTCAGTTATATGAAATACACGTAATATATATATATAAATATAGGGTCATTCAAATGTGATGGTTAGATTTGTATTTTTTTAAAAAAAAACATGTGTATGGGGTGGTGTATATAGAAACATGTGTTTATTTTCTTTTGTTTCTTTTTAATAAAACACAAATCTAGGCGTCACATTTGGATTATAAGTCTGTACATACATATTTATAATTTTTATTTTTTATATATCATTTGATTTTCTTTTACATTAAAATGTTACTATTAGAAACATAATTTTCAATTGAATTAAAATAATTTAATACTGTACGAAATTTCAAACGAAAAAAATAAATTTGATATTTACATGAAGCATGTATTATATATATATATATATATATATATATATATATATATATATATATATATATACACATATACACACACACACACATACACACACATATGTGTGCGTTTGTATTAATTTTAAGTACAAAGTTTGTTTATTTATTAATTAGTGTAAGTAATGTGTACGTACATTTATGAAAATATGGAGTGTAAAGTATAAAAATTCCTACTAAAATACCATATCAACAATTTTTAAATATATATTTATTTTAAAAGGTCTATTTTAAAGTTTAAAGTAAAAAGTACTTTATTTATTCGAAAACGTATGTATATATTTTTTCAACTGAATGTCAATTAAACGCTCCATTGGCTTTACAATATAATTGTATTATTATGTCTATATACATGTACTTTAAACATATATATATATATATATATATATATATATATATATATATATATATATATATATATAAATATAGATGTATTTCTTATATGCTGTTATTCTTTTAATATTGATGTAAAATCGTTTATATTATTCGTATGACATAAGCCACAACGTCTATTTTTGATTTAAACGAAAATTTTTTGGAAAAACTCTTTCGTTTATATTTCGTTGAACTAACGTGTGCAATGAGGCGCCACCAGTGATCGTTCTGTCAATATTCATTTCATATTCGATCGAAGAATATGATCGCTATTTTTAACCCTAGCAATCATTTTATGTATCAAATTGAATCTTTTTATTGCAATGCAGTGATTGCTTTTCTAGTCTTTTTTGTAAATGTTTTATAGAATTTTTGACCTTGTTATCTATTGCTTTTGCGAATTCGTACGATAGTATGCACAGATACCCGCAAACGCACACATGTATATATATATATATATATATATATATATATATATATATATATATATATATATATATATGTGTGTGTGTGTTTTATAAAAAAGAGATAGATGCATTTTTGGTAATATGAATTTAATTGAACGGTACGAGAAAGAAGAGTCATTTTGATGGTGCCGAGTTCGAAAAACCGACTGTAACATACATATTGTATTAGATGTGCGAAAAGCACGCGCGTCACGGAAATCGAACGTGTAAGAAGAAGACGCTGCTATAATTTATAAAACGATTGGTGGGAAAGAGACATAGCGCCTGGGCGGGAAAATCAATAAACAACGAAATGTATAGTTCCAGTGCATCGGACATTGTGCCGCCACTGTACAAGTAGGGTTCTGATGTATTCAACTAGCGCGGAATGCACTTGCGTCGTAGTCGATCGTGAAAAACCGACGTTGTGCGTCGCGCGCGCACGTCGTTCGCGAAATTCCGATCTTTTGCTCGTTTTGCGCGTATGCGCAATGCAAACTTGGGGTATTTTACGTTCTAAGTGAGAGAAATCGTGACATTAGGTTGGCAAACGTGGTCTGATAAGGTTGTTTGTACTGATACACAAGAACGTTCATGTATATGTGTACACATATACATACATAAAAAGAAGACTTCCGAATCGACTCGAATCTCTTCTTCTATCTTAAGTTCTTCCCGGCTCGATCTCTTCACTTATCTTCTTTTGGTGAGTGAAGATATCAGATTTTTTTTCGTTTCGTTAGAGTTTTATTTTAAATTGTTATACTTATATATTTCACGTTACGGAAAACTAGTTTGTATACACTTTTCATAAATTTTGTACATATAGAAAATTAGTATATATATTTTATACACTGTTTAAAAGCATGTCTCACGTTTCGTAGAGTTAGCACGTTTCAGTTTATATTTTAAAGTTTAACGATTTATTCGTACACGAATTAAAGTAGATGACTTACAACATTTGTATGAGCATTGTGATAATTTTTACATAGTAGTTGATTGCGGGTTTTACATACTTCCTTGTTGTTCGAATGATATGCTGTTCTTTTATCAATAACAAAGTCATTAAAAAATATTGCATAACAATTTACATGATTTCATTTATAAATATTATTTTCCTATATTTCAGTTTACATGAAAAGAAAAGTAATTTATTTAACACATCCGACACGTTGTTAATATCTTTAATAAAAGGATAATTTTCTTTTTTTTTACTAAAATACATTTTAATCGTGTTTTAATCACAGTCGTTTTTCAACAATGATTATGTACAATGGTATGCGTTTTTTGAAGAAGAAAATGCACATAAACTTTAATTTTATTGATTTGCATATAATTTTCTCGGTTATGTTCGTCGTTCTTTTGTTTCTTCATTCGGATTTGTTCTATTATATATATATATATATATATATATATATATATATATATATATAATTATATATGTAGTGTATATTTCAAATAAAATTAATTTAATTAACAACAAAGAACGTGTAAGGGATATAAATCGATAAAAGATAGTGAAATACTCGTAACGGATTTAGCCTTGACCTGTCCTGACACGTGTAGTATATATATATATATATATATATATATATATATATATATATATATATTCATGATGGTGTGGAAGAAGTTAAAAATTGAGGTCTTGAAAAATACGGTAAAAATTATTTCGGTCAATTAAATTAAAAGTGATTAAGTGTAAGAACAAGTCAAGATTGATTGTTCGAACGACGTGGGAAGTGATATAAGAGTTTCTCTTACAAAACAGTTTTTAAAATGTTTAAAATGAATCCAATAATAGATTTTCTTGAAAAGAAATGAAAATAGATATATTTTCATTTAAAATCATGATTGTACTAAGTGAAATTACATCGCATATAAAACGTATCTTTGTTTTTAATTTAGTAATATAGAATATATATATATATATATATATATATATATATATATATATATATATATATATATATATAAAAAATATATTTTTACTATGGAAGAAGTAAATTCTAGAAATATATATATACAGTACATTTATATGTATGTATATTAAAAATTATATTTTATAAAATATTATTAAAATACAAGTGAAGTGATGTTAAGTTATTTATATAAATGAATCTACAATTGTTAGAAAATGAATTTTAATAATATTGAAGATTTGGTATATATATATTTTTATGTATATGACGAAATATATTAAAATAAAATTATATTGAATTAAATTTTTTAAATTGATTGAAGAATAAGTTTTAATTATGTGTTTTTAATCCATCTGTTTTTTGATTTAATAATTGTATTAAGTAATTAAAATTATCGATTTTTTTTCATACAGTCTTTAATGGAAGAAGATGTCTTTTTAAATGGTAATAATAATAATTAACTGTATTTAATTAATCAATGAGGATTATTGAATACATTCAAGAACGATAAATTTTTGATAAATATTTATAATTCCATTGTAAAATTCATTGATATGTTTTTACTTAATTAAAATCATAAATATTTATATATATATATATATATATATATATATATATATATATATATATATATATATCGTTAAATACAATGTACTGTAGATGACTATAATTTTATGGGTATATTATCATTTTTTTGTTAATATTATTTTTAACATTCTTGCAAACTGTGAAGACATTTTTTTTAAATAAATGAAATTATTTTTTTTTATATTGTAGTTTTAAACTGCTTCAAGTTATTTTTTCAATGAAGTCTATGCACTGAATATTTTATCGTTTGTATTTATTTCTTTCGAAGATTATTTATTGGAACTTATATGGATTCTTTAAACTCTATTTACTTTTATTTTCTTTGAGAAAATAAATATCAAGTCAAGTCATTATTTAAAGTAAATAAAAAAACCTTTCTATTTAAAATACTTATTTTCAACAATGGTCTTCTAACAGCAGAAGGATTAGAACATAAAATATATGATCGTATACATTTACATGTATATATATATATATATATATATATATATACATGTTTTAAATAATTATTTTATTTATTAATATTATCTTTTCTTTCAAGAAGAAAAATTGTTTCTACATCTCTTTGAAATCGCTATGATATTTAAAAATAGTACAGACATTTTTCACTCCCAAAAGACATAAATAATTTGAATTTCTATAAAAGATATATATCATTTGAATTTCTAATTTTAAAATAATGTAGAATCTTTAATGTATATATATATATATATATATACATACATACATTTTACATTATGATTTATAACAATCAAGTTATGTTTTTATTGATTGAGAAAATCGACATTTAGACAAGAGAAATTCGCGTTTAAAAGACTTTTATATTTTTGAAGTTTTATAAATAATTTTGAAATTTAGTAAACAATATAAATTTACAATATTCTTGAATTATTTTAAGAGGAAAAAATATTTCAGATTAGGAACTACTTCTCTTTTATTTCAGTGGTCATATTTATTTTAAAACATAATATTATGTATCAAAAGTGATTTATTAATTATTAAAAGAATGGATGTGTCATTATTTTTTTTAACAATAACATATATCATATACATATATATATATATATATATATATATATATATATATATATATATGTACATGTATATAAATGTATGTGTGTGTGTATGTATGGATGAGTTTATAACATATTTTCAATTCCGATTTCGTTAAAATTTATAGCTATTTCATTATTTAAATGTAAATTTTGATTTAAATTATTATTTCGTAAATAATTAAAGTAGTATTGATTTTCCTTAAATTTATTATAAAATCAATTCAATAACGTGTATATATATATATATATATATATATATATATATATCTGTATGAGTGTAAAAATATTAAGATTATTAGTATATTGAACATATTGCTATTCTTTATTTCGTTTTCTGTTTAACGATATTTTAATGCTAACAATTATTAATTTCATTTAAGTAAAAAATTATTTTTTTTAAAAAAAATATTTCTATTTAAATATATTTATATATATATACACTTGTTTATGTATACGTATGTTTATAAATTTTTAAATAGTTACATTAGGCAAAGTTTTATGTTCCTTAAAAATTAAATGTTTTTTTTACTTCATTTAAGTTTTCAAAATATGTTTTAATTTTATATAATTACTTTTTTTAACTATTAAGTATTAGTTAGGATTATTAACTAATAAAATGACTTACGTGAAAAGTATTAAAAAAAATTAATTATCTCTGAATATCGTGTGTGTTAAAATTTAAAAGAATGTATTTACTTTCCTGTTTATTGAAAAATGTTATAGGTTTTGTCATAATACAGAAGAATAGTAAATAAATGATATATATTTTTATAGAATTATTTATGAACAATAATTTACAAACAACAAGATTTTATGAATTATATTTATATAATTTATGAAATTTATTCAAATCTAAAAATTCTAATCATATAGTGTGTGCAAATATATATATATATATATATATATATATATATATATATATATATATATATATATATATATATATAAGTACTTGTTTTTCTTATAACTGTGATTTGAATTTTAATGATTGTATGAAAAGTTTCTAAAAATATCTCGTGGAATAATTAAGACATTCGTAATGAGACTTTCAAGGACTTTCCATAAAGTGTAATTTGTATGATTATTCGTGTATTTAATTCGATTTATGGATTTAGTAAATTTTAATTAATAATACAATTGATGTAATTTGATTTAATTTTATATTAAGAGTAACTTTTTGGAAATAATAAAAATGATCGAGTTTATAAAATAACAAATTGTGTTTTAATAATGGATTTAATTTCAATTAACATTCATCGTTAATAATAACTAATTAGGGACGTTTTTTATTTGACTTATTTTTTTTAATTTATTTGTATTTTAGTGTAGCGATATCGTAATTTACATTTAAAAAAAGAATAATTTTTGGCAATTGAGTTATATTGATTTTTATAATTTGGATAAAAGATTGTTTTTACACACACACACACACACACACACACACACACACACACACACATATATATATATATATATATATATATATATATATGTATTTTAATTATTAGAAGAAGCATTAAACGTTATCATTTATTCTATTTTTATCGGTTTATCCTTATAGAAAATTTATAAAAAATGCGTGTTATATTATAGAAAAGAGCAAATTATTCTAGCTATGATAAGAGTTTACGAAAACATGGAGTTTGTGAATCTTTGTAATAAATATATAATGTGTTGTGGATAATATCTAATGTACAAGTTAACTTAAGTCATTTAATATTGACAAGAATTATACAAAATGAGTGTTTGTAAAATCAATGATTAGTAAGAAAATGATATATATGTGTATGAAATATCTATTAAGTGTATCTACGGTTAAAGAATATTATATATGTTAACGAAAAAATAAGGTGTATGTTATTTTGCAGACATTTAAGGCATAGTGAAATTTTCTGTTTAATTGAAAATTTTATTTTTCTTGTTTTAATACCAGTATTTTTTTTTAAATATTTTACTACAATTTTTTAAAGGAAATTGTTAAAATATGATTTGAGTTATGGATGATGTTTATAAAATAGTTTGATACTTTGTTAATGCATTTTTGCAATTTTATATTGTAAAATTGTTAAAAAATATTAATTTCATATTTGATACTCACTGATATTTCAGTTGTATATATATATATATATATATATATATATATATATATATATATATATATATATATATATATATATATATATATAGGTGCATGTGTGTGTATTAGTTATCTGTTAACAAGTAAAATAAACACATCAAAAAAATAAAATATGGAGATTTCTATTATAGATTAAATACAAGTCATGAAATATTTATTAAAAAAACGTGAGAATATTAATACTTAGGTACATAAACATATTTTATTTACATTATTTGTTAATAATATACATTTTTTAGATAAGAATTTATTATATATATATATATATATATATATATGTATGTATGTGTGTATGTATTATAATATTTATTCTAACTTCATAAAGTACATTTTGTTAAGCGCATCAAGATATAAATCGATATTTGGCTTGAGAACAAGTCGTAAATTGCACGTATTTTCTTTAAAGTAACGTTTTCATATTTATTCTGTCGGAAATGAATCCTTTAATATTCCTTTATCGGACTTAGTTATTACACCAACTACGACTACTACAACTATACATTTCGTCCATCGTTGATGCTTAAATGCAAATTTCAGTTCATGTAGAATTCGCTCGTCGACCGCGTATCCTTTGAAAATACCGGCATCCAATAGGTTGTCTTCGTGTCACGGGATCTCATTAAAGTCCTTCATTAGTCCGATTTTGTCGTTTGTGACACGGAAAGTCGGTAATGTAGCAGGTCGAGACGATGTCGGTCGACAGAGGTGCGTTGTCGTCGCGGAGAGTCGTTTTTGAGTTTACATTACTCATTTAATAAATTTCTCATTCGCTGGCTGCCGCGTTACGTACATTATCTTTTGTCTACTTGTTCAACTTTCGGCGTATTGTTTCACTTTATTATGTAATGAAGAGGAATGCGTGTTTTTTGATTGAAGTCTATACAAAAAGGAATGGTACATTAGAAGGGTTGACAATGGTCATTCAGTTTTATGATTTCATATCGGTATTAATAATGAAATATATATATATATATATATATATATATATATATATTTATATTTATTGTACATACAGTACAATTACTATTACATCTCTGAAAATTGAGTAGTAAATATAAAGAAGTTAAATGAACGATAAGAATTGATGAGGTAATATTTTTATAAATTTAAAATTTTATGAAATATTGTAATCGATTATTAAAATTTGTTTTGAAAATTGGATTAATTTATAACAGTATTAAAAGAAAATGTGAAAAAGTTTAATCAATATTTAAAATTTAAAATATGTTTCTAATTATGATAATAAATTATTAAAAATATTTTTGTTACATATAAATTGAATTCTTAAAAAAATGCTTAGAAGGAGTTGAATTTAAACATCATGTTCAATTTCAATGTATTTGAATATATATGTGAATAATTTATTGCAAAAAATGCAGTGACTGTTTTTCATTATTTGGTTTTATGTTACTTATTTTGAGTTACTTAAAATAGTATATATTCAATATAAGCTCAACGTTACAAAATTTGTATTTATCTAAGATCGTGTAGGAAAACGATGTTATATATTATTTTTAATTATTAAAATAATTATACATATACATATATATGTATGTATTAAAGTTATGAACAATATGTATCTAAAATTAAAAAAATATATTAAAAACACGTTAATATTATCAAAACTCATACGATATAAATATTATTTTTCTAAAATAACATCATTAAATTATGAAATAACATTAATAGAATGGGACTGAGTATAAAATTGAATTTCTTTTGTTACCTTCCAGAATGATTTCCATTTCTCATTTCGTCCTTCTATATATACTAACATATTGATTATTATACATTGTTATTGGTAATGTTTATTGTTTAATACTAATAAGATACTAGAATAAGGTGTCAGTTTTATTGTTTGTAATATACTAATGGCGTATTTAGAAATTAAATGAAATTCTCCAAGTGGAAAAATATACATATTGTATGATAATTGTCAAGGTAGAGTAAATTCATTATTTATTTAATTTCAGCGATTGCAAATAAACATATTTTAACGTTATACAAAAATATACAAGTATATACATTTACAACCACCCAGCCACTCACATTTACATACACACACACACACACACACATATATATATATATATATATATGTGTGTGTGTGTGTGTGTGTGTGTGTATGTACGAATAACTGTTAATATGTATGAATATTTGGTTTTATAGAGGATTTTAAGATGAATGCATGCCATTGTTTACGTTTGTCGTGTATGTATGGGTACTTATTTTATATTGCTAATAGCGGTTCTCCAGTATTATATTTGAAAATGGAAAGCCAAATATACGTACAAAATAAATTTAATATATGTAATCAACAAATTTATTATACTTGACCCATATAACCTTATTCGATACAAGTATATATAAATTTATAAAAAAGTCTCAAATGTAATGACAATATTTGGATAAAATAGAGAATTTTCCTATTTTATAATTAATTTATATACATATATTTATCTCTCTCTCTCTCTCTCTCTCTCTCTATATATATATAATAAAGTAACTTTTTAAAATATGAGAATATTAAGTCATTTTATTTATTATTTATCATCAAAACAAATTAATATGTGATCTATTAATACAAAAATGTTAGAAATTACAATTCTTTTCTAGTTTAAATGATTTAATTTATGTTAAATAAGTTAATGACATTTTAATGATTTGTTATTTTTTAATTCGAAAAATAAAAAAAATATATGTGAAAAATGAACTTTTATTTTTAACTATTAATTTCATATTTTAAAATTCATGTCAAAAGTTTATTATTTTTCTGAATAAAGTTATATAAAACAATATGTGTTTATGTGTTATTTATAGTTAATACATTTTTAAAATAAGTAATTTTTTTAAAGACCAAAAAAAATACCAACATGTTATAGAGAAGGACAACTATTTTTATATTTATATATCGATGTTGAAATATTGATGTAAATGGATTAATATTTATATTGTCTTTAGAATCAACAGTGTGTATTTTTCTTTAAAACAATTTAGATCTTTTTGTATTTTTTGGCATTCAAATATATTTTTAGTATCTTTTAATATAAACAATATTTTCTTTTTGTTTATTAATTTTTTACATTCATTCATTAAATATATTTACGAAGTATTTTTTTTGTTTTATTTTATTCGAAACGTATATATGACTTGTATGTTTGAAAGAAAATTATTTTAAATAAAAAACACTATGATATTAATTTTAAAATCTGTAAATGAAGTAGCCAATAATACAATAATATATGTTTCCATTAACGTATAAAGAAACATTGAAACTTTTAATAAAAGGGATGAGTTTATTGAAATTTTTTTTATATAAACTTCTATAAGAATAAAAGTGATGTACACAAGTTTAAGTATGTTCATACTTGACACATAGTTTATTTAATATAAGTTTATTTTTTTTTTGCTACACAAACAAATTTACTTTCGTCCTTAAGACGAACGTAAACATTATGTGTGTGTTCTAGGGACAAAGAGAATACATATTTGTAACATGAATTACGTTATTTTGCCGTTGTCTACGAAAAGGTCAGCGAATGAACAACGAATACCAAAGTGAAACGAAATATAAACTTGTATTGTAGATAATTCCCTATAGAGTTCGCGTCTGAGACATTCATCTTGGCAAAAATACACACATAAATTATTATAGGGATCGTCGATACTCGAAACGCACATAAATCTTATCTTTTGTACACATCGACATTGTTCAATAGATGAGAACAGAGGTGGAATAGTGAAGTGTTCGATATTGACCACATACAGTCATATTTTTATTTAGAATATACGGAAATAATTGATATTCTATTTGAATTTTCGATTAAACTTTAAAAAAATATTTTTTTTTAAATTTGCATTTTTTTAAAAATGTTTTTGGGTTTTCAGAAATGTTTTCATGTTATGATAATTTTTTGGTTATATTTAAGATATTAGTCATATTCTTTATGATCGATCTTTTGTTGCATATTGTTTTAATTAAAAAGTAACAGTTCAGTAAAATGTCAGAATTGTATTATATTAAACGAAAATTAAGTCATTTAAATTGCCAGAGAATTACAATTTTTAAAATTTTTGAACTAATAGATTATAGTTTAATTTGATTTGAAGATTAATAAATAAAACAACTTATTATATTTTCATATTTCAAATATTTACTTTATTAGTTAGTTACAGAGTATCAAATAGCTATTTTAAAGATGACACATCTTGTCGAAATTGATCTTAACATGGTATTAATTATAAAGAACGTCACTAAGGTTTTAATTACTGAAAAACAGTTATTATTCTAATGAAATCAAGAAACACAAATATTGTTTTATTAATTACGAATTGTTTAAAACATATAATTGAAATGTTATTCAACAAGGGGTAAAATTTGTTTAATTTTTTTAATTGTTTGAAAGTGTATTTTTAATTTATTGAATTAAAATTTATCTAATAGTTTTGTATAAACATTTCTTCACAAGCATCTCTTGTATTCTGAAAAAAGTGTTAACCGTTTTTAAGATCTTAGGGTTAGTTTTTGTTGTATCTTGTGTCAAGTTATAATAAAATCAATAATACTAACATCTTATCTAGAATAATTTAATATCTTTATAAGTGTGCAAGAATTAAAAAAATATATAATTAAAGAAGTATGGAATTAATATTTGATAGTCTTTACTGATCTGTAATTAAGTTTATAATTTGATTTAGTTTAAAATTTTATTTCTTAAGGAAAGAATAAACTTTGATCAAATTGATTGTTTATAATACAAAGTATAATTTGAATTATAGTAGATAAAAAAAACATATTTTTTTGAATGTAATACAGATTTTAATATGTATAAAAATTGACAAGTATTTAATTTCTTCCTAGAATACGAATTGTATTAAATAATCTTTTATTTAATCGTTTAAGGATAATAAAATACTTATGTAAAAGTTCTTTAATATAAAATATTTTTTACGAATTATAAATGTAAAACGAAACAATTATATATATATATATATATATATATATATATAAACAGGAAGTAAATATAATATTGATAATTATTTCCGTAGTTTATCGTTATATTTAGTTATATTTATATAAAGGTAAAGCAAACATTTATAAACTATTTTACATAAATTATTATTAAATTGAAATTATACATGTATTAATAATTATTTATAATTACTCCTACATTATGGTATAAAATAATTTAATATAAATGAAATATTAATTAGGAATAGATGCAAGAAACAAATTATTTGTATATAAGAATATATGAAAAATAAATCCGTTCCTGAATATACATATATGCGTTTATGTGATATTTTGAACTTCGTACGATATGCAGATTTATGCCACGTACTTCATAAAAACATATATATATATATATATATATATATATATATATATATATATATATATATATATATATATATATATATATATATATATATATATATATATATATATATATATATATATATATATATATATATATATATATATATATATATGTATGTATATACATACGTAGAATATCTGCTTCTCTCCTCCCCTTCATGTACATATGTGTATGCATGTATGAAATGTATTGTAGAATGTGAGGTGTTTCCAGTTCCAATATAATACATATCGTATATACAACAAAACCGTACGTTCGCCATAGGTATTGTCGGTGCAGATTATCTCAAATCTGTCTATTGAGATAAAACGGATTTATCGTAATAAACACGATGCAATAGTGTATCGTATGTGTGTGAAAGGAAATTACACATTCAGTTCAGATTTTTTTGTGTGCCACAGTAGGTACATTCAATCTATGATCATTGGATATTTCATCGATGATTTATAGGTGTGTGTTTTGAAGACATGTCTTCAATATATACAAAATTTTTATGAAATATACAATATGCAGACTAAAATAAATAGATTTACTTTTTCTTTTGTATGTGTGGAATACTATTTCTTTTCTTCCTAATGATAGTTCATTTTTCATAAAGTTCAGGAAAGTATTCTGAAAAAAGTGTTAACCGTTTTTAAGATCTTAGGGTTAGTTTTTGTCGTATCTCGTGTCAAGTTATAATAAAATCAATAATACAAAAAAAAAGAATTAAAAAAATATATAATTAAAGAAGTATGGAATTAATATTTGATAGTCTTTATTGATCTGTAATTAAGTTGATTTAGTTTAAAATTTTATTTCTTAAGGAAAGAATAAATTTTGATCAAATTGATTGTTTATAATACAAAGTATAATTTGAATTATAGTAGATAAAAAACACATTTTTTTGAATGTAATACAGATTTTAATATGTATAAAAATTGACAAGTATTTAATTTCTTCCTAGAATACGAATTGTATTAAATAATCTTTTATTTTTTAAAAAAGTTTTTCTTTCCTACAAATTGAAAATTGGAGGTATGGCTATAAAATAATGAGATAAAGTTCATAGTCGCTATGCAAGTATTTTGATCAGAAAACTTTGTATACAACTATGTAGAGTGGTGTATCACCACAGTATGTATGCAAGTTTTAACCTGTTTGGTACGTTAGTACGTAAATGTAATATAAAAAAATAGTTATTTTTTTGAGAGTGAGAGGAAAATGTGTACATTAAAGTGGAATAATCATCGTCTAATTTTTGACGAAAATAAAAAAATGAATGAAATTATCTGTTATTTTTACTAGAACTAAATATTTTTGTAAGCTTCGTATAGGAGTATTTTAGAGGTTCAGAGAAATGCATGATGATGAATATTTTAATCTACTATCTACATTAGTTAAAGATAACATTCAAAGAAAGTTATTGAAAATATAATTTAATAAAATAGAAATATCGTATTAGATGTGTTGTAAACTAATTGGAAAATTTTTCATCAAAATAATGCATAGAATCGAAAATTATTTTGCTGTAGTATTTTTTAATTAAAAATACATGTTCTTGAATACATATTTTATTTATCCAACTTAGGACTGAGTGATTTCTATTTATTTCTTAAAATAAAAAAGCTTAAAATAAAATTTCAAAAAGTATATTTCGCAAAAAATAAGTTTTTAAATTAATTAAGAAATGAAGCCATTGAATACTATTTTAAATTGTTGAAATATTATAAATAATTGTCACTATATTTAAAAAGTTGTTGTTTAATTTGTATTTGTAATAATGAAACTGTTTTGAAGATTATAGCATCTTTACTTTTATTTTTGTCCTTAATAATTTTTTTTATCATACAATACAATAATAAAAGTTGAATTTAGTAATATAAAAAAATAAAAAAGCATGTTTTATTAAAAATAATAAATGTATCAAATTTAAATGATTAAAGAAATGAAAAATGAGTTTAGTTTTTTGAGGCAAAATAAAAAATATAAAGATTTCTTTTGAAAAGAAGAGATTTATTTTTGTTATGAATATATTATATATTTTTATATATCATAATATATATAAATATTTATTTTGAAGCAAGTATCATAAATAGTAAAATGTTAATTCAATATGAGATCAACTCTTAAGTTAATAAACAGTTTATTGCTTTATTTTAAAAAGTTATATTGAAATCTGTCCATTGAAGTATTTATGTACAAAAAAAGAACATCGTCAAATATGGTGCGTGCGTTCGTATAAACGGATGATAATATACGAGAAAAAGAGAAAGTATTTTTCACGAAAACCGCCCACGATATGACATATGATCAATAGAGCATTTGTTTATTTTGCATTTAGTTTTGCATAAATATTCAAGCAAAAGAAATGAAGCTTTTGAAGCTTCACAAAACAAATTGAATATATTTTTTTTTTAGGTTATTGAATTATGTACAATAACTTTTATCACATTGGAAGTTATTTTTATAATAAAAAACTCTAAAAGAAACTTTTTCGTAAATATTTGTAAAGTAAATTGGTTGTTTTTACATTTGAATTTTTCTTTGTGCTTTGAATTTTTTATCTTTTTGTTTATTTCATAATGGAAATAAATATAAATTAATTAATAAATGATTATTCTAGACCATATAAAAATATAAATATTTGATTTTTAGTGAATTATTTTTGTCAGTACACACAAATATAAATAAGTTTGTGATGTATGATGACAAATATACATATATATGTATGATAGTTTTTTGAATACAAATTTATAGTAAAGTATGATTATTTGTATTATTTGATTTAATCTTTTGATGAAAATATTTGGGGAAGAAGATTCCTTTAAAAAGTTTATTATCTCAATGTTTTTTGCTTTAATTTTGTAGTTTTATTTTATCCTAACTTTTTGAGAGGTGATATCTAGTCTTAAAAGAAATTTAAATATCATCTAAATGATTAAGAGAAAAAAATTATCTGGAAGCTGTTTTCTTTTTACCAAAATAACCAGTTTTAGAATTAATCAATTATAGACAATTTTATATGGAATTAAATTTAATTAAGTATATGTTAACCATAATTTTTAAAATTTATTAAATATCTAGAAAAGTTTTCATGCAGAACATTATATTTAAATAATTAAAATATAAATTAGTTTCTACTCTTTATTAGTATTAGATTTTCTTAAAAAAATGGCTATACTTTTGGATGTTTATTTTCACAATATCTACATATATTTCCACCTCAAACTAATTTTCATTCTATTAATTTTGAACGCTCTAAGCTGATTTAGAGAAATTACTGGCATGGTACTTCCTGAAAGGGTAAATATTTACAGTATATCATGTATATAGTACTAAGAAGAAGTTGTTGTTTATGTAGCAAAGGGCGGTGAACGACGCAGTCGTCCTCTAGAGAGGAGTTTTGTGTTTGTGCGAGTGAATGTAATTTGAACTCCTTACCTCTAAAACGACATTTAAGCGACATGTTCACTAGCTGTTTTCGTCGCCTGTATTGTAATCTCAAATGATAGGAGTAATTAAATTCCGCGCGCTCTGCTATAATTTGATACGTGTGAGAATGTGTGACGTCACAAAGTTGAATTTTAAACAGACGGTCCGAGTGTTGGAAAGGTCTTGACTATATCAATTAACTGTCATGTGACCCGACGATAGAGGTCAGGAATTTAATATATATGTTACAGATATAGGTGAATATTGCATATAGTTTATAAAAATTATGTTTATGTCGATGATTATTAATTAATGAGCAAATTAATATAATTGAAGATTAGTTTAATCGCACTTTATAAGAAAAATATTTATGAACAGAACATCTTAATCGCAATGATTGACCGTGTAATAAATTTGATTTGGTTCTTAAGTTAATCATTTTTATTTCAATAACAATAATGACAGTGCAGTATAATTTGATTAATATGAATTTGATTTAAAAATATTCAACTACAATTTTATTAATATTAAAAAATACAACTATTGAACTTTTTTTCATACATGTATTAAAACGATTTTATGAATTTTTCAATACATTTATTTAATACATTTTTGTAGTTTTACATATTTATGGGAAGTTAGTATATATAAGTATAATACGAATGCTCTTTTTGAATTACAAAATTGAAACTATATATATATATATATATATATATATATATATATATATATATATTGTATAGTAAAATATATTGCAACGTATGCAACTATAAAGCAGTAGTGTGTATTGATTTTTATATGAAGTCAAATTGAATTTATTTTAGAGTACCTGCAGATGTATTTTATATTGCTTGACTAGTCCTAAACCACAGAATTGTACTTTTTTATATATGTATATAGAAAATATTTTATTTTTCGATTTCTCCATTAATTATTCTATATGGATATTTTTTAATTTGATGTTTGTTACACATAAATGTATTAAATGACACACACACATAGTATATATATATATATATATATATATATATATATATATATATATATATATATATGTATGTCAATTCACTGTTGAGTGAAAGATTTAATGAATGTTAACGTTTACTGATATTTGATCATACTAATTATGTTGACCAGATGGATTGGTGAGGATTTGATATTGGTCATAGAAACCGTATGATTATTGATATATAAATATGCACTAATGGGGTTTCTCACTTTCAATGATTTTTTAAATTATTTCTTAAGCTGAAACGTTTCATATTATCATTTTATTTAAAACTTTTCATAAATTTATTGTTACTTAATTTTTTCAAAGTTGTTTTTGAACATTTTATTTTTTCAAACAAATCAAAGACGAAGATGAAACATTGATTATTTTAGAAAATGAAAAGAAAACATATGGATAGACATATTTTTCATACAAATAATTCCTTAGAATTCCTTGTGTAAATGTATATTGTTATTTTATAATTTTATTAAATCTATTCTTGATTCTTGTTCCGATTTGTTTACCTGCTTAAAATCACATCATATTTATCTCTTATAATGAAACAAATTTAATGTTAAATAAACATTCATATATCATTGGTATTCAAATGATATTTTGTCGATATTGTTTATTATTGTTCTACCCACAGGAATTTAACAAGTATCCAATATTAACGAGAATTTGTATAAATAATATACATAGATGAATTTTAAACTACGTTGTTCTTGTAAATATATATTTATATAGATATTTTGTTATTGTTTTTAATAATAATTATTTTTTGTAATGACAATAATGGAAAATGATTAAAAAATAAAATCAATGTTATGTATTAAATTAATTATATCGTTTATTATATTTATTTGAAATGAAGATTTTTTCTTGATATTTTTAAATAGATTCTGGAAGTAAATATATTCTTTTTTTTATCAATTGTCAAAGAAAAATAAATAAAACTTGAAACACATAGATATTTTCATGTAATGTAAATGTGTTATTACATATTTGGTTTTTTTATTTAAAAAGAAACAAATTAATTTACAGACTTAGTAATATGCTGCAATAAATTTATTTTAATCAGTATAAAAATAATTTTCTCTTCGTGTTTTGCAAATTTGACTTTATATATATATATATATATATATATATATATATATATATATATATATATATATATCAGTAATTGAAATATTTTTTTAAATTAATTTTAAAAATGAATTTATTCTAAATTTCTCTTTTCTAATTTTTTTTGATTATTATATGAATAACAGTAGAAATAAATACCAGTATGACCATTTATTTTTAATTATATAATATCAAAAATTATTTTCAGTCATTTTAAATGCATTTTTCTTTTTGGACAAGATTTTTATATATAAGTATTTAAATAAAATTTTTATATATAAGTATTTATATAAGTATTTAAAAACGATAAATCAATTATAACTCTTTATAATAGCTTTCAAATAAAACAGTGTATAGTTTTGTCACATGTGTGTTATATGTCAAAATTTTATTTATGTATAATTTTCAAATCAATAGGAATGTATGCATGTTTGGAATAATTAAAATTCTAGATAGAGGGGTGATGTATATATATATATATATATATATTAAAAAGTTTTAATAATTAATCAGTGCCTTTAAAATGAGATTTTTTTCACATTACGTTGTCAGAGGAGATTTACTTTACTGGAATGAGATCCTTTTCATATTTAATTCAAGCGTCATGTTTTGTGTCACAATATTAAAACAGTTACATTTTTAATGTATCTCGTAAAGCACTTGAACTTTTTAATACAACTTTACAGAAGCGATTCTAACATTCTGTAAGAAAAGTTTCTCTCGTCACTAATGACTTAAATTATTTCATATATATATATATATATATATATATATATATACGAGGGTCGTTTGATAAGTATGGTAAAAAAGTAGGAAAAACTAAATCGAAAAATTTAATTAAATTAAACAAGAAATAAATTTATCATACTTATCAAATGACCCCCGTATATGTATGTATGTCTGTATGTGTAAATTATATATGAACTCTAATTAAGATGAAGTTAAATATAAAAATCACTGTGTTAATTGTAAATGATTATATTATAATATTTAAAAAAATCATGCGGATAGCTGTTTCAATTTTCATTGATAAGGGTCTATTTGCTGTTTTAAAAAAACTTATTTGTTTGAGATATCGAATATAATTGTTCAGTTATCTTTTTTGTAGATAGTAGATTTTTTTGAACTGATATTATTTTTAGGTGATTTTTAAGAAATTTTAAACTTAATTATGTTATTATAAAAATAATTTTATGCATTTATATATATATATATATATATATATATATATATATATATATATATGTATATATGTAGGGAGAGATATATATTGTGTATGTGAACATAAATTGAAACGGTGAATTTATTATCATCGAAAAACAACAACATAATTGTTGAACTTTTTAATTAGTAATACACATTTTGATCGCGATATGCGTAAATGCAATTCTCGTTACTGTTAGAGCCCTCGTAGGTATTTTTGTGGGATCGTTGTGTTCAGCAAAAAAACTGTAATCCCATTTTCAAACAGGGGTTGTACGATGCAGTTTAACCTTTTCAATGTAACATCGTATGACTAGCTCGAAGTTGATTTTAATTTATTTCGTTATCTCTCCATACGATGAGTTTTCAGTGTTCAAATAATGGTTGGCGTTCGTACTTGTTAATTTTAAATATTTAGAAGTATTGGATTATAATAATTAAAAAAGTTGCGTTCTAATAATATGTATATAGATTGTTTACATTTATATATATATATATATATATATATATATATATATATATATATATATGTATATACCGACCGGTGGTGTAATGATTTGTTTAATGGTATCACCGCCTGTTATGTGGTTGAGTGCGTTTGAATCCCAGTGGGAGATATAGGGCAGGCAGGCTATTTAGCCGAGGTAGAGGCAACCTGTCTGAGGGAGTAAACCTGAATAAAAATCTTTACCTACCCACCTGGTCAGTGTAGTGTGTATAACTAAGTACCAACGAATGGTAACATTCAATGAGGCTTTCATAAACTGATATCATGTATATATATATATATATATATATATATATATATATATATATATATATATATATAATGTTTAATAAAAAGTTTGTTCAGTTATAATTATGTATAATTAATTCACATTTGATTAATCATAAATATACTTGAAGAGTTTATTAGAAAAATTAATAAAAAATATTTTATTACATTGAATTAGAAACAGTAGAAAAAATAAAAAGAATTTAATTGGTTATTATTTACGTATAAAAAATTATTTGTTGTGTACATTTGATTTTATTATAATTAATTTATGAAATAATTTTATGTAACAAAGTTAAAAATACGAAATAATTAACAAAATCAGTTAATAATAAAATGTAGTTATTTAAAATAAATAAATAATGATTTTTTTTATAAGGAATGAAATTGAAATTTTCGTTGTGAGAATAACAAATAATTATCATATATTTCTTTACTTCTCAGTTAAATTCTGAAACGAATAAAATGATATCAATTTTATTATTTGATCTTTAAAAATAGATGTGTTTATTTGATCTATAAACAATACAAGGATTTTATATAAATGTTGAGCATAAATTATTTTTCTGTAAAAAATATTAGTTTTTAGTTTTAAAAAAATATAAAAGCAGAATGTAAATAATAAAATATTAACTAATAAAAAAATTGTTATATTTTGTCCAGAATTCTTTTTTAAAATTCATAAATAATATCAATAAATATTTATTTCTTAACTAGTTATTATTACATTTTTATGTGTTAATTAATCAAGATAATATAACATGTGTAGGTAATAATTTTTAGATTTAATTTAAATAAAATTATAATATTTCTGATATATAATTTTTAGAAAAATCAATTCTAATATATTTTAAAAAATTGTCGTATCATATTGCTGTCGCGATAAAAAATAAAATAAATAATAGAATGTGGTGGTGTTAAAAATAAAACTAAATTATTAAATTCTACTTTAATATATTTTAATTTTGCAATATTAATTTATAAATATACGGTGTTACATACGAGCTATTTAATATATTTATTTATTTTAAGTACGACTTATGTATAGATGTTACATATGATAAATATAATACATAATAGTTATGTATATGTAAGAAAATATTTAGTTTCTTATATTTTTATATTAACTAAGATCCATTCAAAATGAAGGATGTATAAATTAATATTAAATTAAAAACATGATATTTAAAATGAACTGTAAGATTTTTAACTTACAAGTACTTTTAATATTATATTGAAAAGTATAAAAATTTTCCAGAATGATTTTCAAAAATGAAATCGTGGTTTAATACCAATCCAGGCTCCATTTTTTATTATTAATCTGAACGGAGAGTCTTTAAGTTTTAATGGTATTTCGGTTTTGTCAGTGACAAATAAATCGAATGCAGAAAGAAGATGACAGATTGCTAATTTTGATTCTAATATTGAGAATCTTAATCCTAGAAATAAAAAAATGTATATATATATATATAATAAATCTGTAAGTAAGATTAATGAAACTAATATATTATTAGTATTACAGTACGTACCGATACAGCTTCTAGGACCTGGTCCAAAAGGAATATAAGTGTACGGTCGTATTGATTTTTTATTTTCTTCATTGAATCGTTCTGGATCAAAATTATCAGGGTTAGGAAAAAAATTACGATCGTTTTGTATTCCATATATAGGAAAGAGTAATGTTTGTCCTACATCAAGTGCAATATCTAGTTCCGGTGTTTTAAGAACGTATGGTTTCGTACACAAACGGTCAGTGGTAGTGCTTGGTGGCCATTTTCGAAGAGTCTCTAAAAAATAAATGTTTATATATACAGAACATTAATATTATTCAACACTAGTTATTATAAGAACTAAACAAATGTTATAGAAAAGTATAATATTTGATTTTTTTAATATGTTATAAAAATATTACCCAGAATAATCATTTCTAAATATTTCATTTCGTTCAAAGCTTCATATGTGAGACAGTTATTGTACTTTTGGAGTACTTCATCTATTTCAATTTGAGCTTTTTTCTGTATATGTGAATGTAGTGAGAGTTCATAAGTTACAAAAGAAAGAAATGTTGATGTGGTTTCAAAACCAGCGACAAAAAATATAATAGCTTGTGCTACTATATCATCATCTGATAAATCTGTAAATATATATATATATATATATATATATATATATATATATATATATATATATATACATATATATGTTTGGTTGTGTAAATAAAATGTCGAATTTCTCATCAGTTTTTCTTTGAATAATTCGACATTTTAAATTACACGACCTAATATATATATATATATATATATATATATATATATATATATATATATATATATATATATATACACACACATGAAAATCAATTATTGTAAAATAGAAAATTTTATAAATACCATTCAAATAATCATATGAAAATATAAAATTTTTATAATAACCATACCTAATTTTTTTTTGGAATGATCATTCGTCGAGCGGTCGTATCCAATAATTGAATCTATTGCTGAAGATTCTTGTTTCATATCATCTTTTAATGTTCCTTGTTTAGCATGCATTAAAAGATGTAACATATCTGGCCGAATAATTCCTTCTCTTTTTCGTGTTTTTATGTTATCATCAATTAGTTTTCTAAAATAGTCTGTTGTACTTTTTGGTGTCACACCACTTTTTGTTCTCTGCAATATAGAAATTGTATTTTTTGATAAGTTATAAACTTACAATATATATATATATATATATATATAAATATATATATATATATATATATATATATATATATATATATATATATATATATATATATATATATATATATATATATATATATATATATGTAGTGTCATTCAAATGTGATGCCTAGGTTTGTGTTTTATTAAAAAGAAACATGTGTATAGTTTCTTTTTAATAAAACACAAATTTAGGCGTCATATTTGGATGACCCTATATATATGTATAATATGACATTTGTACTTTTATAAGTGTGTTGGAAAGACATAAATATATTTCTAAGTGAAACATTAATAAAAATGCATATATTTATACCATTTTAATGAAAAATATATAAATTAGAAAATATACTTAAAAAAAATTTTAAAATGTGATTTTAAAAATTTTTTTGAATAAATACTGTTATAACATTTTTTTTCATAGAAAGTATGAAATTTGAAATAATGTATATCATTACAAACATAACAAAATGCTGAAATTATGATTTATAATTTATATAGGCTACTGGAGAAATATTCAGTTTAAAGCAAAAAAATAATCAATAATCAATATAAGATTAAGTAAACGATTAAATGAATTAAAACATTGAAATTAAAAAAAAACTTCCAGCAATCTATCAAAATTTTAATACATTTAAAAGAAAATTTGATAAAGAATAGTAGAGGAAAAATTTTATTATTCTGTAAATAAAATATTTTAATTGTTATATCTGAATATTTCTGCCTTATTAAAAAATGTATTTTTATATGTAATGATTAATTGTGAAGAGTTTTTAATTTTGAAAAAGAAGTTTTCTATAAAGTTATATTTTTATGTCAAGTAGTAGTAATATATTTTATAACAATATTTGTATGTTCGCAATTTGCATATAAGTATACAATGTTATTTTTATAGGAATAACTAGAATAAGATAAAAAATTACCTTTAGAATAAAAGATAAGAAATGCACCATTAAAATTCGTTTCCAGTCAAGCGATGTAAAGAATGATTCAGAAATGGATTTACCCATTTTATAAAATTCGTTATCGATATCGTTAAATGAATCAACATTCACTCCAAAAGCGGTTGTTGCAATTACATCGTTCGCATATCTAGTAAATAAACCTTTCATCTCTACATTGATTATTTTGTTTTTACCGTCGTCGTTTGATAATTTCATTAAGTAATTCGTCATATTTTTACCACATTCTGATATAAGATCAAACATCATCTTTAATTTATTACTAGTGAAAGCTGGACTGAGTGTCGCACGCATCTCGCGCCATTTTTTACCTAAAAATAATTTATTTTTAATTAATGTTTATTGAAATTTAATGAAGGTATATTTGAATAACCTTGAAGTGACATTAAATTTCTGGCAAGTAAAGGATCTGTTTCTTCTTTTATACCGATTGGCGTATGATCCGTGAAATGATCAAATGCTTTAACACTTGTTTGTTTTATTATATCTGGATCTTTGACCAGTATACAAGGTCGTTTTAAAATCGTAAAACCTACGAGTCTAAAATATCAAACAAGTTTAAGATGCATTTATTAAAGAATTTTTAATGAAATTTATTTTTATTGAAAAACATTTTTTTATATTCTATAACTTTTCTAAGATTCTAATTAAGTTTGTTATATATATATATATATATATATATATATATATATATATATATATATATATATATATATATATGTGTATGTAAAAATATATCTTTTATTTAAAATTAAATTTAAAAATATTAGTTGTTCAAAATGTGATTTCTGTGAAAGGAAGTTTTGTTCCTGTAATATAACTTTTTGTTCTGATCAATATACTTTCAAGACATCAGTATATTGTGTTGATCATTTTTCATGCTAAGGATTTATATGATACTTGTGAGATAATTTCAAATATTTATAAGTGTTCTTTATGTTTGTTCTTTTATAATCTATTAAAAGTAATATCTTGTTTGAAATTCTTCTTGGAAGACATAGACAGGATCTTTAATGTATTTGTTTTTTTTTCTATTTGTCTATCTGGGTTGATAATTACATAAACTTTGATATTTACTTAATTCTAATTGGTAAAAGATTAATTTAGACTTTTTTTTAACATTTTTTAGATTTAAAATATTACTGGAGTAAGAGGATATAAATAACACTAATATTTTTATTAATTTAACTACTGCTTAATAATTGAAATAATTGGCTCTAATAATTTTTTTTATATTAAGTATATTTGATACTACAAATTATAATTTGTAAAATTTCTTGATTTTTATTTTATTTATTAGATTATATCAATTTATATGCAATATTCAAAAAATATGAAACTAAAATTAATTAGAAATTAAAAACTGTTTTAATTTGGTAATTACAACAAAAAACTTTATTTTAATATAACTTTTAACCATTGTTTATAAACTTTATCTTTATAAAAAGTCTTATGATAAAATTATTAGGATTTGTTAAAAAATATATAAATAGATAAATATTAGACATAATTATTATTTCATTCTTGTGAACCTACTTAATTTTTTTTAGTATTAATAGGTTATCATATTTGTCGTATCTTGTGGTGATTAATTTGGCACAAATTACTTTAAGTTTAATTTTATAATGTCAAAAGTATTTTTTAATTTATAAATTGTCATTATTTGTTTTTCTTTTAATAACAATACAATTTCAAAGTATAATATTAATATGTATTTTATATAATTTCACAAATTAGTTTAAATGATTACTACTATTAAAAAAATATATTTTAAGAAATAGTACAATAAATTATAGTATAAAAAATTATAAAATAGTAAAAAAATTCTTAAAAATACTTCTGATAGAAAAAAATTAAACTAATATAATTTTTATGACTTTCTAACAGTTTTCATATTAAATAGAGTTAGTTTTAAAAAAAATATTTTACATTGCGGATTTTAAAAAAAATAACACTTGTGCTTAATTTTCGTTATTACCTTTCATTTTCGTAATTAAAATAAAGTAATTTTTTTCCACTACTCGGCGAAACTAAATTTAAAAATTGTCCATAACTTAAACCGAATATCGTCCATGATTTTACATAAGGTATTCCAAGATCACTCCAGTGTTTATCAACTATACTCATCTGCCAATATAACACTAACAATAAGATAATTATAATCAAAAATATGGAAATGTACATTTTAAAAAAAAATTAAAATTCTAAATTTATTTTACTTTTAACAGAAAATAATAAATCAAAGTGAATGTCACAAGAGTCTGTAACATATTGTATTAAAATTTTTATTTAACAAAGTATAGTGAAAACGTCGAAATGGAAGGGATTTATTTTAGTATTTGGTTAAATATAATCTTTTGTTATAATGTATAGAAAAAAGCCGTTTTTAATTTTGACAAGATAATTGATTGTATTTATTAATTGGATTTTTTTATATGTTTATAATTGATAGAAGATGACGTTGAATAAGTTATTGGATTATTATCTAAATTTCGAAATAAAAAATAAATGAAAAAGTAACTTATAAGTATAATAGGTATTATAAATGTTTTTATCTGAATTTTTGTTGTTATGATTAATTAGCAGAGTTAATGAGAGTTTTTTCATAATTGTCTTGATATCAATTTTATTTAGATTATATTATATGTTTATCAATTTTATTTAGATTATATCATATGTTTAGAATAATAATGCTATATGCAATTATTACATATTTTTAATATTTTTATATATTATACAGAGTTAATGAGAGTTTTTCATACTTGTTTTTTTATAATATGTTTAGAATATTAAGTTCTAATCATATTTTTTGCGAAAAACTGGGCATGTCAGGTATGAATTATTAATTAATTATAAATGTTTTTATCTGAATTTTTGTTGTTTATGAATAATTGATAGAGTTAATGAGAGTTTTTTCATACTTGTCTTGATATCAATTTTATTTAGATTATATTATATGTTTAGAATAATAATGCTATATGCAATGATTATCATATTTAAATCATTATATTTTTATATTAAGTTCTAATCATATTTTTTGCGAAAAACTGGGCATGTCAGGTATGAATTATTCAGGTATAGAATGTTTCTATAAAAAGCTTAGTAAATGTATCATTACTTATATGAATCTCTAATATTTTTATCCTAACATGAATTAATGAATCAATTATTTGTTCGTTTTTAATGTTCGATATATATTTTTAGCACATAAATTGGAGAATTATAGAGTTAATGAGAGTTTTTTCATAATTGTCTTGATATCAATTTTATTTAGATTATATTATATGTTTAGAATAATATCTTTGGTTTATATATATAAATGTTTTTATATATATAGTTCTAATCATATTTTATGCGAAAAACTATATATATATATATATATATAAATGTGCATATGTGCTTGTATAATATGGTAAAAATGTTTATAAAGTAAACTCTAATAAAAAAATACCTGCTGTAAATCAAAAAGAAATATTTGTACTGATTTTTTTCAATCTCTCGTTTCTTCGTTTCTGTTTATTTACAATGCAAACAAAATTGAACATTTTTTTGTATCCAGTCGATGTTTACAAGTTCTATATTCGTTATAATATATGCACTTGTTTTTTTATTCATTTTACATCGTAAAATTTAATTCGAATCACCGAGCGCGTATGGTAAATATGTTTATAGATAAAAAATACCTGCTGTAAATCAAAAAGAAATATTTGTACTGATTTTTTCAATCTCTTGTTGCGTGCATTTACGATTCACCATTTTTAGATGTTTCACGTGCGTGTTCGCTTAAAGCTCGACGGGAATTTGAATAATATACGTTTGCCATTAAGGCGTTTCGCATGACTCATATGAACGCATCGTGCGTAGATTAAATGTGGAAAAACCGGTGGATATGATACGTGTTTAGTGGAGACGTCGAGAAACTATATACTAGCTTTCTTTTATATAGTAAATAATTTATGTGAAGAAGTGAGTTATACTAGTACATTAATTATCGAATGGATTACACATTCAATTGAAATTGAATTTTTATGTACGGTTCTATCGTTTATTTATTAGTTAAGATTTTACTGAAAAATGATTTTTTAACAAACTTAATTTCAAACTGAAAGTGATTTAGAATTATATTTTTTCGTTGTTTATACGATTACATATCATTTTTTACATGCTTGTTTGTTTTATGTATAATATTTATTTTCACTGTAAATATATATATTTTAAATAAAATTCTTAAAATTTACACAAACTAAGAAAATGTTAAAATACAAATATAGCTGAATTTATATATATTTTATACATTATTTTTGGAAATTTACACACACACACACACACACATATATATATATATATATATATATATGTGTGTGTGTGTGTGTGTGTGTGTATGTTATTCTAGTCAATGTAAATATTGCTATATTGAAACAAATTAATTTTTAATTACGATATTATTGTTACAGGTGAGTGTTTTTGATGCAGTTTATGAAATTGTGAGCATTATTTGTAAGTATTTTCAATTTTTTTTAAGAAATAAATATATACATATATATATATATTATTTTTTTCATGCTTTTAATATATATTTTATATGCTTTGGTACATACTTGTAATCATAAACAATAAAACTAATTAAATAGCAATAAACATCGAAAATTGGTAAAGAAAAGCACGCAGAATTATTTATGTGTAGCATACAAGTTGGACAGGCATTACATATTTTTTACGATAACACATGAACAAATTATCTGCTTGTTTCTCGTTCGCTCACTGTTTAAATAATAATTCATGTACGATGATGCGTCCAGAATTTATTTATAGTAGCTTTTATGTATATTTTTGCATGTGTTAAAAATAAATACATATATGTTTAATGCGTAAACATATTGTACTTTGACATTTATAAATTTGAAAATTTCTCACTGACACAATTTAAACTAAATGAAAAATTATGTGTACAAAAAGTAAATTATATATTTATAATGGAATACACTTGTGTGTATTTATGTGTGTTAAAACAAAACTTATATTTGGTATATTTGTAAGTTATTTTTAAAGAGAATTAATTGTTTTATTATAAGTATATTTATTAAATTAATATAAATGATAATTACAATTTTAATTCAATCCCTTAACTATTGAATTAGAGAAAAACAAAAAAATTAAAAGTAAAAATAGATTTCAATGATATTTATTTTGGTAATGTAACGAATTCATTTTAGCATAAATGGAACATTCACCCTCAATATTATAAGATTTTATAAAAGTGTTTATTTCATTTGGTTAAAAGCTGATGTGTATTTCAATGAACATGCCATCATAAATAAAGTAAATATTAAGTGATTATTGGACACATTTATAAAATCTTGTGGTATTGAGGTAAATTATTTATTTATGTTTTAAATCATTTTAATAGTTATTTTTATTCATTTTTTCATTTTCACTTTAAAATTCTTATTGGAATTTTTTTTATCAGTTTTTAGTTATAAGATTTGATAGCTTTTATCGTAAATAAAAATATTTCTTTAGGCTTTTACTATTTTTGTGGAAAATATCAATATTAGTGCTTTTTATTTATAGTTATATATTTTTTAAAAAACTATGAACTTTATTTATGAAAATTCTTTTTTTCCTTATTCGTTCATTGTATAATCAAAGTAAATAAATAAGCTTTATATTTTGTAATTATACAAACACAGAATTGATTTTGGAAAACAGTTTTGTTTAAAAATGTGTAAGAATTAGTCATTACTTTCTTGAAAATAATTTTTGTCTGATTTTATACATTCATTTATGTGTTGTTTCCATATCTGAAAGATTCCTTAGAAGATATTTTCTTCAGTGTTTAAATTTTTTAAGAAGTCATATATATTTTTTAAATTTCATTAAAATTTCAAAAATAGGACATTTGAGCTTTTTACTTTAAATTATATTGAGATAAGGAAGTTGATTAAGCGAAAGTTCAACTGTTATTTGTTTATTAAAAAGAAACTGTATTATTAAAAGTAATTTGCAGGTAGATACATTACTTTGAAATAGAATCCAACCTTATGGATTTTTTTTATTAGTTATTATATTGAACATCATATGAATACTAAATCTTGAAATTTTCAAATGATTTTATGTTGTCTGTGTATTTATTTTTCTGATATAAAACTCTACAAGAGCTTTTATTATTATACATTTTTTCTTTAACTTTCTTGAATCTTTTGTTCCGTTCAAACAGAGTACGAAATAAGAATTTCTATATTTCTCATGTAATAAATTTAATTTTTAGATGGGAGTTTTTTTGCAGTTTTAATAAAAGTTTATTGTTTATTTTCTTAATATCTGAAATTTTTTCGTTGTGTATGAATTTTTTTCTTTGTAGCTATGTCTTATGCATTTTTATAAAGAGAAACCTTGAATGTTTTATTTTTAAATAATTAAAAATATTTAGCTGATATATAAATAGCAGTATTTATATGTACTTATCTTAAAGATTTTGTTGAAAATGTAATATATTAATTTTTATATATACGTTATTTTTCTTTAAGAAAGACATTAACTGTTCTGGAAATTGAGTTCATAATTCTTAATAATTGATTTACTTGATGTGAATTATGACTGTATTAATTATCAATGTAATAATAAATATTAATTTATCAAAGAATTTAGAGAAAAACATATAAAAAGTCATATAAAGAAATATTTTGCGCATTTAGTACAAATCACATCAATATAAAAAAATCTACTTGAATATAATAAAAAAATATTTTTTAAGAATGATAAATGATCTGTTATGGTAGCGGTTGATGTTTCAATAACAACGAAATAAATGCGTGAGTTTCGATAAAAGATGCGACGATAATACGATTCTCCCTAATTTCGCGATATCCGAAGTTCTGATAAAGTGAAATCGTCACAGAGGACGGTTTTCATTAAACCGAGCGTAAATGATATCTTGGCCACGATGAGGCTAGGGTGGTAAGTGTGAGCAAAAGAAACAGAGAGATTGTGCACAGATTGGTGTAATAAAAAGGTAACGATTCGATAGCACGATCAAAAGAATTCGAATGGGCGCTCCACCTGATATCGGAATTCACGCACCGCTGATAAAACACACGGCCAGAAATAACAAAGAGTGCAAAGTCTTGTACGTATATACCTCTTCATTAGACACGTGCGGAAATGCGTGTGTGTGTGTACGTTCTACTATTTTTTTTTTGTACTTTCTTTGATGGTTTCTTTTTGAATGGTCAATGTCAACCGAACTTTTTTCCTTTGGGGTATAAAATATTATCGATTATAAGCTATTTTCGTTGAAAATGATTGCTAATTTCACATCAAAAAGATTTTATTTTATGAGTAACATTTCTCTTTTTTAATAAGCTTTTTAAATATTTATATTGATTGGTAATGAAAAATTATTTTAACCCATTATTGATTCATTTATTATATATTAAAATTATATAACTCGATTAAACTATTAACTTTTTCAATAGCATTACTTTTTTTCGTATTGAATAAATTTATAATTAAGTTATGTAAAAATGAAAAAAAAAATAAAATAGATATTTTATAATAAAGTTAGTTCTAATTTAAAGTAAAGAAAGGATTAATTATTTTGAAATAAAAAATTCGAAAATTTAAAGGTAAATTAACTTTTCAATTTTTTTTATTTGTAATTATATTAGCTTTTTTTATAAATACTTTCAACATTATTTTTAGGATATACATTCATTAATAATTTATATATATATATATATATATATATATATATATATATATATATATATATATATATATATATATACACATCCAGTAAACTAGTTGGTGTTCTACGTTTACATTTTCAAAAAAATGGTGTTTAAAGTCATAGAAAGGGAATAAATGTAAATAAATAAATGAGATAATCTGTATTGTTAATTAGTAGCGTATTACATCATTTCGCTCGTTCTAAAAGTTTTAATTGCTTCAACACGACGCCGGTGTCGGTATAAAACACACACGTACATCTACAAAACCAGCTGCTCACGTAATTATTACACAAAAGTGCAAGATTAACGTAATATTTTCATTTCTTTATTTTTTTTTGATCGAAAACATAATTTCAATTTTTCTATTTCTTGCTTAATTAAAAAAATAATGATTTTTTTAACATAAAAGTTATTTTTATATCACTGTTTGTATCTTAATTAATTATCTGGTTAAAAATAAACTTTTAAATTTATATAATGTAATAATTATTTATGTACTTATATATATATATATATATATATATATATATATATATATATATATATATATATATAAAGAACATGTTTGTATTCGATCTCTTTCGATTTTGTTGAAATTTGTCGGAAAATGTAAATAGCATATAAATATTTGACAAGTATTTTTATTTTATAACATCAGTATTTACCACTTTGCTATGAGGGATAACATTTTTGGCATTTTGTGTTGCAGGGATAGTTTTAAAAATGCATCTCTGAACTATCTGAATGGATTTTTGCGATTAAAATGTCAAATGAAAATATACTTTCCCTCCAAAAATGAAAAACTATTTTTGTTCAAACATCAATATTGTTACAGTCATTGATTGATTATTGTTTGGTGTATGCATTTTTTTTAACTGTATGATTTTTCTTATAAAGCAAAGTTTCGAGTGCATTCTGGTTTAATTCATTAACTTTATCTTTTTCTACGTTTAAAATAAATTACTGAGTATGACTGTACGTTTTTTAATAATTCTTAAATATATAAATCAGTTATATACATTCATCACTGTGTTGTTACAGTATTCTGTTTTTAAAGTGTTTTGAAAATTATAAATAAAACACAAAATATTATTTTAAAATAAATAAAGTTCGAATTTTATTTTTTTTAGATTTGAGTATTTTTTTAAAAAAAGTAGTAATTTAAAAGATTTAACAAAATAAAATAAAAAAATACCATGTTGAATTTCTAATGATGTAATAAAATTCTGATAATTACATTTACATTTCAATTTGTCTAATTAACTACATGTGCTTTATTGTATTGAATTAAGAGAATTATTACAAACTGAGGTAGAATTTCGATTAGTTTCGGTGTTAATAGTGTAGTTATATATATATATATATATATATATAGGTTTATCTAAATGTGATACCTAGATTTGTGTTTTATTAAAAAGAAACATGTGTATAGGGTGGTGTATAGGGAAACATGTGTACAATTTCTTTTTAATAAAACACAAATCTATGCGTCATATTTGGATGACCTTATATATATATATATATATATATATATATATATATATATATGCGTTTGTTTATGTGCGTTGTATAGGAATAATTGTTTACTGTAAAAAATTAAAAATATATTTAAAATATAAATATTTGGAAAATAATGTAATTGTAACTTTATTATACAAAATAATAGACTGTCAGAATCAGCAATCAACTAATTTAAAATTAAAATTTTTATATTGGAACAATATAATTAAAATAATATATATATATATATATATATATATATATATATAATTAAAAAATCATTTCCATTTTCTCATTTTTGTTGTATGAAAGGCAGTTTAAAAATTTAATTACGAAAATGTCAGTATGTAATCTGATAAAAATCTCAGTAAGAAAAAAAGAAAGGGAGATGAAAGAGCGGATTAATTTACAAAAGCCGTTCAAACCGTTTTCAGAAGTGAATTAAAGATATTGTTACAGAAACAAAAGTCTTTTGATGGACGTTAATTTTTCGGTAGCAAGGGTGAGAATGAATACGAGAAGAAATTGAGTAGAATCTTCTCTTTTTGAATGCATTTTTAAAAATATGTACCTTGTAAGTAAATATTGTTTTTGTTTTACTCTGTATTAAAATTTTGAAGTATGTACATTGTTTGATCACAGAGCTTAAATTTCATAAGATTGCTTATGGTTTAGTAATAGCCTAGGAAAAAGATAATAAATTTAATTCAAGTATATGTAGTAAATCATTGATATATATATATATATATATATATATATATATATATATATATATATATAAGAAAGTAATTTCTTATTAAGTGTATATTATACTACAAAATCATTTCGTTTAATCACTCTGTAAAAACTTTATACATTAACTTAATAGTTCGCGTGCTTTGCCATTTTCTTATATTTTTAATGCTTATATTAAAATTGTATTTCTATAAATAACTGAAAAATATTGATGATAATTAAAAAAAAATTCGTCAAATTATTTTTAATAAATTTTACATTAAATGCACGTTGAGAATTGGAATTAATTTTGTTGATTTTATTTTGATTTTTTTTAAAACTGTCAGAGAAATGTTTTATAGCAAATACGTTATGCAGTTTTGTGCCGGTGATAAAAATGTTATAAAAATGTAAAAATGATTTAGTTATTAATGGATATATATATATATATATATATATATAAGGTTATCCAAATGTGAAGTCTAGAATTGTGTTTTATTAAAAAGAAACATGTGTATAGGATGATGTTTATGAGGTGTGTATATGTATGAGAAAATATGATCAAAATTAAAAAAAAATGTATAATATGAGGTTGGGTATTTCTGTAAGTTTAAAAAGAAAAGTTTTCGTTGAACTCATTCTACTTATTACCCCTGGGTGATAATAAGTAGGTGCAGTAAAAAATACGTCTCGAGTGTCAGAATAATTCATCGGCTTTGGAAAATATAAAGTAGCACGAAAAAATGTATATCAAGAAAATACAAAAAGATAGAAAGAGAATCGAATGGAGAGAAAATAAAAGTTATGGATGTTATGGCAAAAGTAAGAATTTTGAAATCGAAAGGACTGGATATATAGCAAGAAGAAAGAATTAAGAAAGGTATTGGATTGGTCGAAATGGAAAATTTTGGGAGAGGCCTTTATCCAGCTGTTAAGAGAAAATGATTATAATATATCTCTATATACTATTTGTTCTGTTTGGATTATTAATAAAATATATCAGGTGTCCAAATTGATAAATTACTTCCTAACCTCAAATTTGGACACCTTATATATGCTATTATATTTCATTATTAGTTTAACAGTAGGTTATAATGGAACAATTGCATAATAAAATGTTTTGAACATTAATTCAAATGAAAATGGTAATTATTATTATTGCATTCACATGTGTCGTTCTGAATCAGAATTCAACAAACTGTCGATGCTACATCCGTGGAATAAACAACGCGAACGGGCGTTCGTGCTTCTGTTACAATCGCAATTGTTCCGAATCTATAATTGCACAATTTTGAAACTTATGGTGTGCTTATATATATATATATATATATATATATATATATGTATATGTATATATATATATATATATATATATATATATATGTATATGAGATTTGTGTTATACGGTCTCCGAATGTGTAACCTAATTAAATTTTAATCGCGTTTAAATTTTAATCAATAATCAGTTGGAGTGGTAACGACAACGCAATTCAATCAGCTCTACTTCGTCGATTATAGGTTCACGTTGAAGACAATGAACGTGATCTGTACATATAAGGGGTGTTTCTAATATCAAAAGTATTTTGAATTGAAATAGGTATTGTGAAATCTGTGCTATAACTTCAAAACATACAAAAATTATGCAAAAAATAACTAGAACTAAATGAAAGAATTCATATACACAGTCAATCTAAATATTTTTTATTAGATATATTTATATTTTATTATTTTTTTCTTGTACTTAAACAATAACATTATTATTACTTATTTGATATTATGATTATTTTTTATAAAAAATGAATAATTTATTTTGATATTGTACGATTTTATAAGTTCAATAATCACTTTTTCGGTTCTTATATCGTTGATTTGTTGTGTATTGTTAATTTTATAATTTTCTAAAATAATATTTTATTTTTATGTTAAATAGTATAGAATAATAATACTTTATAATTAGTACTTTGATAACGATGACATAGTCATCGAAATGCACATCAGAAAATAAAGTGAACAATTAGTAATTATTAAATAATTTTATTGAATTTTATAGTGTTTGGGCAGAAAATTCATTCAGGCCAAAATAAAATTTTTATGTTAGTAATACTTATTTGAAATTTAGTTGCCAATATTTACTACTTTTTTATATCACGTCTATAAAATTTACATTTTTATTGTTACTATTGATGTTCCTTGGTATATTTACATGTAAAGTGTTGTAGTTTTATTAATACAAAACAATGTTTTATTTTTTTAAAGATAATAAACTATAAGAGATATTACTAAAATAAGATAGAATTACATTTTAAATACATTTTTTATTATATTTGTTGCAAATTTTTTTGTGAGATGAAGAAGATTTTTTTTAATATGTTTGAGCGTTTTTTTTTTGAAAAAGCTTATTGAATAAACATTTTATATAGTAGCAATTATTTTATAAAATAAGATTCTTAATATATTTAATGTTATAAAATATTTTTTAAATTAACCATATTTTAATAAAAAACATCATTTACTATATTTTTAGTATATATGGATATAGTTAACTTTTTTGTGATAGAAGTAGTAAAAATTATAATGTTTATTTACATGAAAAAGAACGTTTAGCTTTTGGTTTTCAAAATGTAATAAAATTAAATATATTAATACAAATTTATATATATATATATATATATATATATATATATATATATATTCACTATTTAAATTTTAATATGAACAGTATTTATTTGTATTATGCAGTTAGAAAATATTTAAATAATCGTGTCATAGAAATGCTTTTCATTAATTTTTGTTTATTAAAAGCATTATTTATATTGTTTTCATATAGTTTTATCACTAATGTTTTATTAAATGTTATGGTAATAAATTATAAAGCAATTTAAGATATTTTTTTGGAATTGTTACTTGTGGGAATTAAATAATAAGTCACTCTTTAGTAAGTTTTAAGGGTAAAAAGAGACAAAAGAAATATGTTGATAAAAAAATGATTATGATGTGTCGATGAAATTTAACATTTGTATGTTGTGGTTTTGGGAAAAAGAAAATATTTTTCGAAACAGCCTTTATGTATATAATATTGTAGGTGTATATATGTATATATATATATATACGCACACGTCTACGTACATAAATGTTTATATTCACGCGCAAGACAATTAACACTGTAAGATAATTGTCAACTTCACCCCCTGTGTAAATATCGCCGTCAATGTGACAATTGAATTGACACTAACTTTCGATGATAACGGTAAACAATATGTGCACAGGGATATTTATTCGGATTCGGGGGATGCGTGATATTATCTGATAATTATGTCAAGACGTCAAAACGACTAATAAAGTTTTCGATGTCATCGTATGAGTGTGAGGGTGTCGTGTTCGTGTAGATGCTCGTTCGGTACCCACAATATCTATCTGCAAATCGTGTTATAAAAGTTTCTGTTAACTCGATTATTGAAAAACCTTTCAATGGATGCCAGACAGGTAAATATCGTCGAGTTATTATATCGTAGATAAGTTTCAGGGTGTTGTTTTCGTTTCGGATATTGTCATAGATGTTACTAGGGGTAGAATAGAACGAGGGAAATGGTTTAACAGACAACCTTATTGTTATTTTATTTATTTTTTTTTAGTGATGTTAGTTGTAAGAAGAACTTGCAATGGAATAAGTTTCTTATTATTTTCTGTCATATTGTTTTCCGATATATATATATATATATATATATATATATATATATATATATATATATATATATGCATGTATGTATTTATGTGCATTTGTTTGTAGATAATGATAAAAAGAGATATATACATTTTAATTTTATAGTTGTTATATTCTTAATATCATATTTAAATGACGTTTATTTTCTGAAAATAATAAAAAAAATATATCTGCTTATTCGGAAATAATTTATTAGGTTGAGTTGAGTGTAATAAAGAAATTAATTTCATATTTTAAATTTATATATATATATATATATATATATATATATATATATATCTTGTGTGTATGTATGTATGTATGTAGAAAAATTCTAAGAAATATTTTTTAAATTATTATTTAATGTATTCATTTTTTTCAAATATAATCTAATTTAAATATATTTTATAAATCATAAAAATTAATTTGAATAATAAAAATATTTAATAATAATTAACTGAAATAGTAAAAAATTAAAATGTAAAATAAAATTGATATTTAAAAATCAAAACTATTTTTTATATAAATTTTAATAAACAATGTAAGTTCTTGGAATTCTGAAACATTATGAATCGTTTATTGTATTAAAATAATAAAAATAAAAAATTAATATTAGTTTAAATATATGTAAATATACTCTCTCTCTCTCTCTCACACACACACACACATATATATATATATATATCTTATATAATGAAACAAAGTTTTTTACATATAGTTATTTTCAATTTAATGAATTTTTCCTTTGTAGATAATGATATCTATTATAATGGTATGTTTTATTTATTCGAACTGTTATTTGAAAATGTAGTTTATTATTTTTACTTTAAAAAAATAATGAAAGTGTAAATAACGAACTAATGATATATGTGGCACATATGTTACACTAATAATAATAAATACATTTTATCATAAATTTTAGATATTTCAAAATGAATAGTATACATAATATTCATATTTATTATTACCTAAATAACATTTATATTACGAAATAGATAACGTTCACATTTATTAACTATAATTATTACCTTAATTGTGTATTATAATTTTATATACGTGAATAAAATAAAAGAGGAATTATCGTCTATCTTGAAACATTTAATTAGATAAGAATTATTTTATACGAATTATGTTTACACGAATTGTATAAAATGTCATTTTAAGGAATTTTAATATCATTCAAATTCGTAATAATTAATGACTATATTTTGATCAATAAAATTAAAACAGTTTTTATATAATAATAATAAAAAAGAGAACTCTTTTTAAATTGATTTCCTTTTTCTTGCCCTCTAATATGTTTTTATATTTTGAAATAAAATTTAATATATTATCAAATAAATTTCATGCGAAAGTTTTTATTTATAATTACAGACAAAAATACTACTACATTGTTTTAAAAGTAGAAAATGTATAGTAATATATAATAAAACTTTTCTTTATATTTAGTTTACTTTTATATTTCCTTTCTATTTATGTAAAATAATATAAATGTAAATCTAAATTTAAAACTAAATCCAAAAATAAGTGATATAAACTTTAATAATATATATTTTAAATGTTTTTATAACTTTGTAATAAATTTTGTCGTATTTTATAAAAAAAAATATATTTGTTTGTGGTTTTCTTCAAAGTAAATTTTTGTCTTATCATTTCATATAAAGTATGAAATAATAAAAAAAAATTTTTGATATAAAAGTCGATTTTAAGTTAGGTTATAATGAATTATTTTTATAGTTAAATTTTATTTTTTTATATATACATTTATTTGTACTTTTCTTTAAATTTTTCTGTCATGTTACAGTTAAGTACAGAATTGTTATGTTATTTAATTTTGTTTTATAAATAATTAAAAAAATACATAAAACTGAAGAATATTAAACGAAAAGAATCAGTTAAGTGACATTATAAAAAGTGATTGAATTAATATTTAATTAGTCTGTAAAATTGTATTAATTATAAAATTTTATTTATTAGGTAAATTATGATTTTAATAAAATATCTATAACAAAAAATCCCCTTCAAGATTGTTATTTTTGTTTATTTTCTTTGACAAATATTAAATACTTAGTTATGTGTTGCATTTATTATCAAGATTGTGAATATATATATTAATATATACATACACAATATCTGATAATATCTAAAACATATGTAAATAGTTATAAATTATAACACTTATGAAATTTATATGTATTTATTTATACAAATATATATTTTTTAATAAAGTATTATTACTGAATTGATTAAATGTGACAAAGAAGTAAACAGCATATTTTTTTTAAAAAAATATTCAGTTGCCAAAAAAACATCCAACTTGTGGATACGGCATATTCATATTTTTCCACAATGGAAAAAATTCATTGTGTTTGAAAATAGAATCAACTTGAAATAATTTATGCTATTACCGTACACAAACATAACAAGATATTGATCTCAGCTTTCCGTTACGTTTTTATTTTTTGAACATGAGGTATTATAAAGTTTGGTTTAGTTGAGAAATACGAAGAAAAGTATGGAAAAGGACGAATGAGTAAAGAAAATAAAAAGTGAAGAGAGGTAGTGGTAGTATTCATGAGGGAGTATAAAAAAGAAGTAGCATAGACGTATATGTTGGTGGAAGCAGTGCTAGTGCGTTGTTGTTGGCGTTCGTGGTGGTATTCTTGTAGGAAATAACAGTGGGTAGGTCTAGTTAATCACTCGCGGTCTTAAATCAACTTCTAATCGGGTCGAAAGTAGGTCTTATCGATCATTGCCAATGTTGAGAATCGTTGTGCCGTGACCTCTGCTCGTATTAATTAAGCGTATTCAATATATATATATATATATATATATATATATATATATATATATATATATATATATATATATATATATATATATATATATATATATATATATATATATATATATATATATATATATATATATGTATATAAGTAGAATGAAATATTTTTTAATTATAGTAGTCTGATACTCCTGTGATTCTTTTATACCAAGTTTCGTTTAATATTTTATTGCGTTTCAATTCTTTCTTCATTAAGACAGTTTTTTTCAGTTTGTAGTTTTTATTTTTCAGTAAGTTTTTTGAACGAATGTTATACTGCTTTTATAGTTTAAAATTCGAGTTTATTATTAATAATTATTAAAAATTAAACAGAAATTTGACAAAGTTAATCAAATAATCAATTATGCAACTACATTACATAAAATGACATTATTGTTTGAAAGCAAAATTATTTTTAACAAACGGTTTAGTGAATAAAAATAGGACTAAGAAAAAATATTTTTTACTTAATAATTTTTTTTTTAAAATAAACTTTTTAAAAGAAATTAAGAGAAGAAATGTATTTTGTACTTCAAATGAGTTTTTAATATTATTTTATTTTTAAAATGAATGGCTTATTATTTTATATATATTCAATGAGGGGTAATTATTGTAAAAATGAATTAAATTTGAATTAAAAAAATGATATTGAAGCACTGTTTAGAGAAAATTAATATACAGATTGCAGCTTTAAATTAATATACAGATTACAGTAGAAAATGAATAATCTTTAAATTTTGTTTATGTCTTATGATTAAGAGGGAAGGAATTATGACTAATAAAGTATTGAAAGGGTTTCAATTTAGTAGACATGAGTCATTAAAGTGGAAAGTCATGCGCATTTGCTATATTATTTTTAATATAAAATCATTAATATAACATGAAGTAAATTCATTAAATATAGATGTATTTTGTATATTCAAGAATACATTTTTATATTTTTGATTTTAAATATTATATGCGGTTTCCTGGCTTGATTGATTTTTGTGTACATTCTCTCTTCCTCTCTCTCTTCCTCCGTCTCTTCCTCTCTCTCTCTCTTTATATATATATACACATATATATATATAAGTTGATTTTTATAATTAAATTTGTATAATACAATAATTGTATTATTCAATTAATAAAATAAATTGTTTATTTATGTCAATTCACTTGTATTATTTAAAAAATAAAATTGTAATTTATTATTGTTCTTTGATGAGAATTGGTTTGAAATTTATATTTTTCTTAAATAGTATTTAATTTGTACAAATAATAAATTGAGATATAAAACTAGTATAATAAAATAGTTATTCTATTAGAATGGTATTGGTGTAATAAATAGTTGTAGTTATCATAGAAGAAAGTAATTTATAAGTTGATAAAATTAAAGAAATATATTTTTTCGTATATTAATATTAAATTTCCAAAAAATTGTAATTTTACATTGAATCTATTTGTATTTATTTATAGTTTAGTGAATATTTTCGTCAATTTTTATTTTATTTTTCATTATATGAAAATACTATCTGCGATTTATATATATATATATATATATATATTTAGTTTAAAGGATATTTAGAGATTTAGTTTAATTAAGTGAAAGTTGATAGAAATAATTTTCACAACATTAACGTTACTAAAAACAATAAAATTATAAAAATCGATAGTCTTTTAAAAATCGATCATAAAATATGGAAAAATATTTATTTGTAATTTTTAAATAATTATTAAGTTAAATTTTTTTTAGTCGAGATTTTATAAAAAAATTAATAAACAAGAATTGAGAAGAGTTATTGCTATAAGTACTTTATTGTTTTATAAAAGTGTATGAAAAAGTGACAAATATTCAATATTTAAATAGATTTTAATGAACGGAAAACTGTCGAATGTTGAATATCTTTGATATTTGACAAGTCGGTCGAGCAGTAGACAAAAAAATCCAATCTTCTGACAAGGAAAACATGTAAGAACTGAAAAACCGTCGGACATAATGAACGCGACGACGCACATGTTCTTTTTCTTATCGAGTCCTTTATTCCTTTCACGGCATCCTTCGGGACGAGATTCGGGGCAGTATATGTCAGCATGACGTCATTGCGCTCGCTCGCAAAGAGAATAATGATCAGTATATACTGCTGACATATTGATGGTAGTGATGAACAATCGAACATACTTTAACGAAATTGCTTACCGGCTATACCGGTGAAGTTGCTATAAAATAGTAGCCGTTACGTAATTGTGTGCGTGTGTGTGACACTAATGTTTAATTTTCGAAGTCTTAATTCATAGCTTTTATCTGTGAAACAATTTATTTTTGGCGCAAAATCAATTTAAATTATATTACATATATAACACACACACATACACACACACACACACACACACACATATATATATATATATATATATATATATATATATATTTAGCATCATTTTCAGTCTTTTTTATCCATTACTGGATGAAGAATTTTTCTAAAACTTTTTACTTCGAATGATTTAATGCATTTTTTTCATTTTTATTCAATGAATTTTCTTACGTTTTTTCTTCATTTATCCATAGATTTTTCACGGCCTTTTTATATTTTTAGGTTTACATTTAATAATTTTCCTTATCTATCGGTGGTCTCTTTTTCTAGCTCTATGACCGATTTATTTCCATTTAAATTTTTTCCTTTTTTTATATCGTCGACATTTTTGGGTGTTGTTCTAATTCTCTCATTTATTTTTCTGTCTCTACACGTTATTTTTAATACGAATTTTTTGATAATTATTCGTATTGTTTGAAACCTTTGAATTATTTTTATATTTAATTTCACTGTTGATAATGAGAATAAGTTACACCCATTGGTGAAATATATATTCATATTAGAGTATCCATTGATTTATGCAACGAAACTGTTTGTTATTTTTTCGTTTTTTTAATATTTTTATTTTCGAATAATAAAAATACACAAGTTGTAAATTGATTAAAGATCATTTATTCATGTGAATAGCGGGTGTAATATCATTGTGTTTTATTTTAAAAGAAAGTAAATGAATATACATTTAAAATAGATTTACAGTTAAAATTAACATTCGATAATTGGATTTCTTCTATATATTTACAAAAAAATGTCAATTGCAATTTTATTTCAATATTTCAATATTTATTATATTTAAGATAGAATAGCTTATGTTCAATGCAATATAAACTGTTTTTGTTAAAAATTTTAAACTATTTATTTAATAAAGTACTTTATCAGTTTCATTACACTTTAGTATCAATATTTACTATCTTATTCCTGAGATTTTTTTATGTGCATATTAATTTTTTCCATTATTCATTTTGACATTCTGAAAAATTTACTTTAATACAAATGAATATTTATCCTAATATCACAAAAAACTTATAATAGTGTTCAATTACTTGTTGTTTACTTTATTCAGAGTATTTTAATTGCAACAGCAGCATTGTGAAACTACTGCATTATACAATCGTTGTATTATAAAAAGTTTTGTGCATTATACGAGAATATTCTATTTTTCTTTAATTGAAGAATCTTTTGTAAATCTTTAATCTTGTAAATAATTTAAAGCGAATGGATATAAAAATTTTCAACTATTTTCTTTTATAGAAAATATAATGTAATAAATAAGGAAAATTTATTTACTAAAATTTAAAAAAAAATATAATAGTGATATTCATGAAATTCATATTATCTTTTGATAGTAATATGAAACGTGTTTTGAATTTCTAATTTGTTTTATAGATCGAATTTTATATATATATATATATATATATATATATATATATATATATTAATAATTGTTAAATGTAAACAAATTGTAGTTATTTAATTAAATTTGTTCTCATTGAGTTCGAAAAATCAAATTACTTAAACATCTTGATAAACGAATCGTATTTTAGTCTTCTTTAATTAAAGCAAACAATGATAATAAAATAAAAAGATAGATTATTCTTAGTTTAAATTTAATGCAATGCTAATTATTGTTTTTCTTATTATATAGAATTAATAAATACGCACGTATAAAAACTCGATTACAAACTGACAAGTTACAGGCGAAGACCTAATAATATTCTGTACGAGAACGACAAAAATAATTAATTTAGATTTCACTTTGTCGAAAATGAACTATAAATGAACGAGTATTTACCCTTCTGCTTGTACACTCGTACTTCGTTACAAAGTGGAAGACACTGTGTTCAAGATATCCTTTTCGATAATTTCAGTTTAATTAAATTTCGTTACAAGTTCTCGACTCTCGTTCACAAGTTCTACTGATTATGACGCGCGTAGATTGAAATTTTCAGTTACTATAAGAACATACTTCATTGAAAGATGTATCTTTTGTTCGAATACCGGACACACACATTATATATATATATATATATATATATATAATATGAGTGATGAAACATTTTTATAATAATTTTTGTTAAAACATTTTGCTAATAAATTAAGAAAGTGAAAATTATATTAGTTAATTATCTGAAAATATATTTTGCATTAATTAATTTTTCATTTAGACGATTTAGTAATTAATGAATATTCGTTTTAATTCAATTCAATTACTTTAAGCAAATGTTAAGTGTAAGTAGTATTTACCTGATTTAATTTGTTTAAAATCGTATAGGTCAAAAATTGTCATAACAATTAAGTAAAATGTATGTGATATGATGATTTTTAAAATTTCTTATCAATTTTATGTTACATAACTTTTTTGTATAATATAACTAACTGTTATTGAATTAATTACTATTTTCAACAAACTTGAATAAAAATTAAATATATATATATACATAAATTCAAAAGACCAGAAGTCAGAATTTGCCAAGATATTTATATATATATATATATATATATATATATATATATATATACATAAATTCGTCATCAAACAATAATCGTAAATAATTTTGTTTACTAACAAATTATTTAATGTTTATAATATTTAAGTAGTTTATATTTTAAATTACAAAATAAAGGTTTTTTTAAATGTAATGAAAATATAATAATACAGTAAAATTATCAAAACATATTTGATTTATATAAATTTTAAGAGTAATTATAATCCATTGATTAATAACACATTATAGAAGTGTAAAAATAAAAAGATATTTGTTGTAATGTTAATTTAAGAGTTCAAAATATTTTCCAGTCTTAGTAAAAATATGTAACAAAAAGAATTATTTGATAATACAATATATTTTTAAGATTTAAATACTATAAAAAAAACTATTTGAATAATGAAATAAAGTTGAATATAGAACACAAAAGAATCTTCATAAGTGTTCTTTAAAAGGCAATAATTAGAGAGCACTTAGTCGACATGTCGAAGAAATGAAGTTTTCCACTTACTATACGACAAGACTTCAAAAAAAACCCTAAATGTTTTAAGCGAGTCAATATGTATTCAGGGAGGTTAACACTCTCTGCATAAACGTTAGCATGTACAAAGATCCGCATCGTTGTTACTACGTCATCGGCGTCGTCCATCCAATCTCGACACCGACGATTTCCAATTCAAATTATTTCCGATGTTATAACGAGCCTGACGGCGCTTTGACCCCCGCCGTACATTTTTAATAGGGAAAGTTGTCGATGATCTGTTCGAATCTCAGCGTGCGAACGCCACAAACACCAATTATCTGTTTGAGCACGTTGTGCTTGTATTGCGTTATAATAGACCGCAGACATTTGGTTAGCTTTGCTTAAACTAAATTACTTTGTATATTATATATATATACATATATATATATATATATATATACATATACATATATATATATATATATATATACATATAAATAAAAACGATGTATTTTTTCTTAAATTAATAATACAAAAAAAATAAATCGTGTATTTTATTTTAATGATTAATTAAATTAAATAACAATAACAATGTTTAAATATTGTAAGTTTTGAAATATTTCGAACAAATTAATTATAATTTGGAAATTGTTTTAAGATATTTTAAAAATATTTTAAATTGATTTTTTCATCATTATTTGTTCTATCATTCTGACATTTATTTTAAAATAAATAAATCATTTATCGTCAACAGCACAGTATTTGGTAAAAGTATTTATTAATCAATTATTGTTCATTTTATTTCTTTAAAAGCTGATGTGTATTTCAATAGCTATAAAAGCACAGTCAGAGCGTTGTATTATAACATCTAGATTTTATAATTAGTGGTTCTGACGATGATGCCATGACTTTTCAATTTTTTAACGTCGAAGAGTTGTCATACAGTAAATCAAAAACTTAATTTCTTTAACATTTTGATTAAGTATTCTTTTTCTTTTTTTAAATACTTACAGAAATTCTTTTTATTATATTATTAAAATTATACTTTAATCAGTAAATTATAATTACTGTTAACGTTTATATATTAGTGTAAATTTTTGTCTATATGCAGTAATTATTTGCTTTTTCCTATAATTTCATATATTATTAATAAATGAATTTTGATTTAAAATAAAATATATAATATTATATATTTTTTTGTAGTTCGTTTAAAAACATTCTGTCTAATATTAATTGTATTTAATACAAAAATATTATTTATAAACATTATTTTTAAATCGTATAAATTTTTTTTTTAGTTTATTATATAAGAATTTAATTAATTTAATAGTCAACATAGTATATTTTTAAATTTTATGTTTAAAATTCGATAAGATATGAATTAATTATGAAACCGTGTTCAAAATTAAATAAGAACTGAACTAAATAATAAAAATTATAAATTTTCTCTTAAATAATTTATGAGCTTAAGTTCTTGTTAAAAGTTGATAATAGCTTTTGACTGTCGTTTTATACAATTTCTTATACTACAGATGATAGCTTTTCAGCTCTTAACATCTCAGTTAATTTTAAGCTCATTGTAGTCTATAGTAAACTGTACATCCGTGTCTATATTCGATAATAATTTAATGAACTCGATAATGATAACGGATTTAAATTATTAAAGTCAGTCTGTATTTTAGTCTCTCTGTGTCACATTGCAGTATTGCAATAATGTTTTAATGCATATTACTTGTTATTTGAGTGACACGATGACTAAATTTTACATGCTATTGCACTTAATCGACTTGCTATAAAATATTAAAACTGTTCATTATAACAATAAAGAAATTTTGATCTATAAATAATTAGATTTATTTTATTTTATGATTTTTGTTTCGAATAAAGTTTACAGAATAATGTTTAATTTATTTTGGTTTAGACACTAAAATCAAATTTAATTTGAAAGAAATTAGATGAATGTTTTAGTTTAAGTATAGTTTTGTTTGTTATAAAAAAACATATTGTTTTTATTGCGCAATTTTTAAAATTGTTATTTTTAATATAAAATAGAACTATTGATTTTTTAACTTCTAGCTTATGAAAAATGTTTTTTTTATAATTTTATTCTTGCTAAATAAAAAATTTATATAGTAGGTACAAAAAATTTTTCTATACAAATATATGATTTCATAAATTAGTATGTATATGAATAATTTATTAAAATAATTTATAAAGTATAAATACACCAGTTTCTACAATTGATTAAAAAGACCAGTATTTCTAAAATATTGTTTATTATCTATAAAATTATATAGAATAGAAAATGGTAATAATTTTGACTAAAAATGCAATATTTCTATCATAAATAATCGGTGCATAACTAAATAATTGAATTATTTTCAGTTTTAAAAAATTCGATATTTTTATGTAAAAAAAACCACGACCTATAGTATGGAAATTTTGTTAAAAAATTAAAAGTTTTAAAAATGAATTATTTTGTACCCAAATCATAAAAATGACGTATCATTAATGAAAACATTAATTGTTTACGGAAATAATGACGTTTGTTAGAATAATTAATATTTTTTTGATTTTTCGAATTTCGTTCTGCGAAAAATGTATTTTTTATAATTTCATCGTTGTTAAAAGAAAAAATCATATAATACGTACGAAACACTTTTTATACATACGTATATGATTTTCTAAGTTAGTATACACAAGTATAGTTAAATAACAGAATTTTTAAATTAATAATACGCTAATTTCTATAATCGACTAAAAACTAGTTTTTATAAAACATAGTTTATTGTCTATAAAATAATATATAATAAATAATAGCAATAATTTTTACTAGAAATACAATATTTATATTATGAATAATGCGAATATAACCAAAAAATCAAATTATCTTCAGTTTTAAAAAAATCTATATTTTTGTCCAAAAAAAAAACCACGACCTATAGTATGGAAATTTTGTCAAAAAATCAAAAGTTTTAAAAATGAGTTACTATGCACCAAAATCATAAATAGTGACGTATCATTGATGAAAACATTAATTTTTTATCGAAACTATGACATTCACTAGAGAAAATTATTATTTTTTGGATTTTTCAATTTCTAGTAGAGACAAAAGCTATTTTTCATAATTTCGATAGTTTTGTCAGAAAAAATTATATTTTATATAAAAAAGTTTTATTCTAATTAAATCAACTTATTTTGAGTTAAAGTATTCGTATTTATTAATAAAATTAATTTTTAAAATGAAAATATGCTAATTTCCTATAGTAAATTATAAATCGATTTTTCAAGAAAAAAAACCTTTTTCGTCTGTAAAATAATATATAATGTGTAGTAATAACTACTTTTGATAGAAATGCTACATTTTTCTACTAAATAATCGTATAAAAATATACAAATCTCATTTTATTAAAAATTAGAATTAAAATTTGTATTTTGTAATTTTTTTAAAATACATTTTTTGATATTTTTAATTGTATAAAGTATTTATTTTTGTGTATAATAGATAACATATATATATATATATATATATATATATATATATATATATATATATATATATATAATTTATTTTATAAAATTTGATCGGATTATTATTTTAGAGTTTACTAATACACCTAAAAATGGAGTAGTAAAAGATTCGTTGAATGCTATAAAGTATTAAAATTGATCTCATTAACTATAATTTAATTTTGAATACAATCAACTGTAAGTGAAGTTTTATGTAACTCGTCGATTAAAGCATGCTTCTAAAGAAAAAAAACTTTTCGATAGAAACACTTCTACGGTCAATTAGATAAGACGCCGAAGGATTCGCTAGATCGTCGTTCGTCGCACAAAGGTGAATTACTGCACTATACGAACCAGCCTTATCTATCGACCGTTTCGTACGGATAACTAATCTCGTGTGCCGCAGATAATTGACTGTCTGATTGATACAAGTTCGCTACCAGGCAAACTCGATTGGGGAAATCTAGCAGCATTCTGTTCTATGAAATTCAAACATTCACTGATCGACCGATCATGTATCTCGTGTGTTTCGTTTTGTAACATCGTTGTATTGTTATTCGTATGAGAAAATAGATAATGTAGATGTTTAATCGGTGCATATATTGTACATTCTCTAATAAAGATCAAACTTCGATTAAAACTTTCGACCGAACAAGAAATACACATCTTTGAAATACATTTGATTTCACTTGTACTGAGCTGATTTACTTTTTAGTTATCTTATAAGTTTATTTTATTTTCTCTATATTATTTTAAAATAATATAATAAAGGACATGGTTATAGGTACAAAGAATAAGAAATAATCTTGAATTTTATTCAAATCATATTGTTTTAATAACAATAATTAAAAAGTGCATATTTTAACCTAGATTGAAATTGATATCATTTTGATAATTTTTTATGTATTTATATAAATTATATATTTAAATGAAATCTAAATAATTTTAATATAAAATGAAATATTTAGAGATTTTAATTGAGTTTATAGTTTTAACACAGTATGTATAATTTGAAAATAAAATTACTAAGTTTTTAAAAGTAGTGTTAATATTAAAATTACACTTAGTATTTTTTATCCATGACATATTTTCTTTTTTTAATTTCTCTCTCTCTCTCTCTCTTTTTTCTCTCTTTATATATATATATATATATATATATATATATGTGCGTGTGTGTGTATGTATGTGTAAATATATACAATAGTCGTTTGATAAGTATGGTAAATTTATTTATTGTTTAATTTAATTAAATTTTTCAATTTAGTTTTTCTTACTTTTTTATCATATTTATCAAACGACCCTCGTATATATAAAATAATATTAAAAATATATTTCTAATTATATTTTTTATAGTTTCTTGTTGAAATTTATTAAAAAACAGTGCATACATTGTAATTTATAGAGCAATGTCACTTGATTGAGTCATAAACTCCAGTTTATAAACATAATATTTACATTGTATAGTAGCGAGATATCTTTGTAAGAAATATAAGGTCATCCAAATGTGACGCCTAGATTGATGTTTTATTAAAAAGAAGTAAATAAAAACTATACACATTTTTCCCTATACACCACCTTATACATATATTTCTTTTTAATAGGACACAAATCTATGCATCACATTTGGATGACACTATATTACACAGACATACATTGAAAGTATATAAGCATGGCTATGAGTTTGAATGTATATTATTTATTTAATTCAATAAATAACGTCGTACACAATATTTCATTATTCCCTTTAAAATATTTCCATTATTCGATCTGACAGTGTTTATTTTCACAGTAATTAAATTGCGCTTTTGTGAACATTTATCGTTGAACTATTTCAGTTCTTGTATTAATGCGTTTATACATAAATAAATACATACATACATATATATATATATATATATATAAAATATTACACATCATTTTTATTTGTTTATATTTGTATGCATCATTTTGCAATAAATCAGAGTTTCACATGAAAATCAATCGATCGTTTTAATTAGAAGACCGTGAATTAATTAATTTCTACTAAATCATTTGCATACTAATATATGATTTTGTAGCTCATTTTACGGGGAATAAATATGAAATAATTTGAAATAATGTTATTAGTTTTGTTAATTATTTTAAATATTTATTTGATCAACTGGAACAATTATACCAGAACAATGATTTTATTCGTCACAATTTTTTTTTTGAACAGTGGCGAAATTACTTTCATACAAATGAATGATTATCTCAACACCACAATATTGAAAAAATGTTCAATAATTACCTATTGTCCAGTTTCTTTGTTTATAAGATGATGTGAAATTTCATGACAATGACATTATTATCTATAAAATCTGATAACGATGTTTGTTATAAAATTTTATATTTTATAATATGCAGTGCTCTGATGACAATGGTATTGGCCATCGAAATGCTTGTCAATTAATAAATAAAGAAAATGAACAATAAGTAATTATTGAATATTTTTTCAATATATTTTAGTGTTGGGATGATATTTCATTTATGTGAAAAAATATTTTGTTTGTATTTTTTTAAAAAAAAGTTAGTTTATTATAAAGTACATAATAATAAAAAGTGTTATGAATAAAAATTTGTACTTATGAATTTTAAAATACGTACTTACAAAATATCTCGATTTGTATGTGTATAGTGAGGCTATACCTTATTATTTATTTATTTCTAAATTGAAAATAATTTTAGTTATATATATATATATATATATATATATATATATATATATATATAAAGTATAAGTGCATAATTACCAGAAGATTCAGTAAACTTAAAATTGCTAGATTTATAAAAAGGTAAATAAGGAAATTATTTCTGTATTTGTGTTGCATTTATATAAAGTAATATAACGGAAAATGTATAAATTATTTTTATTGTTGCAGTTAGATATAATATAAACTCATTAAAACCCTATAATAATTATCATAAGAAAAGCGACGAATCACACTAGAGAACTATATATCGAAATTTTATTTTCGTATTTATTCCTTAGCGTGCTGTTTCTATATATTTATTTAATTAAAAGCGGATGACAAAACTGTTTAAAGTAATGACTTTCTTAAGTTCCGCGTATGAAAAAATACTTAGAGTCATGACTTTTAATTATTTTAATTAGTTCCTTGATGCTATCGTTAATTTTCATCCGTGCAAGAACTGAGTTTACTATTGCCGTTATGTAGATTCGTTGTTTTTTAGTGACGAGAAGTTTGTAATTCTTATGACAAGAAACAAAAAGAAGTGTTATTGCTCTAATAAACTTTATTCGAATTAATTTCAGTCCTTGATATTTATATTTGAAATTATTATCAAATACTATAGGTTTTTCTTTTCTTTAATGGCACACACACATATGTTTATATATATTTATGAGTGTGTGTGTGTGTAGATGAACAAATAATCCGATGAAATTGTCATGGGCATGACATATGGTAAAAAGAGCAGACAAAAATTCTCATGGAGTAGCGATTAAGGGACAAAAACTACTCAGAAAAAGACTCTGTCAGAGATGGGGGGATGATATTGTAAACTATAGTGATGAAGAGGGATGGAATAGATTATGTGCAGGAAGGAAACAATGAAAGAACCTTGGAAAAACATTTAAGAAGATCTAATGACATTAGATGAGGTTTGTTAAAGGTTTTTATGATGATGACATATGTGTAGATGAAGACATAATTTTTAAGATTTTTTTATTTTTAAAAAATGCATAAAAATAAAATAAGTCTATTTCAATAAGAAATTTTTGAAGTAATTTTTTTCGTATGAGATGTATATAAGTTCACATTTTGTTTAAATTTAAAATAAAAAGTATGATGTAATAATTAAAGAATATCCACTTACTCTAGAAAAAAGTAGAAGCACTTTTATTTTGAATGTAAATAAGAATAAATATTAGAAAGTATTTTTTCTTCAAAAATTTGTTATATGAAAATGTGTGATTCTATATAAGTGTATATTTATTTTTAAAAATGAAAAAGTATATATATATATATATAATTTAGAGTATAAGGAATTTATTCTATGTAAAAGAAGGATAAAGATAAATAAATCATTTAATTAAAAATATTTTTATAGAGTTAATATTTTCCATTAACAAAATTATTGCAGTATAAAAGGAAGTCTTATTTTAAGATTATAAGGTGTTTTTTGTGATATAGATTTGTTTTTAAAAGATACCAAAGAAATATTGAGATTGATAAGAGAATAAGTTAATAAAAAACGTTTGAATAAAATTTATGAATGAAAATTAATGCGTGTAAATTTGTAATTGTCGTTAGAAATCAAAAAGATATTTTGATTATTATAACAAATATTATTTTTTAAGATGTTAAAAGTTTTTTTATTATTAAATATTTTTTTTAATTGACTTATCCAATTTTTCCATAAAAACCTATGTTTGAAACATTAATGTATATTTCATTTATTTGTATATTTTATTAGTTAGAAAATATTTGAATTTTTTTTAAAGAGTATATACCTTTGTATTTAAAAAACATTCAATTTTAAAGAATGATATTTTTAAAAACTGTTCGAAAAAAGTATATTATTTAATTTTTCCGTTTCTGTCACATCAGTTAATTTTATCGCGAATTATATTTTATTTAGCTTAAAACAATATTGACGCGAAACATAGTTTCTAAAATTTTATACGCGAAAGTTTCTGTTTATCTCTTGAAAATCATTACCGAAGAGTATTAAAATGTGTCTATTGACAATTCAACGACATTCGCTCAAAACATCACGAGAAATCACAACAGATACATAAACGACCGTCGTAGTATTCTCGTAACGAATGTCCAAATGGGTTGAAATGGTGCCATATTCGAGCTCGTAAAATGAACCTCTGGCATCGTAAAGTAATTTGCAAATCCGGCCCGATGGACACTGGCTATGACATTATATACAATGGCGACACTTCGGACGCTTAATTTTAATCTATGGCACCAAGGCGACGAATAACATGTACCAGATGTCTTCGCCGCGTACTAAATTTATAATTTGACCACGAATCTCCGTATATAATCGCGTGTTTCTGGTTTATATCTTGTGTTAAACGTAACGAAGAGATACGATATTATGATGTTCCAATTTATCAAAAGAGAGACTGTAGGTTGCAATGTAGAGGTTTTGTGAAAATGGTCATTATATATTGTCAATGGTTATGTACAAGACAAGACAAGACTATTGTTTGGTAATAATATAATATACAAATGTAATTATTTTAGTAGCCGTTTAAATCATTTCAAAAATAAGTTTGAATCAAAATTATTAAATTAAATTTATAATAAGATAATTTATTGGTACGCTTTTTCACATTGCAAAAAAACTCTTCTTTACTCTTTATCTTACACCTGTTAATTTTTGAATCCAACTAATCCTATAAATGCTCAATAGGGTTCAAATCTGGATTTTAAGTTGACCATTCCAGTGCTTCAATGTGTTAATTTAGTAGGTATTGTTTTTAATTGTCGATGTATTTTATTGTTAAATGTTGTGGATGTTTCATACAGTAAAACAAGCTACATAAATAACCTGATTTATAGTTATAGAAAAAATAAAAATTATAAATATTTTTAATGACACAAGATTTTGCATTCTTAAAATAGATAAAGTGAAAATTTTGATATCAAGAAACAATATATTAAAAATAAAATGTTTTTTATAAAAACTGATATTTTATTTTATTTATTTTTTTAATTTAAATAAACGTTGGAAATATATATATATATATAAAATAGTTCGTTTATATATCACGACATTGAAAAAAATGATCTGAACGTTATATAATATGATAGTAAAACAGTTATATAATAAATATGTATATAGAAGTACAGTATTTTATTTACTACTGTATAACATTTTTTGTCACTTTACTCTGAGCAGCAACGTGGCTGGAGGGTGTATATTTTTGAAGCGTGCTATAAATTGAAAAGACTTCCTGCAACATGTTCGTACGGTGCGTGGGTTCGCTGTCAAACATCTTATCTCTCAATTGAGTTTTGCAAAATACATTTTTTATGAACATTTTTTTTCAATATATGAGATTCGAAATACGGATAGGTGCGCTCGTGTCAAATAGGCATGAAACTAACATCGGTTATAATGGACGGTTACGTCGTCGCACGACGTTTTTTGATATTTACTTTCATATTTCTTATTTATTTATCTGTCAATGTTCAAGCGTTCAGATTGTTTGGTTTAGTTTATTTATTATTGTAACAATTCCAGTCCAATAATGTTACAATTCTTAAAGAACTGATTTCACATTGAAGTGAATTTTATTAAAGAAAATTGTATTTATAAATTACGTTATGAACAGTTTTTTTAGTTATTAAAAAACATTTTTTTAATTCCTGCCAATAAACAGAAAATTTATATTCGTGTATCTATTATTGTTGAATTATATTTTTTGATTTATGAAGATTACATTTTTAATGAACTTTTTAAATTAATTACATTTTTTTAATTCTTCCTATATTATTTATCACTAGTACATAATGTAAATGTGAAAAAATATAATACTTATTAAATATTAAGTACTTAATTATAAAATTCATCACGTTGAATAAGACTAAGTATCAATGAATGTTAACATTCAATGAGGTTTTCACCAAACACTGGGCTGAAATAAGCTGATATGATGATGATAATATTATATATATATATATATATATATATATATATATATATATAAATATATATATATATATATATATATATATATATATATATATATATATATATATATATATATATATATATATATATATATATATATATATATATATATATATATATATATATATATATATATATATATATATATATATATATATATATAAATATATATATATATTTTTATATATATATATATATATATCTAGGTTAAATATATATATATATATATATTTATATTTTATATATATATATATATATATATATATATATATATATATATATATATATATACAATGAATATATATATTTATATATATATATATATATATATATATATATTCATGTACCATATAAACATTTTTCAATAACTTTATTTAATTTTTTTCTAGGTTAAATTTTATAGTATATAATGATAATTTATCATTTTTAAAATAATATATAATATATATATATATATATATATATATATATATATATATATATATATATATAAATTTGTTTGTGACAAATTGGAGATTAATTAAACATATAATCATAAATTGTAAACATGAAATTCCAATGAAATATTATAAACATTTCAGATTTGTAAAACATCACATCAGTAATTATCAATATTTTTTTATGTATTGACATTTTGATAATACTTTTAATGATATATGTTTTCTTGAAAAAATTAACAAAACATTTATGTTTAGTGAACCGAAATTTGATATTTTGTATACCGATGAATAATATTTTTTTTTATAGTTTTCATATAAAATATATTTAAAATTCCAATGAATTTATATTAAAGTACATAATATTTAATAATTATTATATTTCTTACATACAATTATATTCAGGGTCATCAAATGTGAAATCTAAATTTGTGTTTTGATAAAAAAAAAACTATACACGTTTCCCTATACACATGTTTTTTTTTAATAAAACACATCTAGGCGTCATATTAGGATGACCCTATATATATATATATATATATATATATATATATATATATATATATATATATATATATATATAAAGAGAGAGAGAGAGAGAGATAGTATTCCATCAGAAGATCACACTCATCATCGTTCACTCAAAAAAAGATGCGTTTTTTTAAAAATTAAGTTGTGTATTTCTGATGGGACATGATATATATATATATATATATATATATACATATATATATATATATATATATATATAACCAGCTCTTGATGTTGTGGATAAATTTATCACTTGTCATGTGGGAGAAGGGTGTTCGATTACCGGGTAGATATATAGGGTAACCGGGCCTCTTTATTCGGGGTGAAAAAAATCTGCCTAAGGATTTTAAAAATAATATTTAAATTATGTAGTAATATATAAATAAATTGTTATATATCTATTATATATATATATATATATATATATATATATATATATAAAGTATTATTAAAATAATTATACATAAACTTATAAATAATACTTGACAATAATAGTACTAAAATATAACATAAATAATATTTTTTTAAAAAATATCAGTTCTCTACTAATATAATAAAAAGAACAGTTTTATTTCTGAAATTAAAATGAGTTACTTAAAATATTACTAGTTTAAAAATAGAAATATTATCATTATTTAGTATTTTTAGAAAAATGTTTTTTTTAAAAATTATTCATGGTTAAAAGAGAAAAAATATCATCGAAGTTTAAAAAAAAAGTTTGTTTAATGATTTCAATTTTTTTTCATTTTGTTGACATTCAAACAGATACGAAATACATCTTAAGTAAGTTATTTAAGTTAAAAAGGTTTTTGTGTAGAAATATAATCTGTAACCTTTTAATCAGTTTTATTTTGTAAATATAAACATATTCTTATTAATTATATTTTATCAATTATTGTTGTTTGTTTTTAGTTTTGAATATATATATATATATATATATATATATATATATATATATATATATATATAAATAAAACTATAACAAAGAACAAAGACATATGAGTGTGGTTTGATTGATTTACTTTATACTTTTCAATCATATCTCATTAATTTGTGAATTGTACAGATGCGAATTGAAAATAATTTTCATTTAATTTAATACAAAATTTATTTTAAATTAATTTGCAAATTCCCCATAACAAAATTTAAATCCTAATCGTCTTAAATAACTTTCAACTCAATGCTATTAATATCCATTCATCTATTTGTTAAATGTACTTGACGTCGCTGTTCGTACGATGGTATCTAATTTGCGTGACTGTTCAGGTTTGGATTCCGTATCTGATAAATGATCACAATTGTATAAAATTGAATGAAAATGACAATTTGTTTATTATTTTATAATATGCATTTACTATAATTATAATTATGTAATTTATTGCTTTCGAATTAAAAACTATACATTTATTTTATTGTTAAACTTTAAGAATAACTTTCTGCTTTTAAATAATATTGATTAAAGAGTTTTAATAAAAATGCAAAAAAAATAATATTTTTCAATCATAAACTAAAACTGAAAAATTAAAAAATATGTTTAACTACACAGAACTTAATTTTCTGAGTAAGAAAGTTGATAAAGTTAGTTGATCACTCAATAATTTCATTCTTAAGTATTTTATGTATTTTTTTTTTAAAAAAATAAAACAAATTATGTTTTGAATTTAGATTTTATATAATAATAATTTTAGTTTGTGTGAAAAATAGATTAAAAAATATATTTTTAATATCAGGGAGCTTCACTTTGCTTGTCTACTCTCGAACTCACTTGTGTTTAACAATATATGTAGCATCTTAATTTATTGTATAAAAGATGTACTTGGGTAATTTTTGAAAAACTTCAGAAAAATTTGGGAACGGATTTTCATATCACGTTGGAGGTGGAGCACCGTTTTTTTTTAAAAAAAATAGGAAGATAATATAGTGAATTTTTCAGTTAAAATTCAAATATATTGACCATTGAATTGAAAAAATATATTGGTATTTATTATTGCTATGCGTATTTAGGTAATTAAATATTAAATGTGTTTTTTTAGCTGGAATATTGGCTAAATGTATAAATTCTCTCTCTCTCTCTCTCTATATATATATATATATATATATGTGTGTGTGTGTGTGTGTATGTGTTTATATTTATTGAATCTATAAAAAATACTAATTTCAATAATTTTTGTTCTGGATCATATTAGAGTCCAACTCTGCCCACTTATCTAAGTGTATACATAGTGACAAGAACTGAATGTAGGACCAGTCTAATAGCCTTGAAGGAAATACGGCTATATCTTCGGGATGCTCATAACTTAATGCGAAGTGGCATTTGACACACAGCTAAAAACTTCGTTATTAGTTGGTGTCACGTTTCCTCCCTGTCCTCGTTCTTAATTTTCTCTGTCATCTTCGTGCCCTGTTCTCGCTCGATCGGTCGATGGTACCATCGATGTTGTCGTTGTACTCCCGGCCGTTCGTCTTTTATCGAACCGTTGACGTTCTCGCTTCTTCACAAGAAATCACCACGTCGTCATCTTCACGTACGATGGACATACGCTTGTCTTACGGGAAATCACGAACGCTTGTTTTTAAAATCTATTCCCGTTTGAGATGAATTAATCAGAACTTTGTTTTTTTGTTGTCGGTTATTTTTTTAACAGTTATAAAATGTACTCGTATATGCTTTATCGATCGTGTGTTTTATATCACCATTAGCTGCTATTAAGAGATTTTTTTTAAATGATTGATTTTTGTAAATAATAATACGAGAAACGACTTAAATTTAAAAATAACACCGTTTGTTTGAAATTCGTTCAAAATGAATTTATGTACTAATCTGTTTTTATTCAATTTTCCTGTTTTGAATATTCATATTATATTTATTTTTAAAATCAAACATTTTAAAATTTCTTACTTATTTTAAAAATTGTATATAAATTAGTATATAATTATTTTGTATGTTTTGCTTATATAATATTTTTTTTAGAAAAAAATCAGCAAATTTTTAAGTAAAAATATTTTACTATACAAATAATGAGAATAAAATGAGCAATAATGACAATATCATATATACTAAATGTTTTTATTAATTTTTATTAATATTTATTTATAGTTTATTATACACGTACTTGTACTTTGTTATAGACATACTTATTAAAAATAGATTTCGTACAAATTAGAATAATATTAAACATGTCATCATCTATAAATCGAACCAAAATCGCAATCGCTGAATTCTTCAATTACATTTACGATATATCGTTAATAGACTTATAAGCTTTGCCTTAATACGGGTACAAATCTCTTTCTATTCGATATTCCCTACATGTTAGTTCGTTTCTCGCTAAATTCATTTCTTAAAAAAATCCAGCGAGTGTGCGCATAGAGACAGTTACTCTTTAAAAGGCATCTTTATTTCTTCGCTGGAAGATAATCGGCTTTGTCTTTTTCAAGATAATACCGTTTGATTGGACTCCAAGTAACAATACTAATAAGACAATAAAGGTTGCGGGGTAGGAGTTATGAACGCCTGGTACACAATAATGGTACGGCGGACGTTGTCGTCTCGTCAATGAATTGCTGTCACGTAGTTGGTAGATATAAATGTTGTTGGTTACGTTATTGCTGTAGGGTTACGTTAGACTTGTTAAAACCATTTCTTGTGTTTCTTCTACATTTATATATATATATATATATATATATATATATATATATACATGTGTACATAAACATATACAAATAAAATGTCTATGTGACTTTTTATTGGTATGAAAGTTTGATATTAAATTTTTTACAATTCTTTTTGTAATCGAATGATGAAACATGTAATTAAAACATTATTAGTGGTTTATTTTTTATGTTCTTGTTTCTAATAACCATCTTCAATATAAACAAAAAATATGTTTCTAAATCAACTAGTTTTTTGCTCTTATGTGTGTTTATATTAATAAAAATAAACATTTGTTATTTAACTACGGTAAGAAATATTTTTTTCAAATAATTAATTTTTTAAATTGGTTTAATTAAGCAGTATATTAAATGGACAATTGTAAAAAATACAACTATTACTTTTTTATATAGGAAATTTATATCAATGTCACGTGCGCAATAAATATAAAAATAATATAAAGATGTTTTTTTAAGTGTGATAGAATTTTAAATTGAAATAAAACACATAATAATTAATCAGATGATCATTTATTTGATATTAATCGAAAGATAATTTTATGGCATTAATAACTAAAAATGATTTCAGACATATGTGCAAAACGGATTTAACCTTTAACATACCGCATTCTCTCAGTCCAATTTTGGGTCACTTTTTTAAGCAATTGGGGCCTTATATCCGCAATAACGCAAGTTATGTTGGCTTCTAATGACTCAGTCATTTCTAGTTTATTGGTATAAACCAGAGAATTAACATATCCCCAAAGAAAATAATTGATAGGGGTCAAATTACACGTTAGTGGAGGTCAATGTACAGGTCCATTTCTGGAGATAACGTTATCCGAATTTTTATTTCAATAACTCGATTGTTTCGGTCGAAATATGGCACGTGGCACCATTCTGATGGAACCACATCTCTTCCAGATCAATTTTATGCAAATTTAGAAACAAATAATCATTGATCATCGTTCTGTAATGTCCACCATTGACAGTAACGCGCTCTCCGGCTTCATTTCGAAAGAAATAAGGACCGATGATGTCACCAGCGTGCTATCTGCATCATACAGTGGTTTTTTTGGATGTAACGGGCTCTCGTGAATCATTTAAGGGTCTCACTCCAATTGTGACAATTTTGCTTATTAACGCACATGTTAAGCCAAAAAAGATCCTCATCACTAAAGTATAAGTTTGGCAAACAGAACACTGATTTTTGAAATAAATTTCCACAATTTCAAAACGTTACTCAAGTGCAAAACAGTCTATAATAATTTTCCAAAGTATAGTGAATCCAATCGTCACTTATAACGCGTAAATTGACAACTGACTTGACAGCTATCCCTATCGAAAGTTCTATCAACCCTAAAAAAAAATATCCTTTATGATTACATAAAGTTTTTTTAAATAAATTTGAAAAAATGCAAATAATGAGATTGCATTCTTTTATAAGTATTTGATATCAATACTGATTTTCTTGTTATTAAGTTTCTTTGAATATTTATATTAAAAAAACCCTTATAGTTAATGTTTTCAATTTTCTGATTAAGTAGAACATATGGAAGTTTACGATGAAACCCAGGCAGCAATTATCTTAGTTTCAACTCAAAGTCGTGTCGTACACGTGCGAGTTATGTGAACTGTCCTCTCTCCTTATTGCCAACAGTGGCACAAGTTGGTACAGGGCGGTTTCTTGCAAATATCCAATTACATTTCAAATATGTTCTAAAATGATATAAATCTTAATATTCTGGAATGTGATATTCTAATAACATTTGTTTTGTTTAATTCAAATGGATTTTTTTTCTTAATTGTTATAAATAAATTTTTAGAAGTTGTTTGTAAATTTTAGTTTGAAGTTTGAAATAAAAAATTCTTAATTTTAGTTTTAAAAAATAGGTTAAAATTTTTGAAATTCAAAAGAAATTTTAAATTGGAAATAATAAATGAAATATTCAATGAAATGTATTTTTAAATAATTTAAAAAGTAAGTGTAATAAATATAGTTTTATTACCATTTTTTTCGGATTTAAATTGTAATGGAAGCTTATTTTTTATAAACTTCAAATAATATATCGAATAGTAACAATAATTATTTTATGACTTAATTTTTATTATTATTATTTTAAATAATAATTATGTACTCAAATTTAGTTTATTATAAAAATAATTTAAACTTATTAATGTATACAATGTGAATTTTGAAAAACAGTATCAGAAATCAATATTGTTTTATTCGAAACGTTTCATATATATTACAAATTTCTTCTATAATAGACAATTTAAACTAATATACAAGGCCTGTTTTATATTTTTAATATAATAAACATAGCTCGATATTTGTGAAAATAAATAGTTTTTAAATGCATTTTTTTGAGTTTAAAATCTATTTAATTGAATTTAATATCGTAAATTTTCAAAATTGATATATAAGTATTCAACTTTGAATCAGATATTTTTAAATCAATTTCGATGTGCTTAAAAAAATATTTATACATTTGTGCTTTTTGAAAAATAATTGATTTACGATAGTTCAAAATGAAAAATCTATATATTAATGTATTTTATATACGAGGGTCGTTTGATAAGTATGGTAAAAAATTACCATAAAAGTTAAAAATTTACCATACTTATCAAATGACCCTCGTATATATATATATCATCAGCTTATTGTTAAATGAAAGTTTTATTGAATGCTGCAATTCACTGATATTTGGTCATATCATGTTGAATATATATATATATATATATATATATATATATATATATATATATATACATATATAGCCTATTACAAATGTAGTCAGTATAAAGTTACTACACAAGAGATTATTAAATTCCACGATATGATAAACATCTCTCATATATGACGCGTTAGATATTAATAAGCGGAAAATTGTACATATATGTGTGTATATATATATATATATATATATATATATATATATATATATATATATATATAAAAGAAGAAATATATGTGTATTGTATAAACGTTATTATATGCATATGTTCTCGTTTATCAGTGTATATGTATTTGAGTAAACAAAAGGAAAATCTTTTAAATTAACGACTCTTTGATATATAGTAATACACATAATAATATACCATTATCGTTCATTTATCGTTTATAATATATTTTGTTTGTAGGAAATTTATCTTTAAGATGTCCTAAAATAGATATATACATACATATATATATATATATATATATATATAAATATAAATATATATATGTATGTATATAATCATTATTATTATTATTATTATCAGTTTCTTTTTATCCATTGCTGAATAAAATTCTCTCACAAAATATTCAACTTAGATTGACTAATGTTTTTCTCTTAGAATTCATTTCGACGAATTTTTTATGTCTGTTCTATTTATTCATTAGTCTCTTCTTAGACTTTTTATACATCTCGATCCGAATCAATAATTTCTTTTGTGTTCGGTGGTCTTCTCTTCTTGCTATATGACCGGTTCATTTCCATTTTAAAATTCTCATTGTTCCCATAACATCCGTAACTATTGTTCTCTTTCTGAATTATTTTGGAATTTAAAATCCATATTTCATTCTTACTATATGTTTTTATTAAATTGGTGAGATTTTTTTTCAGTTGTGAATTATAAAATAAAAATCTTTTCTTATTGTTTTTATTATACTATTTTCATTATTTTTTTAATAATGTGTTTTGTATTTGAACAAATTTAGTTTTTTCATCTTCATAAGAGAATCTAGTTTAAAATATATAATGAAAAATCTTCATTAAATGATTTAATTTTTTCATATGAATTTAATTTTTTTTATAATATAATTTAAAAAGATGAGAATAAACGGTAATTCGCGGATTTAAAATCAAATGAATATGAAGGCTACATTTTTGAATATGAAGGCTACAATTTTTCAGTCAAGATACTTTTTTTTTTGATGTACATAGTCACATGAAATGCTGCAATACTTTGTTGAAATATAACACTATTTCTGTTTATCAAGTGTGGCCTTTTTATATAGGTACTTTATTCAATCAGGTAATTGTTGTTAATAGTGATCTGAATTAATAGTTTTACTGGATTTAAAAAATCAAAATACACTATTCCTTTGCAATCACACAACATGAGCATATCATTTTATTTTGGAATATTTTAGCTTTTGTAGTCATTGATTGGGTTTTACTTTCGGTGACCAAAGTCTTTTTGTAATTGAATTTCTTTATAAAACCTATTTTTTATTCTGTAATTTTTGATAGCAATTTCTTTTCTTTAAAAACTAAGTATAATATATATTTTCATTATTGCTGGAAGAAAAAATGCCTTATAAAATGTATTAAATTCTATAAACGAGAATTTAACTATAATAATAACAGTATAGTTGTTAAAATGCGAATGATTTATTTATTAATATTCCTGAAAATAAAACATTAACCATATTTCAATATCATTCTTTTATAATTATTAAAAGTTAAAAGAAAAAAATAGTGTTTTCTATTCGATAAAATGATCACAAATGGTTTTCCTAATTTATTTTTTTTTTAAGAAATTTATTGAATAATATCAATTGTATTTGACAAATATCAATATTGTTTATTTAAATAAATATTTTTTATTTAGTTATGTTATTTAAGGAATTCGAAAATTTTAGTTGTAATAAAATATGTGTAATAATCAATTACTTATTAAATACGTTGTCAAGTAATGAAAAATTAATTATTAAAATATTTGTTCATACACTCGACTTTTTTTAAATACAGAATGTATATATATATATATAAATATACATACTTACATATAAATATTTTTGTGTATATATGTATCTACATACTTATAACCTACCTATATTATAATTTATATGAAAAGGTACAGTGGTTAATGGTTGGTATTATATGTTTCTAGATAAATTTAATGTTTAGGTGTTAGTCGCGTGAAATATTTTTATGATTGCAGATAAAGTAAATATCATTACATTCGTGTTAAATGGACTATAAGATGATTAGCTGATAGAGATCTTAAACAGGGTAATAGAAATAATTTTAAAGGATTTCGGTTAATGCAGAATATTATTAAATTAAAGCATCAATTCTGTGCATATAAAGAGAAATTCCATATCTATGATCAAGGGTTCGAGTGTTGAAACATTAGAGTCATTATTTAAAGGGACGAAATCGAGTGGAAATAATTTTCATATACTTAAGTTGCCTATCTCTTTCTTTAAACATATGATCTTCAATGTGTTCAAGTTAGACCATTAAGGGTTTTTGTAAAATTATTCTCTAACAACGTCTATATTATCTAAATAGGTCATTCGTTCTGAAGAGTAAAATGGATGTAATGAGTTTGAAATCAGTCAAGTGATTAAAAATGTTTGATTAAGTGATTTTACTATTAGAGAATTTTCTTATTTTAAATAGAGTGGTTCAATAATAGAAATCTGGAATGTAAGAGATATAAAGATAAAAAGTATAATAGTTTAATGTATTATAGAAAATAAATGTGTTAATATTATGTATTTTAGAATTAAAATAGTTAATTTGAAATAGGAACAATTTTTAATGTTTAAATTAATTGTTAGTATTTTGAAAAAGTTTTAATGTAATGAATTTGGAAAAAATATAGATTTTTATACATAGGTTAAACTGCAAATAATACTGAATGTATGTATGCATATATATATATATATATACATACAAATGTTAGGTATGTATGATCTGTGGTATATGTGTGTTTGTGCGTTTGTATGCATACGTATCCTTGTGTATGTATATTTCTGTAAAAGCATATTGCCATTTCTTACATTAAAATTGATTGTATGCGATGTCAGTTGTCCAGAAAAAATTGTTTTTGAAATGTGTCAAAAACGTACAATAAATTCCATAACACGGTTAAATATTTGAAAAGGCCAAATGGAATATTCGGTAGAAGACTTCTTCGTCACGTTTAAATATTTTACAACGCTTTCAACGTTTCATGTCAAACTGACATTTAGATTAATTAAAAATGACACACAGGCTATTCAACAAATAACAAATACAAACAATATAGGAGTCTCAATGTCTGTTTATTGTAATTAAAAATATACTCGTGTATTATGGCTTTAACGACGATCCTTTTTTTGATAAATTACAATTGATTAATAATAAATTTGCAGATGTATAATGTACTTTGTTATATATATATATATATATATATATATTACAATTAGTTAAATATACATGGAAAACTTAGTATTGTTTTTATATCAAAACCCCACATAACACTGATGTTGGTGTATTAAAATTACACTAATATTTGTGTTTTAAATTGAAAGAGAAAAATTATAAATAATTAATAATTTCAGTTAAGTACATAACACATAAAAATGGTACAAATCCTAACCAGTGAATAAAAATGAGTATGCATTTTTGAAAAAATTGAAAAATTAATTTTTTTGTATTTGTATAGAAATATTTTCAATTATATTGTATAATATTTTTTAATTTATTTATTTGTTTTATTTCATACACTTTCTTAAGAGAATACAGTCTTTGAAATTCATTGACTAATTGATATTTTATGAGGCGTGAAAGATTTCTCTGCTAAAAAATGAAAATCTTTTATTAAAATTCATGATGTTCTATAACTCGAGAATTATAACTGAGATAGGAAAGCAAATAGATAGATATTACTCGTAAATCTATTATAATTTAGTTAGTGTTCAGTTCGATTTATTTACCTAATAAAAGTAAATGCATGTTGAAGTGTAATCTTTTTTTTATCCTTGATTGGAAAATATAGAACTGAAGAAGTAAATAACGGGTTAAAATCATGTTTTTTTGGTATTGATGATATATTTAACGAAAAATGTTTAGTTATTAATTGAAGATACTATATTTTGTTTGTGAAAAGAAAAATGATAAAGTTGCTTAATATTCTTTCATAAGTTGATTCAAATTACTGCCTTATATCGTATCAGAATAAGATTATGGATACGATAATTGCTGTTTAATAAAAAGAATTATAGGCGTCATTTCGTTTTTTAAATCAAATATCAATTATTGCTCTAATTCTAGAAAACAAGAGTTAAAGAAGATTTTAATACGAATATTATATTTATTAATTAATTATGAGAATTGATTCTGGAAATTATTTTCAATTTATATATGGTTTATTAATTTAAATAAACGTAATTGATAAAAAAAGTTACAAAAATATTTTGTTCATTAAAGTAAATTTATTATCAATTGAATAAAAGTAAATTGTAGTAAAACAAAACATTATAAAAATATAGAAGTATAAAATATTTAATTTAAATTATGGAAAATACTGAAAAAGGATCAGTACAAAGATACATTTTCGATAATTTGCATTTTCTTTGATGAATTTTGTGTTGAGTATAAATTATTTAATACTCTAATTTCATCAAACGAAATTCGAATTTAGGACCAGTCTGTCTGAACTTTTCAAGAGTATTTTGTATTAATTTATATAGAACGCCTTTACTTAACGTTTTCAATATTATTTCATGTTTTTTCTTGGAAAAATCATGAGAAATTCAGTTTTCCTTTAAGAATTGAATTCTAGCAAAAGAACATTTGTTGAAATAGAGTTAAATCAGAATTCATTTTTTTATATATTTGTTTTTCTGTATGTATGTGTTTAATTTAACTTTTTGTTTCTATATTTTTCTTAAATTATTATTTTCTAAAAGTCATAGTTGTTACAGAAGGTATTAACTCTTTTATAAACATTTAATATTACTTTTTAATATTATTGATTTTCATGAAAGTGTGTAATAATAAATAATATCATTTTAAATATACATGTCTGTTTTAATGTAAATATATATATATATATATATATATATATATATATATATATATATATTTAAGTGTGATTTTGGTAAATATTTAAAATAATAAAATATTAAAAACCTTTCAAGAGAATATCAAAAAGGATAATTACCAAAATTATTTTTCATTAATGAAATAACGGAGTATTTAAATCATATAAATTTCAAAGTGAAAAATAACGAAAGTGTAATTGAAAATTAGCACAATTTTTTTAATTTGCTGAATTTTTTTTAAGAACACAAACAATTAAAAATTGGATTTAATTATTCTTTCGTCTGCTTGATTATTTTGATGACGTTTGCTTTTATTTATTTAATTATTTAAAAATAGAAGTGACTGTGAAACAAAGAATAGGTTGAATCTATATAATTAAAAAAAATATGAACGAAAAAATACTATATATAGTGAGTAATTAGAAATAACAATTCCATGAAGGATATAATATACAGTTATATTTTTGTTTAGATTAAAACAGAATTGCAATTTTTTACATTTCGTAGAATTGAAAACGAGAATAACAAATTTATTTAATTTTAATAGTATTTTGATGTTAGCCAATTAAAGTTTTTCTGTTAGATTTTTCATTTCAAATTAAAATTTGGTTTAATATGAAACTATATATACATACCCTCTCTCTCATACATATATATATATATATATATATATATATATATATATATATATTTACATTAGATTTATTTTCATTTTTTTATATTAATAATGTATTTTGCGATATTTTAACTTTCATATTTATTAATCTTCTGGATCTATTTCTATTTTATCGTTCTTGGTTATACAATTGTAATGTTCACTTATGGACTTTGATTATGATTTGAAATTTTTCTCTTCGATGTTGAGTTGATTAAAAAGTTTCATTTTAAGAAAAAACAGATCTATCTTTTAAATTGAAAAAAAATACTTATTGTATTAATATAATATATTCTTTTTTTCGATTACTTTAATCTATTTTTTTAAAACGCAAGTAAAAATAATTATTCTAAAGAAGGTTCTCTTAGAAAAAGTGTGTCTGTATTCTAAAGTTTTTTTTAATAAAAATATTGCTAAGATATTAATTTGGAAAATGTGCCAACGTTGAACGTTTTAATAAAAATCGTTTGTGGGTTTTTTAATAATGGTTCATTTCTAAAATGGAATTTTATTATTTTGCCACAATATAATTATAATATGCTGCTTTCGTTTTATCCTAAAACAAAATTATTTTGGTACTTAAGTTTATATTCACTCTTTTCATACTTGATTGAAAAAAATAAGATCTCGATTTCTATTTAATAATTTTTATTTTTATTCTATTTGTAAATGTTTCAATCATTAATTTGTTTTGGATAATAAATTAATTGAAATAGACCTATTTAACATTCGACATGTTTCATAATAAAAAAATTTTTATCTTTTTTTCTTTATATATATATATATATATATATATTTATTGGGTCATCCATAATTTTTTTTTGAGAATATTTTGAAATAAAACAAAAAATGAACATTTTAATATTAATCTAAAATATATTTTTCATTACTATTCACAACTTTTTACCATTTTGATCTTAAATTTTTAATACGTTGGCAATAAAGTTCTTTGGTTTTGCTCTAAGAAACACACTGAGTTGTCTTCGGTTATCAATCTTTGTATTAAATTATATCCCACTAATATGAGTTTGAAGACTTCAGAATAGATGATAATATGATGGTACCAAGTTAGAATAAAATGGCGATTGTGTCATAATTTCCTATTTAAATTGTTTCTGTTTTTGAATGTTCCTCGTGCTGCGTGAGTCCGGGCGTTGTCGTTGCGAAAAATTACATCTTTTCTTTTGGCTAGTGCTGGTATTTTCTCGTCGATAAATTCCATTAGCCGGTTTAGTTATTCACAACACAACGTTTCATGGTTGATTGATTGTTTGGTAGTTACTCATAATTGATAATTTCATTCAAATTCCGTCAAACTGACAGCATAATCTTCCTTGGATGGACTCTTCGGTTGTGGAGATGAGATAGTGTCTCATTATGATTAATTCATTTTCTTCGACATTTAATATTGCTATAAATAATCGATTTTTGTAACCAGAAAAAAATCGATTCAGAAATAACACTTTTTTTAATGTAAAAAGCTGAGAAGTGTAGATGTCAATTCGTTGTTTCAGGTAAAGGTCTAATAATTCGTAAGCAACCCACTAATTCAGTTTAGAAACTACCAATGGTTTTCAAATACTGCTGGATTTTTGTGTGGGTTGATTGGAGTTGCTCGGCTGATTCTTTCACCGTTAAACTAGATTTTTGCTCACTAGTTATGAGATGACCCTATATATATATATATATATATATATATATATATATATATATATATATATAATAACATATAGAATGTGGTCATAAAGTTGTTTTAAATTAATGGTAACAAATATTTTTTTTAGAAAAAATACTTTTCAAAATTTGTTTCTAAAGAACAATTTTTTTCTATTAGATATAAAAATTGTTTGTTTCAATGAAAGTGATGTAAAATTATATAAATACAATGAAAATTTAAGACCATTGTTGAGAAACAACTCCGTAATAATGTTTAATCTGTACCGTCATCAATAAACAAACATGTTTGTACGTGGTTATACGTCTCAATGTTTGTCTATTGTCGACGCGCGTTGTCGCATTCACTTTAGAAAACGAAGAGACAAACCGGGCGTTATACAATATAGAAACTCTCAAGCTTTGAACCGTTGTGTATGTTGTTTTAACGTTTACGTCTATCGAGCTACACAGGAAGAAGAAGAAGAAGACAGTCAGTTAGTCGACAACACCGTAAATATGTGCACCGCGCACTTCTTCGCCGCCAGATAAAGTCGTGGATGAAGTCGTGCTAGCTTTAATTTTCATATCAAATTTACATATAAACGTGTCAAGTGCATGTCGTAGTGTCACATGCATAAATTTTAGATGGAATGCAATGATATTTTGATATTCAGACGAGAGAGAATGAAATGTGGCATGATAATTCGTTCAGTATGTAATATAGACGTAGACGTTATGAAAATAACGAAGTAACGTTGTTTAAAAATCTAAGAGAAGTGCTAAAATAGCACTATAAGTAGATTAAAAAGGTAATTTAATATGAATAGATTATTTTAAATGTTATATAAACATAAATGGATTTAATTTAAATGAAAATCCAGGAAAAATATTATTATTGAGTAATTTTAAAATAGGATAAATGGTTATTTTAAAATAATATTTGTAGAGAAAATAATAAAGCATTAGTATCAATGTGTTAAGAAATAATCAAGATAAGATAAAATAAAATTTTAACAATTTAATTATGAATGAAATTATTTAGGAAATTTAACTTATTAAAAAAGTGTGTAGCGGAGTTTTAAAAATCATGACTTTATTAAATATTGTTTGTAATTTCAAATTATAAACGGATAGGGATGAGTTTTAAAATAATAATAAATATGTAAAAAAGCAATAAGTTGTATAATATTATTTTATTATTATACTAAAATTTTTTTGAGCAAATAATTTTGCTAGAAAAATTTTTTTTTAAAAAAATCGTTATTTTTTATAAGTAAAATATTACACGATTATTATTGTTTAACATATTTTGTTGTATTTTAATTAAATTGTTTTAAAATATTTTAAAATCTTAGTTTATTTCATTACAAATTTTATTTTGTACAAATTGATGAATATATTAACGAAAAAGGAATTAGATATGGTATAGTAAATGTTTATTATAATTCCATTACTTAGGATATATTAAGATATTTGAATTAAAAAAAGCTGTGCTAAATTATATATATATATATATATATATATATATATATATATATATATATATTCGTATACATGAACGTGATAGTAAAATTCTGATATATGATCTGTTTAATATTCGACAGATGTAATAATGGTACTGGATTAAATATTTGACGTTAGATAATAATGTACTGTAAAGGACACGGAAAAGATTTTTTGTGGAGCTTTGAGGACTTAAATAATATTTCTGAGTAGAATGAGTAACTAGGAAAAACTTTATTTAAAAGGGTCGGTCATGCAGCACAAGCGAACATGCCTGGACTAGTGATGAATGGCGGAAAAGCTAGCGTCTTTGTGTGACTTCATTTACAAAAGTCTCGTTTTCTGTAAAATATACTTGACGACGTTCTGATTTCAATATAAACGGATTATTGTTGAGTTTTCATTGGGATTGTTTGGTAGTATTTTTTCTTGTTTTGTTTTGGTTTTTATTATTCTAAAATCGCGGTTCTTAATTTAAATTCTGCGTATAAACTTAAAAAGCATTGAATGAATTATTTAAATAGATAGGGAATAATTTATTTAATATTTTAATGATTTGCAGTTTTTGAACTTATTGTCATTTTGTTATCAAGTAATTTTTCTGGTTTTTAACCATTTTTTTTGCAATATCTAAATATATTTCAAATATACTTAAATTTTACAATTTAAAGATTTCCGTATTAAGAACATTTTTTCTTTTCTTAAGTCATTTTTTAAGTTAAAGTTTTGTAGTTTGTTTATATAAGGTTATTCAAATGGACGCCTAGATTTGTGTTTTATTAAAAATAAACTAAACACAGGTTTGTTTTAAATAAAATAAAAATCTAGGCGTTACATTTGGATGACTATATTATTATTTTTTTATTAATTTGACATATTTAGGAGAAAAATGTATACGTTTTATTTATATATTTGTTTAATTTTTATGATGATAAGTCATTTGTAATTTCTATTGTCAAAAAAGTTCTCTCTCCCTCTTTTTATTTGTCTTGTTCTTTATATATATCATTTTTATGTCAAAAAAAATATTGGATGACTGGAAGTAAAACTTTTTAGGAGAATCCTTTATCCAACAATAGACAGGGAGAGGAGGAGAGAATGCTACTGTTGATATATATATATATATATATATATATATATATATATATATATATATATATATAGAGAGAGAGAGAGAGAGAGAGAGAGAGAGAGAGACAGTGTTTTTAAAACGTGATAGAACTTTAAATTCAATTCCTATCGAAAGTTCTATTTAATCTAAGAAAATATTTTTAATGAATGTGTTTGTATATATATATATATATAAGGTTTTTTTTAGGTTAGATAAAACTTTCGATAGGGATTCAATTTAAAGTTCTATCACAGTTAAAAAAACAATCCTATAAATGTATGTGTGTGTGTCTGTAAAAATAGTTGTGTGTTCATAAAAATATTTTAAAAAACTTATATTTGTATTTGATATAAAATCTATATACGGAACGAAAAGAAAATGTTCAAAAACAATTTTTCCAAAAAAAACCTCGTACGCTTCATTATGGTTAAAGATAAATAAATACACGTCAATTACATGTCTGTTTACGGCCAAAAGCATCTTTCACAGCACAGATGTTTCAACCATAAAGAAATAACACAACACAACATATACACATACAACCGAGATGTTATAATCCGTTGTAGACGTTCATGTGGCATCCGTTTTCGTCGGCCTCGCAGGAGCTTCAATGAGCGTTTTGTTGGTTTGTACATCACGCTCGGTCACCCCATCGTCGAAGTATAGACTATCTTCTTCTGCCAAAGTTTCGAATGCCAACGTTAACGTTCCGCAATATCATGTCGGAGTACATGTTACGTAAAACCGCCGTCATCGTTCCAGTTTATGCTGTCCGTTGTCTCGTGTCCCATCGTTGTCGACGCGAATCGCATCGTTGCTCGAGGTGATGAAGGTTTTGTTTAACTTTGACGCAAGTTTTGTCCGCACCGGTGAGATTATTGAGCCAGTAAGATTGTACGTGATGATAGGTTATCTAAGTTTTGTGACGTCATATGAACTTGTATCCATATGTATATATATATATATATATATATATATATATATATATATATATATATATGTGTGAGTGTGTGTGTGTGTGTGTGTACGCATGTACGTGTTTAGTTCATAAGTATTGTCACATATTTAAAAAATCGTAAATTTATAATTATCAAACACATTCATTTTTAAGGGTTGTTTTTAAGAGACTGTATGTGATGTTGATATTTTCTTTGAGCTTTGTTAGTAATTTACATTCGTACGTTGTTTTATATATATATATATATATATATATAATTACCACATCAGATTAAATCAGCTCTCTGGTGGGTGAAATATTAGTGAGTGTTACAATTCACTGGTACTTGGTCATATTCATCACGTTAACTAGACGGGTTGATAAGGATTTTTTTCAGAGTTTTCCCTTAGGCAGATTAACTTTATTAAGACTAAAGCAAGCTTTCTGTCCTATATCCCCGACCGAAGTTCGAACACACTTTTTCTGCACAAAAAGTAGTGTTGCTAGTCAGTACACTACCGTCGTTTATATATATATATATATATATATATATATATATATATATATATATATATTAGGTTGTCAAATATCTCCCTTCCGCCTTGTTGTCTTTTGAATTTCGCGGCTATGTACAAAAAAAAAAAGAAAAAAAAAAGCGGAAGGGAGATACTTGACAACATAATATAAAACACACAAAACCAGGCCTCACATTTGGATGACCATATATATATATATATATATATATATATATATATATATATATATTTATATATATATATATATATATATATATATATATATATGTGTGTGTGTGTGTGTGTGTGTACAATATACATATATAAACAAATATATGTATTTATTTACGTTACCAAATATGATTTAATTAAAAAATAGCCTCTGTTTTGAACTCTCTGCATATTTGTTTGAGCATGGAAAATATGTGTACTATGTGGTCGTACATGCACACGTAACATATTCAACGTATTTTTATGAATTCCGTAATTAAATTTTTATACTGCCATGACTTTTTCACTAATTAACGAAAAATAAATTATATATGAGAAATGTGTAACTTCAGAAATTTTCGTCGCAACCTTGTTCTAATGTAATAGATATTTTTTTAATATTGTAATGTATGAGTTTATATATATATATATATATATATATATATATTTATATGTATTTGTGGTTAAAAGAAATTTAGTAGAAACAATATTACATTATTATATTTTATTCCAATACAACAGTTTTAAGTGTAAAAATATCAATATTCTTACATATTTCAATTTAAAATTATTTAATGTTTTAATCTCGTTAGATTTAAATTAATTATTATAATTGATATTTCTTTGAAATTGAAGAGATTTTTTTCAGGAAATTAAGTCGATCTTAATGCACGCAGTATATAAGAACAGAGAAAAATAATTATACGAAAGTGAATTTTAATTTATATCGCACCGCCAGTGCATAGATTAATGTTTCCTTTTTTCGTATAAGAAAAATTATCGTTGATATTTACATAGAATTGATTACATATACATATTGATCTTTAGAAAATTTAATAAACGGAACATATTCAACTGAGGTTATTCAAAGGGAGTTGCGATGACGGTTCAATGAGGGAGTAATTTATATTTTTCTCCTAGATTAATGTGAACCAACACGCAGATAAAGTTTCAGAATAATGAAAGAGGGTGGTGTACTTATGTGTAATAATAGGTAATTTTGCGTAAATGTTCAGTTTGATTAATATTTATTAACTGACACGAATAAGAGAAGAATTATTATCTATTCGAAATTTTGATTATATTGAAGAATAATTTATATATTGCAATAAATAATCAGTAAAATATTTATTATTTAATCGATTGGAAATCATCTGAAAAATAAACTCATTTGATTTCATTTTATATAAAAGTGAGTTATTTTAATATCTTTAAATTATTAATAAATTTATTAATTTAGATAAAATAAAAGTGAAACACACACACACACATCTCTCTCTCTCTCTCTCTATATATATATATATATATATATATATAGAGAGAGAGAGAGAAATATATATATATATATTAGGTTGGCAAGTATCTCCCTTCCGCTTTTTTTTTTTTTTTTTTTTATATATATATGGCGGCGAAATTAAAAAGACCAGAAGGCGTAAGGGAGATATTTGCCAACCTAATATATATATATATATATTATATTAGGTTGGCAAATATCTCCCTTCCGCCTTCTGGTCTTTTGAATTTCGCAGCTATGTACAAAAAAAAAGCGGAAGGGAGATACTTGCCAACTTAATATATATACTTATTTACACTTATTATAATTTTACATTGTAATTTTCTGTGAAATTGAAATTTGTATGGAAAATATTTGAAAATTAGGGTCGTTAATGGTAGTTAATCGTTCAGATGGTGTAATTTGTGTCTAAAAAATACAGTTGACTTCTACTCTTGAATCTGAGAAATTTTCTCATTTTCTAAAATATAACAATTATATAATTAATAGTTTTAGCAATTTTTCTATCGATTACTAAGTTTTTTTTTTAAAAAAAATGATCAATATTGATTGATTTCCGTCCCAGAATAAAATTTGTCATAATTTTTATCATCAAAGAACTTATATTATATCATTATAACTAGTATGATTTTTTCTGAAAGAATCTTACAATATGTGGTATATAAATAATGTTAATCTTCCAAATATTATTTTTTTATGTAAAGTAGTTTGAATATTTTTAATATCTATATTTTAAAGTTTGCAGTTATTGTTAATTATTATAAACTATTTAAAACGTGTTTATGCAGATTCATAGCAATTGAAAAAAAATTTCCTTAAAGAAAATTCATAGCAGATTGATGTCCTTCTTTTAGTTTTTAATATTGCTAAAATAATTATAAATGGGTCAAGTATTTATATTTGATCTAAGTTTAGATTTTCCAATAAATTTAAAATGTTAGAAGATTATTTTTAGAAAGAAATTTAAAAATAATTAATTAAGTAGTAAGGGTCAATATTCTACTAAAGAAAATATCGAATATTGTGCATTCTGAATAGCTAAAATTGTCAATAGTAATTTTAAAATTTCTACAAATTTACTGAAATGTTAACATTAATTTTATTAACGAAAACAAATCCAATTTAGTCTGGAATATAGTTTGTATTTTGTAGAAAATATAGACGGTTTAAAAATTATGAGTGTAGGAAGATTAAAATTGTAAATTTAATTGAAACGTATCTAATAAATTAAATTTGATTAAAATTATTATTTTAGTGAAACGAAAATATTGTTTCATATATTAAAGTTATTGTTAATTTATATTTTTTTTTATTTCATTTTAATTCAAATTTAAATTTTCATTTGCAAGATTTTCAGTTTCAATTATATTTGATTTATATATAATATTTAATATATATATATATATATATATATATATATATATATATATATATATATATATATTAAATCGTGTAATTTGATTTTTAATGAAAAATAGCTTAAATAGAAAGTATAAAAGAAAAGTGTATTTTTTATTCTGTTGAAAATATTTGCATTTAAATTACTTGGAATTGTTTATTATATATGCCTTTTATGTATAAAATATTTATCCGTGACATAATACGCATTTATCATTAAATAAATATTATTATATTGTTTTGGCATGAGTACATATGGAATTATTTAATATAGCTTTTTGTTAAAAGTGTAAATTCTTTTACACCAATTAACACAGTCCACCTTTATGAAATACAATAGTTTGGTTAATAAATAGGTGATATGAAAATTATTCTATAAAATTTTATTTGTAATTTAAAAATCTAACATAATATTAAAGATAAAAATATTCCTTTTATATATCTACGAAATGTAAAAAAAACAGTTGTGTATCTAACGAATGTACTTTAATAATATTTTTAATACAAAATATGATAATAATTACTTGTGCTTAAAATAACACGTATTTTAAAATAAACTTTTGTACATCGCATATAAATTTTATTTATACATAAATAATTTTAAATTTATTTTATGGATAACAAAGCTTTTGTATTTTTAAACTTTTATAAATAATAAAAAGTAATTAATACACGTAATATAACTGAAATGTTATCTAAAAATTTACTATTATTTATAAAATGAATAAATATTATTTCTACGAAATATTCAAAGAAAGATTTATTTTTAAAATAATACATGAATTTTATATACTTCATTATAAAAATAATTTCATTTTCATTTCACACATGAAATAGAAATATCAGAAATGTATTCTTTTAAAAATAAAAATATATATATAAAAAAACAAATTTATAATATGTTTAAAATATACAAGATACGATATTTTGAACGTTGGGTTAGATACCTGGCTTATTGGCTTTTCTATGCAGGCACGATGATAAGGGTGATAATTTGCATGCGCTCGTAGCAAAATACGTTGTTGAAAAGACACTGTATCTGAAATGTTGACCTGTTTATTAGATCTTTTTGTTACATAATGTTTTCTGTTTATTCATCGGAAATATAAAATTCTCAGTTATGTTATTGGCTTTATACTTTTAAAAATGTTATGTTTTCTCTGTTGTTATTTATTGATGTTATTATTAGTTTTTTTTATCATGTTTTATCTTGTAGATTTCTATATATATATGTATATATATATAATAAACATTAATTGATGTGAATAATAAATTAAAAAAGACAATGCGTCTGTTTATGTCAATCACCGTTAATGTCAATAACGTAGATATCTGCTAACGAAATATATGTAATTAAACGTCAATATTCCCGATAGCAATATTGATTTCGCTATTATTAAATGTGTCGTGTCGGGTACGAATTTAAAATATGCCGTTTGAGGAGAGTGCGGCGATTTAAAAAGAGCACCCCATTCTCTTTCTCTGTTCAGATGCACTCGGAACAAGTGTAACACCACTTTTCCATTATCCACGTCAAAGTTTGACGAGTCAGTCGCTAAGAAGATTAATTGATCTCCGATGTAATTTTAAAACGAATTCTCCGATTAAAACTTCGAAAACTATGTTTATGTAAGTAGACGGATTTCTTTTGTATAGTCATAGGGATAAAATATATTTTGAAAAATTATAAGCCTAGGTTGATAAGAAGAAAATATAAAAAAAATAATAAAATATGTCGAAATTAATGATTATGTATTAAATAATTTTTTTTTTTGTAATCATTTATGTATGTGATATATATATAGGGTTTTTCAATAAGAATGGTAGAATTTTGACAGCTGGTGACAGCCATGTTTAATTTTTTAGAGCTCATTTTCACATTTCAACTCAGTATAGTTTAACAAGTTGTCATGAGATGTTTAACACTTCAACAACGTTTAGAAATTGTAAAAAATTATTATAAAAATCAATGTTTGGTTTGTAAAACGTGTATCGTGAGCTTCGTTAAACTTAACACAATCGTTCAAGTAAACGTGCCATTTATCGAATTGTTGAAAAATTTGAAAACAGCTTTACATACATGATACATCAGTGCCTGTAAGGCAAATGCAAAAAGTGAGACCAATATTGCTTCTATTTACGAAAATTTCAAAATGAAGCTAGAGATTACGTTACAGTAAATAAATTGTGTTACCGAACCATGATTAATGAATTTTTTTCCAAAAATGATTGAAAAAGGTTTGCACGTTTTGTGGTTTCAACAGAACGATGTTACGTGCCATACACCTACGGAAACAATAGAGTTATTGAACCAAAAGTTTAATGAGTTCATTATTTCACGAAATGGACTCATCAATTGGCCACCAAGATCATGTGATTTAACTCAATTGAATTGTTTTCTGTGGGGTTATGTAAAATCATTGGTATATGATGATAAACCACAAACAACAGAAGCTTTAAAAATAAACATTGAACGTGTAATTCATGAAATTATACCATAATTATGTGAAATAGTGATTAAAAATTGTTCTAAATGAATGTACTATATCAAGCAAAGTCGTGGTAGTTATATAAATGATAATATTGTATTCTATCATTAGTGCCATAGAACAGGGGTCGGCAACATTTTTTGGCTGCGGGTTAAAATCAGCGAAAATGTGATTATTAAGAAGACGTTTAAGGTCAGTGGTATTTTCATTTTAAAACAGTCTTTTAGTGAATAATAAGATAAATTTTATTGAGAAAATAATTACAAGATGCTTTTAAAACATAAAAATTCAAAATTATAATTGTAATTACTATAAAAACAAATATAATTGTCAAGTTTTAGTTCATTAATTTATGAACTTTATTTATAAACGTTCTCTTCGTTTTCAATGGCTCCTCTAATGCTGAATTTGTAATGTCAACTTAGTCAAATCTAGTTTATAATTAGTCACCTTGAGATAAATACAAGCGTCTGAATTTTCGGTAGTTAAGCTGCTCCTATTCTTATTTAAAATGAATTTCATGTGTGAAATTTTTTTCAAAGATGAAAATTTCGCAGGAAGTGATGCCCAACACGTTGAGATCATGAAAAGATGATTATCTTCCGTTTTTTCTAAATATTTCCGCAATGTCTTGAATTTATCCGTCCATAGCGTTGAACTTTTAAAACCAATCATTTCTAAACTTAAATTGTCAATTTTAAGATATTCAAAATACTCTGCAAATCTAAAATATTTTTGCTGTTTCGTCAGGTTTTATTATAAAAATAAACATTTCGCTGTGCTTCTTAAAACTTTGAAATCTACTTTCAAATTCACTTCTAATGTTCAAAATCCAACTTTCGAACATATTTAGATTGCTTTCATCGGTTTTTTTCTTATGTTGGCTTTTTGACAAGGAAAAGAAAAGAAATATTTTAGTTTTTATGTCAGTTTCAAATAATATTAATTTTAAGAATTTGTTTTATAGTTTATAGTTTATTTGTGGAACTCAAGTGGGTCAATTGAAATTATCAAATGGGTCACTTGGTGACCCGCTGGTCATAGGTTACCAACGCCTGCCATAGAATATGCTTAAAAATAAAAAAAATCAATAACTAATTAATTAAATACTTTTTGTTTTATTTTCATTTAAATTTCCGAAGTGCTTAGTGGAAAATCATATATATATATATATATATATATATATATATATATATATATATATATATATATATATATAAATCAAGAACTGTTAACATATAACTCAATTATCAAAACCACTATTTTCTTTTAAAGAAACTAATCACTGTAAAATACCTTTTAAGGTTTCTATCCGTGATGACGGTTCAAGAATAGGTTGAGTATCAAACTAATTTAAAACTTTACACATGGGCCGATAGAAACCGGATCTCGTACTTCCTCTATTGAATTTTTAAATAGAATAAAATAAAATCAACATGGCATTGTTTTTGTTTCGAAAGATGGGATCAGTTTGTGTTAGTTTCGTATTCTAGTCAGTATTGTAATAAGAGAACAAATTCACAAAGAAAAAATAAAACAAATATCTAATCAACATTTCATTACCCTCTTGAGTTCAATACTTATACATATACGTATGCTCGAAAAAAAGAATTTGTAATACTGTTTGCATGATTCAAATAACTGATATTGCACGAGAGTTGCATGAACATATAAACTCCTACTTTCAAATATGTATATATATATCTACATATATATTTATATGTATATGTATGTTGTATGAATAAAACTTTGCACGTTGCATGCAATATAAAAGTTCTTGTATATGTATTTTTTCATATCAGTGATCATAATTGGGGTATTAAAATGAAAGCTCTCTTTTGGTTTATGAACATGAATATTCTAAAATCGTGCTGTTCGTTAGTAAATCATTATTTTTTACTAACTCACTGACTCAATTTAGGTTTATGGAAAAAAGCGTTATGTAGTTGTAATGGCTTTGTAAATATCTATTTAAAGTTTGATTGGATATGTGTTCGAAAATGTTTGTTTTATTTTAACAAGAACATTTTTGTTATGAAAATAGTATATATATAAATGTACACAAATTGAAAAAGTTCTAAAATCGATTAAATATTTAAAAAATTGGAAATATTACACTGGAGATTTTTTGTGTATGTATAGGTTACTAAGGTAATTTATTATGTTTGTTTTGTTAGTATTATTATTTGTGTGTGTGTGTTTTTTTAAAAAAATATAGTTTATTTTCAAGATTATTACAAGATTTTTTAGTTTAATATATTTAAAACTTATTGTTTTTCATTTTTAACATTTTATTGAATTAAATATTTCATACATGATAAGTAAAAAATGTTTTTATAATTATATTTTATTTATTTATACGTATTATATATATATATATATATATATATATATATATATATATATATATATATATAAGTGTAACAGAAAGTCGTAGTTATTTTTTTGATATTTTGATGAATAATTGATGTAACAAGTACAATGTACAATACTTGACAAGTAATTGGAATTTTCAAGAAATATTTATTAAAACTTTTGTAATTTTCTAGAAGATAGTTTAAAAATTCTTATTTTGGTGATTTTTTTTATAAGATAAATGAATATCGAAAGGAATTTTAATATTGATGATAATTTCGAATGTTAAAATGATATTTTTTCTTATATATTTAGATGTAGTTTTCAGAATTAGAATTTATTAAATTCTTGTGTTCTAATATATATATATATATATAAATATTTATTTTTGTACATTGTGAAATTATATATATATATATATATATATATATATATATATATATATATATATATATATATATATATATATATATATATAATAAAAAACATTGTCGTTTTATGTTGAAAATTGGTTTATACGTTTCATCAATATAATTAATATTGCAATATTAATTATTGCAATATAATTAATATTCTAAATCAAATACTACAGGGTTTATAAAGTTAAAATTATATTTAATTGTATATAGTTACCACAAAATAATAAACATTTATTATTCACTTGAAATAAATACTAACGTCAAATAGTCAAAAATATACTATGATTTTATTAAAATATATTGAAACAACTTTGAAAATTAAAGATTAATATTTATAAATTCTATAATTGTGGAAAAGTTAAGTGAAAACCTATATTTAATACTAAATTACATTTTAAACAGTTTAGTAAGAACTTCTTAAAAAAAATTAATTTTTATTATATTATACATTTTATTATTAAATATCTTAAGTAGTTTATTCAAATGAAATAAACTATTTATAAACCACATAAGTGTTATTTATTAAATTAGAAAGTTACATAATTTGAAACATCTAAGTTCATGAACTTTAGATTCTACAGGTTTTCATTCTAGTTAATTTGATTATTGAGACTTATGTCTTAATATATAACTTAATAAATACTACAGATAGAATAATGTTTAGTAGGATTTAACGTGTTCTATTTAGAACATTTTTGGTAAAATTTGTTGACATGTTCGTGGACGTGAATGCTATAGCATTCATTTTCATTGTGATGCTGAATGACATGAATGCTATAGCATTCAAATTTTAAAGCTAATTATAATTCATTTAATTTTATATAATTTTAATTTTTTAATTAATTGTTTATAACTATTAAAATGTAATATTCTGACTACTCTTACAAAATGTATCACAATTAATTTAAAAAAATCGCCTGTCTATTTTTGTAGCTCACTGAAATTTTTACTATAATTTACTATTTTTACTTAATTTACTAACGTGTTAAATTAAGTTATTTGTATTTAGAAATATTACTTTTGTAATTCAATCAGTAAATATTATTAATTAATGAATGTCAAAAAATGTATACTATATTTCGTATTGAAAATTGTTTTTATTGGAAAATAAGTTTCAATATGATTTCAATTTATTTTTGATAAATTAAAAGCAAGAAACTAGTCAAAACTCTTTAGTTATACAACAAACTTATACTACATTATTTCATATGTGTGGAATGTACAAAGTATTAATTTCGAATGTTGTCAGAGTGTGTTAATATTTTTTATTTTAAAATCTAAAAATTGTAGATATCACTGATTTTTGAAAATAAATTAAATAATAGAAACCAATAAAAATAAATACGAGAACATAAAATAAAAATAACTAATTTCTTTCTTTCTTTATTTTCAGATACAACGATTTCATCCCAGAAGTGGTGGTATGTATATCAATTTAAATCTTATTGTAATATTTATTTTCGACCAATTTCCATATTTATAATTTTATACAATACTGAATGTATATCGGAGAAAGTTGATGACTATATGAAAAAGAAAACAACAACGACAAATACGGAATTAACTTATATAAATTTATAACATTTTTATAACCGATGCCGTTACGGAAAACGATTAATATTGACTAACCTTAACGTTTATTTTTTTCGTTCTTTACTCTGCCTGTCGTAAAATTTTATGTCGATTTTTATATAGCTTTAAGTTTTATCCTTTGAATTTCAACTTGAGGATTATGATATATAAAGTTCATAAAAAATAAGAAAACATAATAAAAATCGACAAAGTAATAAAAATGTCGACTACGTATGTAGGTACTAAATAATTCTCTTACTTAATTAGTTACAATTGAAGTACTGGTACATATTAATTTATTGATAAGATTTCATTAGATAATTTTTTTATTGGTCTTATTAATTAGTAATACTTTTTCGCGTAAATATTTTTTTATAAAATGAAACTCTCATTCAATATATATATATATTGGTATATACTTTTTAATATTCTGTTGTATAAAATATTGACAATTTTTTTTTTTGTAAAATTTCATCAAACAATAATACTTATTTCATGCAGAATAAAATAACACCAAGAGAGAGTATCGATATATTGTATTTATTTATACGTCAACAGAATGTCAATGTTTGTATGTCGTATTTCGTTTATTCGTCGCGATATTCAAATAGCTGATCCACTTAGAATATCCGCTACATAAAACACTGTTCAGTATTTTTAACCTAGCAACATTGTTATACAAAACACGGTGACTTTATGTGTATGTACCTACTGTTGAGGTACTCGATTCGAAAAAAAGAATATACACACACTCATACATATACAATATTGTATAAACGTATACTTTTGCTGCCGAGTCTGTTAAACTTTGGCTCGACACTTCCCGATACATACAGATATTTATGTTGTACCATTTGTCAACATATATTTTATAGTTGCCTGCAAGGATCACTTTAAACTTTGGCCCCTAGTACAATGTAAAAAGAACGTACTCGAGTTATTTTCTTGTATCTTCTTGAAATACGAGGTGCAGTATTTGTTTATTTCTTTCTTTCATAACGAACTTTGTAGATTTTTCTTCTATCGTTGAATTTATATTTTTATGCATGCAATAGGGCAATTTGAAAATTTCTCTTTGTTTTTTAAATATAATAATTTTATTTTTTAACTGAAAGATTATAATTAGTGGTCATTGTACTCTAGAAAACATATTTGATTAAACAATTGATAAAATTAGGCCTTTTGATGAATATAAAAATTTGATTTACCTTATAATTATAATTTTTCAATAATATAAATTTTATTCATTTTTTTCTGTTTATGATTTTTATAAATGATCTTCTAAATGAAATTACAAACTCACAAATTGTTTTTTTCTTTTTTTGTATTAATTCCTACATATTTAAAAGGAAATTGTGACAATGTCTGATATTTGACCCTTATAATTTTATATAAATAGAATTAATAATTAGACGGAATATAATTGCATGAAATTGAATTTCTGGAAAAGTAATTTTGTTAGATTTAATTTGATAGTAGATGAAATTTAAACTATTTCATCCCATTCTATCGATGGAGTAGAAATTATAATATCTATTTCATGTAAATATCTCAGGATTAGGTTACAGTCATCTTTATTATGAATTTGATATATTAAATATTTAACTATAAAAAATATATATTTCAAGTATTTAACTATAAAACTTATAAAAATCTAAACTTTGTAAAAAGAACAATTAAGCAATCCAACATAATCGTTAAAGAAAAAGTATATTTGACTTTGGTGAAATTCTCGATTACCTAATGTGAGAGTGTATGGATTCTGCAGTCAGTAACAAAAACGTAAAACAAAGAAAGAATTTAATTAAGTTGCTCGTTTCAAACTAAGTAGATTTTTCAGGATGGATGGATGGTTTTAGTGAAATGGTAGAGTAGCTCTAGTGTGAGAGTTTGGAAAGTAGATGGAGGCTCGTAATTTTATTTTACATGTTTAAAGCTTTTATGGGATATTTAATGAGAGAATTTTAATAAAGAATTATCTTTTTATTTTTTTATAGTATAAATAATCGTGTGATAAAAATTAAATTGAAAAATTACAAAAAACAAATTGAGGACATTTCAATTTTTACAAAGGTGCACTGGTTTAAAGTACTAGTTATTCTATTATTTTAAAAATATATTATTCTTCAGTTAAGGTTTCTAAAAATGAAATCAAGAAGGATAAAACGTATTAATGTAAAGATTTTTTTATAATTAAGACCCCTTTCACCGAACTTGCTATCTGAAACAAGCGTATTATTATTTTGTAAAAAGGCACAGAAAGTTAAAGATATATAAATATTATATTACAGAATATAAAATAAAATATTTTAATAGATAGAAATGCGATAAAAATAGATAGAATTTTTATTCATTTATTTTAGATATATTTATACAAATTTGTTCTAAGAGTGTACAATTATTTGTAATTTTCTTGGAAAATAATTCGTTTATTTATTTTTTTTGTAAATAGTATTTGTTAAAATGAAATTCTTTTTAATGCTATTAGTAACGTATAGTTCTATTAAATTTAATCATTACGTCAAATATACATTAATTTCTTCGAAAAAATAAAACAATATCTTAAATAAAATAAAATTTCTTAAAACTAATTACTTATAATATTTGTTGTTATATCCACTAATAAATTATGGGTTTTTTCCAAAATTCTAGTAATAAAAATATTTTATTAATTTAAAAAATATCTTTGTTAATAACATATTATAAGTTATATTATTATATTTATAAAAGTTAAAATAGAATTAATTTTAATTTGTTTAATTTAAAAATTAAGATATATAAAGTTGATAATAGTTTTATAAATAAATTAAAATTTATTTAGAAGAGAAATAATTACAAAAAATCATCTATTTTATTTGACGGTGCTGTTTATAAGTAACAAATTTTTATATTGTATTTACATTTAAATGATTTTTTTGTTAAATACAAATATTAAATTGTATGTTGCTTAGAGGCAAAATTTGCATATCACATATGAATAGTTTGTCATTATTCGTAAATGAATATGTCATATCATTTGAAGTAAATTGATATGTAATGATTTTTATTTGAATGAAATATATGCTTTTCACACAAATGCTTTAAAAAATGTGTTTGATTACATTTATTTACAATCAATAACTTTCAATTTATTTATGAATTAATGACATTTTTATGTACTAAATAGATGAAAATATAATGCTATTTGTAGTTTTAATTCTTTTTAATAAATTGATATAACAATCTCTCAAAATATATAAACTTATTTTTTTATTTTATTACTATTTTATAAATTTCTCAATACACACAAATAAGATATTTTTTTGGTTTGTCAAATTAAACAAATAGTATTAAATATGTATACAATTAATCGTATTATACAATTTCTAAAAAAATATCTAGTAAAGAATAAAGATTCATAAAAACCGAACAACAAAAAATCTCAAATTGCAAACAAAACCTGTCAATTTCAGTTTTAAACATTGTTTTAGAAACCTTTCATTCGACGATAACAATTCGGATTTGTATCTCGTAACTTAATGTTGAAACTTTTACAAGACAGGCATAAGAAAAAACACACAATTGGACCAAACTACACATGGGCACATTTTCGACGCTGCAGCGAAAATATCATCAAAAACTGCTGACGACTTGGTACTATAAAAAAAGTTTCGCTCGTTCAGTCGATAAAATCAAGGGGTGTGAAAAAGACACGACGGCGGTGTGCTTTTCAAGTTTTGTCGCCCCCGGGACATAGTTAATGTACGTACGCTCTTGGTGGGTTTACCCAGCTGCGACCAACTATACACCTACATACATATTGTGTTACACACATGCACGCACTTCACTTACACGCATATTATATATATATATATATATATATATATATATATATATATATATATATATATATATATATAATATCTTCACGTATACACACCACCATGACTGACGTCCCTAGTTTAGTGTAAACGTAGCGTGAATGCATGTGAAAATATAATGGAATAGTTTACTGTGTAAATCTCTTTTCGTTTATTTTGCTGAGCTGGGTTTTGTACCTGTTTTAATATTTAAATAAATTTCTTCACGATTTTTACTGGTAGTTTTGACAAAAACAACGTTTGCGACATATTATTTTAATAATTTATTATTTTATTTCTTTCTTTCATGCCTTTTTTATTTTCTTTACTTTCAATTTAATAGGATTTTTATATATTTCGTTACACATGTCTAATCATACTGATATAAATGTTACAATCATCTAAAAGACGTATTTCATGAAATTTATTTCACTGTACAATTTAATCAATTTTGAATATTTTTTCCATTATGATTATTAAATTACTAATTATGAAAGTAGATAAGGACACATTTCGTTTTAGCAAACTATTAATTATTGTAATGATTATTGCATCATATATTAATATTGTTTTAGTCAGTCAATATACCAGTTTAATTACATTATAAATTTGGATAAAAATAAGGATATATATATAATATTTATATACATATCATGATCATTAAAATTTATATCAATCTACTATTGGACGAAAGCCTCGTAGAATTTTATTGGTTTTTCTAAATGTTTTCCGAGACTTTTATACTTTTTTCCTGTCCAATGTTAATCTAATCCAATCCTGATTTCTATAATGCTTCACAAATTCATCTTTTTATCTTTTATAAGGTTTCTTTCTTAATATCTTTTTATTTCATAATGGTATTTGTCCAACTATTGTCTTTCCTTGTTGTTATGTGCTCTGTTAGTTCAGTAATTTTATTTATTCTACTCTATCAGTCACTTTTGTACCTTTTTATAGATTCCCCCATCACATTTATAAATTCTTAATATTATTATTTTTATACTTCGTTGGATTGTAAAAAAAATGTTTCATTTCTTTGGTCAGTATCTAAATTTTTGTTTAAACATTATTTAATTGTAATTATAATAACAATATTGGGACTAAATAAATAAAAATATACATTAAACATACGAAAATTTTGAAAAATTCTATTTTATTTTCTTAATTTTTAATTTGAATTGTTAAGAACATGTTTTTGATTTTTATTTATTATTAATTAATAATAAATTATAGCGGTGGTTCCATAGTAAAACCACTATGCCGTTAAGACTCTTGAGACAGAGGAAAGTAGAGCTATGTAAAGAGAATGGTTTCATGGTGGGAGACATGTGTAGTAAGTTGAAAGTCGTTTTCGAAGAGGTGGTTACACCAGGGAATCATTGTGCTTCAAAGGGTTAATACTCATTTCAATAGTAATGCTAGTTTATTTGATGTTCTGTATTTAGAAGATATATATATATATATATATATATTTATATATCACATCACATCACATCATTAAGCCCATATCAATCCACTACTGGACGAAAGCCTCAATGAATGCTACCATATATATATATATATATATATATATATATATATATATATATATATATATATATATATATATATATATTGCAGATATGAACTTTTGAATATAGAATTTAATATACAAGGTCGTTTGATAAGTATGGTAAAAAAGTAAGAAAAACTAAATTGAAAAAATTAATTAAATTAAACAATAAATATATTTATCAGAATTATGAAACAACCCTCGTATTGTTATTATTTCTTTAAGTTGTTTAATTACATTTATAGAAGAAAAATAATCTTAATAATAAGATTAATAAAACCATTTTTCATATAGCAAATTTACGATTTTTGTAAATTGCATGCAGTTATTTTAAATTAAATATTTAATTAAAAATTGTTGATGCGAATGTTACAAATTATTCATTCTAAGTTTATTTTCATTTTACATTTACGTACGGTAAATGTGAATTTTTCATTCCGTTCTCATGTTTTATTTGTTAGCAACATTACTAAATGATTAATTTAATTTTAATTTCGAGTGAAAAAACTGTTAAGATTACTATTCTAGTGATACGTAGCAAAAAAAAGTATAAAAAAAGGTTTTAGATAAAATACTACGAGCTGAAATGATATAACAAAAATAAAAATAAAAAAAAACTTGTCTGGATAAAGGTAGACAGGTGGGTAGTATGAGAATGAGTTTCTTCTTACGTCTTTTCCAGACTTTGATGGAGCTAATTTATGAATAATAAATCGCTTCATTTCTGAAATTGACATTGAGTATGAGAATTTTGTTATACTTCTATTCAAAGAAAAAAATAGAAATTGACGTTTTATGGTTCATAAACAGAAACAAAGATGCAAACGAAATTATAGTACGTAATAAATGTTGAAAATTAATTAAATACATGTTATAAATGTATCTGCTTTCTTAATATTTGAATTTTGTGATGATAGGCAATGGCAATTTTGATTATATTTTAATGATTTATTTTAATATTTATATTAAATAATATTATATAATAACGTAATAAATTTTTGATTTATTAATTGTTTTATTATAATTTTAAAACCAATTATATATATATATATATATATATATATATATATATATATATATATATATATATATGTGGATCTGTTTAAGTAATTCTTATACAGAAATGATTACATTAACGTTTTTTTTTTCATAAATCTTACTTCTGTCGTTGAAATATAAAACTGATTCACGTATTCACAAGTAAAATAAAATTCGCCGATCGCATCAGAAAGTTTGAGACCGACGAACGCGGTGATTGAATTTGGATATTGTCAACGAAAAATTTCTTCAATTTAGTTGTTTCCCCAGACACGCAGATGTGATTTTTGATGTCACACATTTTTTACTTTAAAAAAGAAGGTTACAAATGTATTTGAAACGATTATTTTCTGTATTCAAAATATTATTTATATATTTACGTGAAATCAGTTTAAATTTATATATAAAATATCTATTTACATTTTTTTAATATTATTGAAAGCCAAGAAATGCCTGTAAGATAAAATTTACGATTTCATGAAAATTTTAGTTTATGAAATTGTTGTTTGAATAATATATTGATTTTATTAGATTTTTTTTTATTTATTATAATAATGAAAGGAATCAAAATGTGAACAAATATTAATTTTAATTATATCATAGTTTAATATAATTTTTTATTTGCTGTTTTGGAACTATGGCTGATTCACTTTATCACAAATAATTTTTAAATCCAACATCACAATGGTAAAAGTGTTCAATAATTGCTTATTGTTCACTTATTATTTATAATTAAATCGGTTGATGCATTTTGATAAAAAGAAACAGTCAATCTTCAGTTAGAGATGGATTGAATAAAGACACAAAAACACAAATTAGTATATATTTAAAAAAGTCGAACAATTAGTCTAGATTTTATTAGAAAGGCTCTGACGATGATTGAGTCTCCATCGAAATGTATCAGCCGATTTAATTATTTATAATAAATGAACAATTAGTGATTATTGAACACTTTAAACCATTGTGGTGTTGGGGATAATTTTTTACGTTTTTTAAAAAAATGCTATTAAATTTATATTTTCTAGTAATAATAGATAACAAAAAGTGAATATAGGTAGAAAGAGACTTAATAAAGTTTAAAGTATTTTAAAACAGGGAAGTTAAAGAGTATTAAAGTTTTAACTACACTAATGACTTTCGTGAGGAAGTTTAGAAGAAGAAAATAATTATTGTACGAAAGCGATAGTTTTTATCAAGAAACAGAAAATTATCGTCGTTTAAAATATAATGTATAGAAATACATTTAGAAAGTTTTTATTTCATATTGACATACATTTGTGTATTTATTATTTTATACATTTTATGAATTAATTTTATTACTTTTCATGGTATGTTAATCATGGTATGTTAATATTAAGAGAAAATTTATTGTAACAATAATTAATATATATATATATATATATATATATTAAATAAAAATAATGTGGATGTAAAATTTAATTCTAAGCAAAAATAAACGAATAATGATAAAATTTAAAGAGTAATCAACTCTGAATATTTTCTTTTGCTCTCGCTATACTAATTAATTGATGTAGGTGTACTAATTCTGTTTCGTACGAAATTACCCGCGTAGGAATCATATTAAACTTCAATCGTGCACATATGTTCAACAATGTATGTACGCACCTCATGCATACATTGTCGTGTGTTATTATCATTTTAATGACGACATTGCAAATTAATTTCAACATGTGATTAATCACGAACTGCGTTACATGCATCAGAGGACCCTCGTGCATGACTGATGTGTTTGAACGCCCTCACCCTTAAAAAGCGTAACCCACATCTGTGTACTGTCGGCCAAGTGATGTTCACTATAATGCAAGAAAATTACATAAGGAGACAGTTGTTTCGTGTTGTTGTGTCATTGTGTGGAAGAAACGGACACTGGGTAGAAGATTGATGTTATACAATTAATTAGACACATGTTTTTTTTATAAAATGACTTTCATGTCACTCAAAATACATGATAAAGGAAAGCTAGAATATAAAAATGGTTTTAAAAATGCTTCATTATATAAATTAATCTGTTTTATAATTAATATATATTAAAATTTTTAGGTTAATGAGAATGATGGTTTTGTTGTCAATAAATTTTATAGAAATTCGATGAAAGTATTATTTTATTGAAAATGTTAATTAAATTAAATATCTGTTTAAAATTAGCAGGTTATTAAAAAGAAGATAAATTAATTTATTGGTCAATTTGTGAACTTTAAAACTTAATAATTTTATTGTATTGCTTTTCGTTTTTATCTCGTATAAAAATTGAAAAAATTAATATACATATATATATATATATATATATATATATATATATATATATATATATATATATATTTTGTGTGTATGTCTATTCATGTATGATTTTATATTTTACTACACATTACAAATATATATTTTATAATTATTTCCTTACATTTTATATATCAAATTTTATTTAATAAAATTAATAATGATATTATAATAAATTAGATTATGAATTGAAATGTAAAAAATGAATTTTATCAAAATATACTTCAAAGTTGTAAATAATTCAATTTTCAGAAAGTAATTAATATCCAAATGCGGCAATATATTATTAATATTTATGAGTAAATTCTATGAAAATAGAATTAAATTTCTGTTTTTGATGTAGAATTTCAAAAATAATTGTTGTACTTTTTGTTTGATTTTTTATTGAATAATAGGAATGTTTTTCTAGCTTTTGTAATAAATTATTAGGTTAAAATTTATACAATATAATTTGATGCATGCAAAAATTTCGTATTTTTTATTTTAAATACCAGTATAGAATCAAATTTATATTATTGCTTACTAAAAATAATTTCTAGGGTCTATAAAATACATTTTTAATCGAAATTTGATGATATAATACAGATAAATATTTTTTTCGATTTTATGAATTTCTAAGAAAAAATCAAAATTATCAAAAATTGATTTTTGGCTACAGAAATCGTATTTCTTAATAATGAATGTAATTTTTTTTGAAAAAAGAATATTTTTTACTTACTTAATCGATTTTTAATAGAAAAGAACGATTCTTAGTAATTTTTAAAATTTTCAATTTTTGACCCTAAAAAAATCACGACCTACAGTATGGAAAATTTCATGAAAAATCAACATTTTCAAAAATCGATTTTTTTTATTTAAAATCAAAGTTAGGCTATAAAATATGCTAAATTAATAATTTTTATGTTATTTTTAAAAGTAGTACAAATTTTATTTAGAGAAAACCGTGAATTATGCTCATTTCATGCCATTTATGTTTCAATCGAATGAAAATTAATAATTTTCATTTTAGAGCACTAATATAGAATTAAGTTTATGTTATTGTTCACTAAACATAATTTCTATGGTCTATACCAGTAATTTTTAATTGAAATTTGATGATGTAGTGCAGATAATTTTATTTTAGATTTTTTTGAATTTCGAGAAAAAAAATGAAAAATGATCAAAATTTGATTTTTGGCTACATAAATCGTATTTCTTAATAATAAACGTAATTTTTGCTGGCAGATGATTATTTTTTACCTAATTAATCGATTTTTAATAAAATAGAACGATTTGTAATGATTTTTAAAATTTTCAATTTTTGACCCTAAAAAAACCACGACCTATAGTATGGAAAATTTCATGAAAAATCAACATTTTTAAAAATTAATTTTTTTCATTTAAAATCAAAGCTGGGTTATAAATTATGTTGAATCGATGATTAAAATCTTATTTTTGAATGTAGGATGAATTTTATTTAGAGAAAACCCTGAAATATGCTCATTCTATGTCATTTACATCTCAATCGAATTAAAATTAATAATTTTTATTTTAGAGCACTAATATAGAATCAAGTTTCTATTATTATTTACTAAAATTAATTTCTACGGTCTATACTATTAATTTTTAATTAAAAATTTTAAGATATAGTACAGATAATTATTTTTTGAATTTTTTGAATTTCAATGAAAAAACGAAAATGATTGAAAATTGATTTTCGGTCACTAAAATTGTATTTCTTAATAATAAATGCAATTTTTGCCAATAGACAATAATTTTTTACTTACTTAATCGATTTTTAATAAAAAAATATTGACTTATAGCGATTTTTAAAATTTTCAATTTTTGACCACAAAAAAATTACAAGTATGGAAAATTTAAGAAAAAGTTAACATTTTCAAAACTCAGTTTTTTACATGTAAGATCAAAGGTTAGCTATAAACTAAAACGAATCAGGGATTAAATTTGAATTTTCGAACACAGAACGATTTTTTATATACTTTACTTTCCTCTTATTTTCTTCACTCATCGATTCCCGAATTTGCTTCTATTAAACAATGTAAATAAATTATGAAAAATGAAATGTTTAGAAAGCAATGTAAATGCTTTTGTGTAGATGATGATAATTAATATATATATATATATATATATATATATATATATATATATATATATATAATTATAATTATATAATGATATATAATATAATTAAAATTTATTTTGGTCGAAAATATATCGCAAAACTTTGCCTGAAAATCCATCTTTTTATATTTTTTGTTTATTTTAATATATCGTAAAATTTGTACATCGCTAATTCTTATAAAAGTTCAGGAAAGTTTGGAAACAAAATTTTCACAACAACGTGGTGACGGAGGTGGAGCACTATTATTTTTGAAAGAAATATGTCTACGTTTACAATAAAGTTAATGGAAATTATAAGAGTTATTGGTTTTAAGTGAAACTTAAATTTTATTTAAAAGATTGCAGATAAAATTATAAAAAATTAATAATGTGTTTACTTCATCGCCTCAAAGAAGAATTTATGGTAAATTAGAAAACGTGAAAGTTCATAAAGTCAAACACACGTGTATATATATATATATATATATATATATATATATGCGTGAGAGGGTATGTTTATGTGCTTGTTTTGCGTTCATGTCAGTAAGGTATAAATTACAGAACAACAATGTGTCGGATTAAATTACATTGGCATGTTTAATCTTCGCCATGTACTGAACTGCATTCGAATTGTTGACACGATACCATGCAGAGAATCTAAATGTTGTGCATTCGACGACGAACGAATCGATAAAACACAATCTCATCTAACACTGTCCAACTATCGGTTCGTCAGTCACGATCCGTCTACGCCCGTTCTAAACGAACGATCTGCTGCATTGTCAAGCCGCAATGTTATCCTCTTTCTACGAATCATGGGTACACATGTGTTGTGGAGATTCGAACATTTGTTTATGCAGATAATACGATTTTTGCACTGGAGACTTGTAATAAATTTCTTAATTTTGTAACAACTGTTAAGATTTTAATTTTAATTTAATTAAATTTAATTCAGCATTTATTTATATTAATTTAAGCAAGTAAAGATTTTAAGTCGATAAATAATTAATCAATTATCTTTAAATAAATAATTAGATTTTATGTCTCATGTATATATTATACAGATTTTTTGATATCTTGAACGTTTTCTATTTCAATTGGGTTAAAGTATAAAAATCGACTAATGTATATAATTTTTCATCTATTTGTTTAAAATAATTTTATTTTCAATGAACTTTTAACATTACGTGAAGTAATCATATTGAATAATTAATACCAAAAATTGATTTTAAACGTTCTATAACGAAATTGTTTACACGAATGCATTCACATTAACTGAAATCGATAAATATATATTTTCGAAGAATTACGATAATAATAGTAGTTATTCTTTCTCATTCTCATATCATTTATTTATGAGTGTGTATATATTCCTGCTTGAATACGTATTGTGCGTATTCGTTTGTGTGCACGTTTATATGTTTGCATGTGAGGGTCGTAAGAGTGAATCATGTTTTGCGTCGTTGGTGTGCGAGTCACCCATTGTCGGTGTCGTCGTCGGTAATATAGAATCTGTATAAATCAAAGGTGTTATCTGTTTGTTCCGTTCCTTGTTTGTTCCGGAAAGATTTCGAGAAATCAGCTTGGGATCAAATTAAACCGAATCAACGGAACGTTTTCGAGTAATGCGTAGATAAAGCAGGTATCAAATTTAGACAATGATAATATTTATGGTGACAATAGGGCTGGATTTATTGGTATGGATTGAATTTATGGTTTTGAAACGATTTTGTTTTCATTTTTAATTTTCAACTGAATTTTAATAAGATATTTAATATAATGTAATTAATATATTTTTAAAAAAATTATAAATGAGAATTAATATTTTAAATTCGATGTAAGAATAATTAATACTTTTTATTCGAAAAATATTTTTTCAAAGAAAAAATATGATCATGTGTAAAATTGTTCTTAATGTACCATATTTAAATAGAGAATACTTTTTTTATTTCCGCTAGTATGTGGTATATATGGAACTGAGCTTTGTTATATTGTAGAAATGGGCAAATATTCACAGAGTAAGACGATAATCAATCAAAAGTGTTATGAATAAAGTAAGTAAAAGGAAAATGTTTGTTAACACTAGATTTACGGAGCGAGTCAATTTGACTCATTTAAGATTTTGTTGCTATATATATAGAAAACTTAAATATTATTTTTTTAAACACATATGTTGGTTTTTAATTACATAATAACATATATGCAAATGTGTAATATATATTTTTTGCAAATGTGTCATTATGTAATTAAAAACCAAGATATGTTTTTAAAAAATAATATTTAAGTTTTCTATATATATAGCAACAAAACCTTAAATGAATCAAATTGACTCGCTCCGTAAATCTAGTGTTAAGACGAAAGAGAAATTATTTGTAATTTTTTTGGAAGCTAATAATTTATAACAAATATTTTACTGAAAAAATTGATAAAAAGATGAAGATAAAAACTGAGGAAAAATATTTTAGAAATGAAGTGGAAAAAATGAATTTTGGAGGATATAGACAAACGAACACTATAAAAAAAATAGTTTCGTGTTTACAGCAATAAGTTGAAATTTTAGAATATATATATTGAGTTTAATAATTAGTTTTTTCTAATAATGAAATACGGATGAAAATTCATTAACATGTACGTATGTTTCTAATACAAAAGTAAAAAGGAACTTGAATAGAAAAGCAGTAAATACTTCGTAGAAAGTAATTTAAATCTCATTTATTATTTGAAAAGTTTTTTTACTGAAAGTTTTCTCTTTAATGTAGAAAATTTATTTTTGATTGTAATTAAGATGTGATATTTAACTATGTACATATATATATATATATATATATATATATATACATATATATAATATAGAGAGAGAAAGAGAAAGATAAAAAGAGAGAGAGAGTTGTAAAAATTATATAATTTCATTGTCTTCAATTACATTTTTTTGTAGTAATTACGATGGTCTATGTAATGTTGATTAAAAATAGCTATTTTAAAAATAATATTATTGATACATAAAAGTTTATATATATATATATATATATATATCTATATATATATATATATATATACATATATATACATATATATGGTCAACAACAAAACAGATCAATCACATTTAGTACACAAGCACATTATGTTTGAACTGTTGACAACATTGTTTTCAAATAATAATCGAATATCCATAATAAAAACTCTATTTTCAGATATCGGAATAATTTTTTTTTATACGTTCTCTTTATGTTTTATGACTGACCGGTTATGTATTTATGTACACGTTTGTACAAACTTTACGATTATATATGTGTTTGTCACCTGTCGACTGATGAATCGGTTCGTCATATTTCGACTGGATGATGACTCAGAAATTTCAAGGGTTGCCTCAATGGATTCAATAACGATCATTGATTAACTATGATGGAAAATACATCGGTTCAATGATGTATTGATAATTTTTTGTGCTTGTTAATGGTGAAATTGTAAACCACAATGTGGAGAGAAATGATTTTTTTATTTTTTTTTTGCATGTAGATTTTGATGTTTTCACTAATGACAATTTATATTGATTATTAATCATGTATATAAAATACATTTTATATACATTATATATATATATATATATATATATATATATATATATATATATATATAAATGTACAAATTTACTTTTCTGTGTTGTTCACAAAATTTCGTATGTATTAACGTTGACCAATGTAATATATCTTTGTTTTGTAAAGAGAATAAATCTCTCTATGATCACTAGCAGTGCATAATAACTAAACAGGAGGAGGACTGTTTCGTAGTTCAAATTCCCGAGGCGTGAATGTTTGTACAACAATGCGATTTGCTTACGTTGAATGCATTTCAGCTCAGACGATTGTCCGACCGCCCGTCGTCCATAAATCGTGATTTGAACCAACGGCGTTTGGAACTATAGCCGTTTCTATTCGCCAGTAGGGCACATTCTCTTAAAACAAATATCCTATATTCACTTTGTAGATGTATTATGGTTGAGGTAGCTATTATATGGTCCGCTTACATAGATCAGATTACAGAGGATCTATGCTTATATTTGAATACGGATTCGGATCAGACAATATATACGAGATATATAATTCAAATGTTAGTTAACTGTATTTGCAGACATAACTAGATGTGTTCTTTTTTATTGGAAACGTTTTACAATAAAATATTATTTTATTTAAACATATTTTAATTTTTAATAAAGAAATATTATTCAGATCGTTTAATACACTCTCACATACGATTTTTTTAAAAATGTTATGCATTGTTTACTAATGAATTTTCATAATTATTTTTAAAATTTGATCGTTTAAAATAATTTAAATAAAATAATATTTATAAATTTCTTTCTAGAATTCGTGCAGTAAATAAAAAATATACCACACAAGTGGAAATACTTAATTAATGATATTGGTTCAAAATAAAGATTTATTTTAAAATTTAAATTATTTTCTTGGAGATAATTCAGGAATAAATCTTTCATTTTAAATAGCTGATATTTCCTAATATAATTTTATATTTGGTAGCTACAAAGTTCTTTATTGCTATTCAAATATGTTTATGGATTCAATTTACATATTTTCTTGTCTCAAAAAATGTAGAGATATGAATGATAGTAATATTTTCTTATTTTACATTTAAACTTTTTAACTTTGTTTTTTTTTATTTATAATTTGTATTTTAAAAATTGTTTTTATAAAACCAATCTAACTGAATAAAATATGAAATTTATCTAATTTTTCCCAAATTTTCTCTATTTAATTTAAATTTTACTTTGATTTCTTTCTTTAAAAAATATTGTTTTTGTAATTATTTAAATATACATACATATATATATATATATATATATATATATATATATATATATATATATATATATATATAGAATGTGATTAATCTATGCAAATGGTTACATGTATGTGAATATACATGTGTGTTCGTACCTAACTATTCGAAATTGTCTGAAAATTATGCGGTTGAATATTAATTCTCATAAAACTATAACGTAAACTTCGTTCAAGATAATACATTTCATAAGACCACAGAGAGTGTGTAGTTTCCTTGTACTTGTACGTTGGTATATATATGTGTTTGTGCGTGTTACCTTACTACAGAGGCGAGTGTTTGCCCGCAGCTGCTTATCGTTTCCCACCGCCACGACGCCATGTTTGACAGGATCAAGCTGATTTCTGTACAGCCACTTCCTGCTTTTCCCACAGGGATAATACTGTCACGTGTGCACCCTGCACACATATACACGTTTGTATATATATATATATATATATATATTCGTACACACATACAATAAATACGCTAGTCTTATTTTCTAAACTACGAGCATCTTATTGTTGGAGAATGTATGCCCGTTCACCGGAAATGAAAATGTTTTAAAACAGTTCACTACGTGAATTGGACATCGAGTTATCCTATTCGATATTCACTAAGTACGGAAGTTGAATAGTCGAAGTAACGATTAATTATTCGGATCTCAATAGAATGTCAACGGGATAATGGTTAATTAGATACAATAGGCATAACTCTATTTGCTTGCAGACGGAAAATCTAAATTAATTCATTAATTAGAAGTATGTATTTTGTTGTTGATAATTAGTATTTTCGATAGGTAAGAAATTAAATTAAAATGAAATAATTCACATATTGGTTTATGTTCTAAGTTTTAATGATATTAATTTACTTTTAATTAAAGACAGATGATTTTAAGTTAAAACTTTATTAAAAATTAAAACTATAGAAATGTTTATATAAATATTTTTAATTAAGAGATTAAAAATATATCACTAGTAATTTTTGATATATATATATATATATATATATATATATATATATATATATATATAATATAATTACAAGTTCAACTATACTCTGATTAAAAGGATATATTGAAATATATTAATTAAAATTATTTTTCAAATGATTTCTTAAGATTTTAAAAATTATTAAGAAAATGTTATTCAAATGAATTTAAAATCTGCCAGTACAAAATTGAATTTACAAATTTTTTTCTTAAATATTACTTTTCATTGATATAGAAACGAAAAGATCAATGCATATGTATATATATATATATATATATATATATATATATATATATAGGTATATATAGGTATATATAGGTATACATAGGTATACATGTATATATTACGATTTTTGAAGTATTATTTTATTATAACCATATATTTATATCACTGTGTGTGTAATATAAACAAAACTAAATAAAAATATTTTATTTGGAAAAATCTAATATTTACGTATATATATATATATATATATATATATATATATATATATATTGATTAAAGGGACATATATATATATATATATATATATATATTGTATATATATAAAATTTATTTATTCAAATGAATTTGAAATCTTCAGTACAAAATTGAATTAATTTGTTCTTATATTACGTCAATAATACTTGTACTAGAAAGCAACCTGATACTATATATAGTCCCATTATATATATATATTATATATATATATATATTATATATATATCAATAAATTTATAATAACCTATCTCTTGAAGGCGTGTATAAAATCGTATTCGAGATACAATAACGTTGAAAATGTCCTTGATAGACGCTCACTTACTTGTACATGCAACCTGAACTGAATTGTCCCATTTCAATAAATTTATAATAACCTATCTCTTGAAGGCGTGTATAAAATCGTATTCGAGATACAATAACGTTGAAAATATTAAAATTGGTACTTCTATTCAATATTTAATTTATAGTACTTTTTTAAAAAAATATTTTTCAGTTTGCAAGAAATTTAAATCTATTATTAAAAACAATCTCGAATTACAATAGACATGTGTTTACTAATAAACTAGTTGATTAATTTAAATAAATAGTATAAAGTTATTTATGACTTCATTATTTTCAATTATTTTTGAGTACGTTGCTTGCATATTTTGAATTAATTTTAATAAATTGTTCTTTTTTCTGTGAAGTTAAATTTCTTAAACATTGATTTTAAACTGATAATTTAAGTAGTGCTATTTGTAATATTTTGATATAATTTGATTCATGACTTTTTTGGTATAATTTGGTTTTTATTGGTGATATAGAAATTAATACAGTTTGAGGAAAGTAAATATGTTCAATTATAATTAGACATAAGTATTTTCCATTTGATTCGATTTATTTATTTATTTTAATCAGTCATAGTTACATTATTTTAAAATAAGTGATATTAAAAAATATTCTTTTTTACATTTAGTGTGGTAAATATCCAAATTGTTTAACGAGTTTAAAATAAAATTTAATAAATTTAAATTGGATAGAAAATAAATTTATAAACATAATAAAATAATTGAGTAAATATTTATTTTCATAAAAATCAATTTCCTTTTAGAAACATAAATTGTTTGGTATTGATTTTAATGATTTATTAGTTAATTATAAAAAAAACATTCGAGTTAATGATAATCGATTAGTATAATTTTATACACAAATTACACTTTACCTTGAATCAGTTATGTGTACATTTCCATTTATAAGATACGCTTATTAGAAAGTAATTACTTTATTAACTAGTAATAGAAGTGATTTGAATTTATATCGATCATAAATTGTATTTGATTATTTATCTTGACTAATGTATTCAAATCATGGTGTCATAAATGATTTAAAATAATTATGTTTTTATTGAAGTTTATATTTTGTACGAAAATATCTGACTTATTTTTTATAATAACATTTTTTCAAAAACAATACAAATAAAATAAAATTTCTGAATTTAAAGTTTGAATTTACATGTGTCGACAATGATGAAAGTAAAAAGGAAATTGATTTCAAAGAAATGAAATATTTTCAGCTTAACTCGTTCGCTACCAGTGCTTCAGGAGAAAAACCGCCACCACAGCCCAGACGTTTTATTATTAGATATGATACCAAATTGTCATTAATTTTTGTGCGATGTATTTATAACGTTCTAAATCAGTGAAATTAGCAATTTTACAAACCGACACACATATGTTTTGCAATATTTGTCTATACATAGCCCAATTGGTAGTCTTGTAGTTGTTTTACAGATTTCGTAGGCATACATTAACTGTTTTTTTTTGAAAGTAGAATAACTCCATTTTTAGAAAAAAATGAGTTAATGACAGTTTTAGGTAGACAAAGATGTACTCTTTTTATATTTATAATAACAGTCAAGAGTATACATTATACTCATAAATTAATCAAAAGAAATTTTCTGTATAGTTTTATCGTAAGAATGTTATATTAGAAAGTGGTAGAAGTCCATTTATATATACATTGAGATATTTAAAAATTATTAATATAAAAAAAATAAAAATTGGTTTGAAAATTTTTTTGAAAAATTTTCGGAAATTTTTTTTGAAAATTTTTTTTGGAAAATTTATGAATAAACAAAAATTGTTTATTTGTACATTTTTATATAATACAACTAAAAATATTCCAAAGTCAATTTTTCGTAATTCAAACGCAAACCTTTAAATATTATATCTCAAAGTATAAATAAATGGAGTTATTACACTATCAAAAACAAACGGATCAATTTGTTATTAATGAAAGTGTTATAAATCCATTTAAAATTAAATGTATATACATAATGTTATAAAAATAAAAATACTATCTGTATATTGGAATACGTGCCAATAACGTTAATTTCGCACTATATACTGAATATTGGCATACATGCCAATTACCTTTCGTGCTGTTTGATACATTTTTAAATACCACGTGGATTTAATTTACTGTTATTTGTATGATTATTTAATTATTTTTACATAATAAAATTGAACAAGTTTATAAACAGTTTTAAAACGTAACCAGAATTTATTAACGTTTGCCAATATTTTTTAATTCTTTCAAATATATTCGTATATATATATATATATATATTCGAGACGCCCAGATCTTATACAAAAAATGTATTTATCGGCAGACCAATAACATCCTGTATCTATTTTATTATTTTTAACATAATTCATCTTTTTGCGGTACGATTTGGTACAAACAGTTATCATAAACTAATAATGATCATCTGTCACCGTTTCTTTTCATCTGCCCAAATTCATTTCATATGTCACAGATCCGACATACATTTGTAACGCTGGGTTGAGGTAAGAAAATGGAGTCGTCACACATGTGTGACGTTGGTAGCGAACGAGTTAAATTGCTATTTTTTAAAAATTATTTACAAAAATAAAAAAAAGATTCATTTAAAATAATAAATATTTTTTCAAACTGAATTAGTTTTATATATTATTATATAATTAATTTTCACAGACGAATATAGTGTATTCATATAAATTATTCGTTAAAAACGCAAAAATTAAGATTTTTTTAGAAAGTATTTTTATTCTGTTAGTAGATTATGGATTTTTAAGATAAATTGAATATTGTGTTTTTAAGTTTTATTTTAAAAATGTATTATATATATATATATATATATATATATATATATATATATATATATATATAAAACTATATTGAAACATACAATTTTGTCGTACTAACATATTTATACATGTAATATAATCTAAATAAGACGTTAGTTTAGAATTGGTGCTTACATCTGTTACCAACAGATGGGAACAATGGTAGCGCCACTGAACATGGAGGTATACCATATAACGGACCAGATGGCGTTACCGAACAACGTCGCGACTAGGAAATTAATTTCCAAAACCACACGTGTACCGCCTTGAGGATCAAGAAAGACTATGACCATACACTGCGGCTTGCCTCTTCTCCTTCTTCATCTTCCCTGACGTTGTTCTTCACTATCCATTGTTCCAATTCTGTCAACACTATCGTTACACCTCTATATGAATATATGTGTTATGAATCTCTTAAACATCCAGTCGTCGACTGTTGAACTTGAGTAAAACACGTCAAACGATACTCCACATCATCATCCCACATAATAAACGCTAAAGTGTTAAAATTGACGTCAATATTCGAATGCGTGTAACGAATGTGAGGTTATGTTTTAATAACTCGACGGTAAGTGATTTTGACGTGGGTTGTTTGGAGTGTTGTGGTTCGAACGGAGGTCTATACTAACGAGATTAATTTTATGTTCGGCTAAGAAATTGAACTTTGAACGATGTCGTGTGCACTTAGATCAAACATATGTCATATTATTTATGGTTTGTGTTGAAAATTTAATAAACCTGTTAAATGATGATTTAGATAAAGATTCTTAATAACACAAATAAATGACTGTTTTTTGTAATTTTCAAAAAAATCCAATTTAAGGTCTGTTTTCGAAGTTGAATACAAAATATTGATTAAGTAAAAAGCTTTGTGTATTTTAGTAAATAAATACACAGAGCTTTTAATTTAATCAAAAACCAAAATACACTAATAGGGATAACGAATAATAAATATAAATAACAAACATCAGCAATAAAATTCAGTTTTAATTGATTCTATTCTTCTTTCTATTTTTTGTATAAAAAATATCATGTAAATAAATTTAGATTAGAAAAAATGATAATATTTACATACGGTGTAAAATATACGATGATTTATTACAACTACTAATCACGTATCTATATATATTCATAGAATTTAATTGTATAAAATTGTACGCCTCTGTTCTCTCACAAACCACAAATCAAACATGCGAAGAGAAATGTGGATAAAAAGTTCGACAGCGATTTTTTTAAAAGTTCACACGGAAAAGCTCCGATAAATATTCAGTAGGGTGGAAAATGATTCCAAGTTCAATTTGTTATGCATTAACAGTGACACGTTTCGATTCTTCAGACGTTCTTTTTGATTATAGTAGATTACTGGAGAAGATTTGAGAAAATATTTTAAAGTCATGCTTCTGTTTAATATTACCATTACACATAATGTATTGTCATTTAATATTTTTAATTTTGAACAATTTATTAAATATTTATAAAAGTGAAAGTTGAATTCGTTATTTTACAATGTTATGTTATTTTAAATTACAGTTTAAGTAAATACATGTGGTTTTTATAACTTCTTCATAATATTTTTTTTAGATTATTATATAAAATATTAGGTCCAATTATAAATTCAAAATTAAGAACGTGCTTTACATTTTAAGTAATTCGTCTATTTATTTCAAAGAATAAGAAATTAATTACTGACTTGAAAATGTTTTCATTAACATACTTTTCTCAGCTCTTGAATAGGCGATAAATTAGCTAGTTGATTGCTTGAAGGTTTTAGGTGTCTTGGTAGAATTAAATTGTGTGAAAGGTAGTGAATATAGTAAGTAAAGTTTTCTCAATCTTTACTTTTACTGTTAGAGATACCTTTCATTCTTTTTAAATAATTTTATTTTGATTAATGGAAAATTCTTCACTTTTAAAATAAAGTTTATAGTTTACCGAATTGTAATTTTTTAATTTAATTTATATATATATAATTTTAGTTTTTGAAGAAATAAAGAAAATTTTAATTTTCGAACATTTTAATTTTGTGTATATAATAATTATTATTTTTAATTACAATATACACAATTCTGATGAAATTATAATAAAATTAATCTCATTTCCAACTATTATGTAGTTAAAAAATCAATTTAATTAATTTTAATGCAGCGAAATTAAATTTTTATCATTTTTTTAATAGTAAATGATATGTGAAGTTTATTTTTCTGTTAGATATTTAGTAAAATTAAATAATATATTAAATACAAAAGTCACATTTTAATAATTGAATTATTTTTGTTGGTTTTTAAGAAAATTTATTTTTTTATTAGTTATTTTCAAATAACCTAATTTTAGTAATGACTGATCAAAATCAATAGTCATTAGTACAGATTAGTCATTAATCATTGATTGTTCTAAGTGACTAAGTCTGAGAAGAAATAGGAAATGTAAACATTACTATCATTAATCTGTATATATATTCAAAATCTTAAATTAATCTTACACTCAGATCAATCTCGGACTCTCTTGTGACAATCACAGACTTTTATAACAGATCGTTGATTTGTTATTTATTACCTATTTGTACAACTCTTTATTTAATTAATTCTTAAAGAAAAGTTCCTACAAATTCAAAAAACAAAATAGTTACTTAAACTTTGACCAATGATTGAACATTAATCAGACTGAAACGAAATTGAATAATTCAATAATATTATACAAATGACTGATTTAGTCGTTAATCATTAATCATGTGACTAATTTTAGATTAATCGTTTGTCACAGATAATTTGTGATTAAAACTAACACTTTATTCATTATTCATTTTTGAACTGACTATGCTTTATTCATAATCATTAGTCATATATTTTTTGATTGAATTTCACTCAACTCTGATTTTAATTAAGTTAAACTAAATATATCCTCGTTTTTGTTAAAAAAATCATATCTACAATAATTTTAAATATTTTCACATTATTTTTATATTTGAAGAAAATTTATATATGGATGTTTGTTTTTTTGAAAATGTATCTAGTATTATTAATAAAAATGACGAATACTAAGAAATTATGAAAATGAAATATATTTGAACTTTACGGTAAATATTTGTTTTAAATGAATTTTTCGATAATTAATATTTCATTTGAAGCATTTGAAGTATATTAATTTGATGAATAATGGAACATTTAAATCTTTGATTTTATAATGATAAAATATGTAAATATAAATAAAAAAGTAAATTATTATATAAAAATAATATTTTATATAAAAATATATACATAATGTAAAATAATGAGTGTATACAATAACAAAAAAATGTCAAGAAACGTTTTATGTCATACGTAAAAGCATATTTTTTTATTGTACTTTATGTATTTCATTTCATACAGAAATGAAATTCATGTATTAATAAGATTTCTGTAAAGGAAAAAATAGAATTTCACGTATTTCATTTTTGATGTAACATCTGTTCGTTTATTTTTAAATTTAAAACTGTATATATCATTTTATTACATCCGTTGTCACTGAACTTAATATATAAAACGTATATTATTGTTTATTTCGTTCTCTTCTTACTCAAGATCTTTGAAAATATAAAACTGACTATCTTCGTCTGGTTATGGGATATGTAATGTGTGTGCTTTTATGTGTATTTGTTTTTTATCATTTCGACTTTTTTTAGTTATTTACTAGATTTTCTGGAGTTATATTAAGTAGAATATGTTGTATATGAATAAAATATAGTTTAGTATCTTTTTACGTGTAGACTGAAATCAAAAATGAAATAAGGACAGTAGTTAACATGATATTAAGGAATGTAGATATTTTTTATACTTCATGTGTTGATATGAACGGATTTAGTTTTTAATAATAATTCAAAAATTTAAATTTGAAATTTTATATTTTTATCAGTTGTATAATAAAAACATTAGGAATAATGAATAAAGTTTTTACTTTAAAGAATCCTTTTATAGTTTATCATGAAAACAGAGAACTATCGAAAAACTTTAACCATCCAATTTGCGTTAAATTAGGTTTAACTTAGAATTTATGTACGAAATTAATTCAGAATACATTTTTCTTGTAAAAATATTTAGGAAAGAAATAACAAAGACTATTTAAAGCAATAAGGTGATCACTGTCATCATCTTGAACGAATTTTATAGAGAAATGTGAAAAACTTGCAAGATAGTAAGTTTGTATGATAAAAATCTTTGAAATTTATTAAATAAAGTTGGAAAGGGAATTTTTAAAATTGAAAAATTCTTCATCTGTGATTTGTTCAATATCCTAAGATAGTTTTTTAATGAAGAAAATGTTTAATTTTTAACTATTCTTTTATTAATCTATGAGTTTATTTTTTTTATATAAAAATGTAATCCGAGTAATGTAAAATGATTTTATTTTAAAATTTTTCTTATTTTACTTTGACATCTTTTTTTGTAAAAAGTTCTTTGCTCGAATTTGTACGAGTATTTGATATAACATGTCCATGTCTAAAGAAATAAAATTTAACCAAACAAAATGACATAAGAAATGTTGGTATGACGTTTTATATAATAAAGTGAAGTGAAACAATACGTTTCCATAAAATTTTATGGAATTGTATCAATAGAACATGTTGTATTTTTATCAAATGGATTTTGAATAACAGTAGAGCACACATTGAAATATTTTATTGCTTGTGAAATGTAATAAAATTTTATATTATCACATACTGAAATGATCATAATATTTAAAGCGCGTCGGGTGTTCTAAACAGTACCATTATAGCAGAATCTACAAAATTGTCGCGTAGGTGCACTTATGTAAAATAAATTATATTCCTGCTGTGAATTTTATTTATTTTCTTTTTTGTAATATACGTGTTGTTAGCAATTGAGATTTCATATTATTTTATGAGAGTTTTATAAAACAATGTTTTAATTAATCTATTTTAATTTTATATCATTAATATTTTATATTTACCATTATTATATCTTCCACCGTTCGGAGAAAGCCGTATTGAATGTTACCATTCACTGGGACTTTTGTTCATACTACGATCAGGCGGGATGGTTGGTAAAGATGTTTATTCAGGGTTTATTTACTTAGCAGATTACCTTTATTAAAGTTAAAAAGCCAAGTCTGTCTTATATCTACAATCGAGGTTTGAATGCACTTTCTGCATGATGATGATAATGATAACCATATATATATATATATATATATATATATATATATATATATATATATATATATATATAAGTATATAAGACATACATATATGTGTCTATGAATATTTTAAAATAATTTTTATGGCCAATGAACTATTTAATCATTAGTAATATAATAGCGTGTTGGCTATAATTGTTATTAATTTTAATACATGCGATAATTTTAAATCTACATATAAATTTGAATTTAAATGCACGAAATTTAAACAACCGGCTTATGTTTTTGGAGTGCATAATTTATACATTTTTTTAGAAATTTACTTTTTTGGAAAATAAATGGTTTAAAAGTATTTGAAAAAATATTATTTAAATGCAGAATAAATTAATTTTATAAAATACTCACGATATCATGTGAAGCTGAATAAGTATAAAACTTGTGTTTGAAAATACGAGTACTTATAGATTGTTTATCTACTTGAGTTGTTTTTAACAGTTTTTTTTAGTAGTTAATAACACTCAGTCTCTATTTTTTCATTTTTTAGATAAACTTATACTTTAATTATATTTTGTTTAATATTTGAGACTTAATTCATAATTATTTGTATTTAATAATGTTTGATAATCTCCGAATTGTTTTGGTTGTTATTTTTATTAACATGCAATTTTTGTTAGAACAATTTCTTTAACTTTTAGTATTTTACGTACTTTCAGAAATATATTTCATATATATATATATATATATATATATATATATATATATATATATATATAAATGTATATATGTCAACTCATAAATAAAAAAACATTTTGCATATATATGAATTATAAATTTTTGCAGCACTATTTTTGATGGTGTCTGTTTTTTTATTCTATTCGTTTATTTTCCGCAAGAAATCTAACTAGATTATACAAGATCACATATATTTCTGGTACAACACAAACGTGAGGAAGTATATTTTGCTATATTCGAATAGTACAGCACGTATACTGGGGCTGTCAAAAACATACATGTTTTTTTTCTTAATACCGTTTTTTTACGGTCCGTTAACTTGAATCCTGTCTTTTCGAGTTCGAAATAATTTTAAAATTATTTTACTGCGTCTTTAATTCTTTATATATATAATTGTGAAATATATGTATCAAAGTTAATTTTTAATAGATAAGACGAATATTTTTGGAAATGTTAAAGTTAAATTTTTAAATTTTTACCGGATGCTTAAAAATTATAAGGATTTTTTTATTTACAAAATAATAATTTTATTTAAATACTTAGTTATTATTTTTTATTAGTTGGAGTAAGTGAAATTGTTGCAACTTACTTTAGGATAACATAAATTAATGACACTTGATAAAATTATTTGTGTAGAATATAACGTTTTTGAAATCATTGTTAGTGCAAAAACGTATTTTAATGTACTTAATTTTTTATAATTTATGGTTTATATTGCAATAGTACTTAGATTGTTTATGTTAGTAATTACTACAGAAAAAAAAATAAAGTTGCAAATACAGAATTATTCTATATTTGCACATTTATTTGTATACTAAGATTATTATTAGATCACACATTATTGAAATTAAGTTTGTATACGATGAGGTTATAAAAAATATAGATGTGACTAACATCTAGTTATGTTGTGGGATTATATACTGAGATTTATACGTTAAAAGGGTGAATTTTTAATTTTGATAATAAGTAATAAATATGTATTATTTTAAGATTAGGATTTATTGTTTTGTGTAAATTTTATTCATACTATTTGTAAAAAATTAAATTATTATAATAACTTATAAAAAAACATATATTTTTTTCTTTTTTAAGTGTGATTTAAATTTATTTTCATATATTTGTGTCAAATAAAAAATATTTTTGATTGAAAAAGAATAAACATTGATTTGTATTTTTTATAATCACAATTTTTTTATGATAGTTATAAATTTATGTTGATATATATTTAGAATAGTCATGTGGCCCTTTTTTAATTTTATTTCAAATTTTTGAACAATAGAATTTATAATTACCAAATGATTAAATATTAGTACTGTAGATATATGTAAAGTAGATTTCGAATTTTTATGAGAGAAATATTTTCTAAAGAAAATAATTATATTTATTTATCATTTTATTAATGAAGAAATTAATTAAACATGTTTGTATGCTTATGTGTATATTTGCATATGACAAATGTAGATATCTCTATGCATATTAATAATGTATATACATATTTAAATCTAAATTTTAATATATAATGCAGAATACAAAACCAAGTTATCAAAACACAACTACGTTTTCATAAAACCGTCGTCGGTAACAAGTTAACGTATCAGCTCATTCGTTAGTTCATGTTCGTAACATTTTCGTGTATGTGTCTTCTAGTCTCCTTTCTATGTTTTCTTCTATTGTACAGTCACGTGCCATGTGCACACATGTTGGATGTACCAGTTATATCTATTCAACTAGATCTCGTGAAACAATAACAATGTCAACTTACGAAGTACGAAACGCCATTTGCCTCGTCTGTGATGTAAATAAATCTCTTACAATTTTGCTGTTGATATTTGAATTAAACGCGTTTATCGAAGTATGTTCACACCCACACAAGTCTTGAAATTGTTTGAAAGATTTAATGTCAGATATATATATATATATATATATATATATATATATATATATGTTGGATGGATATTTACTTATTCACATTCGTGTACAAGATTAAATAACATTAATATGCACGAGATGTTCATAATTTCAATAATATTGTACGGATTTTGTAATTATAGTTTAATAAAATATGAATTTACATTTTTTATATTTAATATTTTTTTTAAAAAAATTTGATATAGTTGATGAAAATTGATTCGCAGACATATACACATATAAATATATATATATATATATATATATATATATATATATATATATGTGTGTGTGTGTGTGTATGTGTGTGTGTGTGTGTGTGTGTATGTGTGTGTAAGTATGTATATAAAAGATATCTATTAACAAAAAAGTATAAAACACAATTATTTGATATATTTTTTAATTTTCTAATATTTTTTTGCTTTTCTGTAACAGACATTTAATTCTTTTTTTTTATAAAAAAGTCGATTAATTTTGTGCAGTAAACGAATAATCTATATAAAACTGAATCATTTAATGGTTTAGTATTAATTTTCTTGATATTTAGATTTTAACAGTTTTTGTTTAATTTTTAAAATTTGTTTATCAGTTGTAATTATTTCAATTATAATTTTAGGTTTATATATAAAAAGTTCACAGTTTTTTTATCGTTTTAGATAATTAAAATTTTATTAACTTTATGTAATTTTTCTTAATTTGAACTTTATGCGTTTTTTTAAATAGATTAAATTATAAATATTTTCATTAAATTTTTTAAATTGCAATAATTTATATATTTATGTTTACAATATCATTAAATATTTTTATTTAATTTTTTTACATTTCTAGAAAGAATTAGGTCCATAAGAAATAAATTTTTATTCCTTAAAATGCATTTTTTATATTTTATCATTAATAAATTAGTTGTAAATTTATTTCCTAGTTATTAAATAATAATGAAAGTGTCCGACAAATCGATTTGATATAATAAATTATATTCGTTTAAAAACGTATTAAACAGGAGCAATACTTTTTCAATAAATAATTAATTTTTAATTTATTTTGTATACGTATTTGTTTCTATGTGATATGTGTTTGTAAACGAACGATGGAAAGTAAATTGAATTGGGTCGGAAAAATATCTATAAAAGTACCGTCGAGAGTTAATATGGTTGAAAGCGTTAATTTCGTACGAATATCCAAATTGGTGGCGTAGTAATAAAATGTGTATACGGGTTTGAGACATATCTACGCTCTATCCGATTAGATTATCGGAAGTTACAAGGTGGTGTGTGTCGTTGCACAGAACCGGAATTGGATTTTGCCATCCGGCAAGGTTTCGATCAACGTTCACTCGACTGGAATTGAAATTTATTGAATTTTAAATGCGTTCTAGTCTGTCTGTCTGGCTGTGCGTTTTTTGCTTCCCATATATTGTTTTATATTCTTGTGTATCGTCGTTCCACCTGCTCACTTCACGTAAATTCATACATACATACATACATACATACATATATATATATATATATATATATATATATAATAAGCGTTAAAAATAATTTTAGATATGTAGTAAATGAGTATTTACTTTTTCAAATAAATCTTTTGATTTTTTTTTTGTTATTATGTATTAGAATTTTTAAATTGCTGAAATCGTTTCTGAATTTCTTAAACAAATTTGAATTTCAATAAAATATATTACTCGTGAAGACAATTCAAGTTTACTTAGATACATATTTAATGGCCAGTAACAGAAAGAAGATTGCATTTACGTTCTGTGAGTAATAGCGTAATTCAGGAAATTACAAAAACGTTATAAACGGTTACTCGTGCACAGATAAATGCATAATAATGACTATACTGTTCGTATACAAAGGATGTAGATTTTCATTTTAGATTTCGATACGATATTGATGCTGCACTCGTACAATGAGCAGAAATAATCGGTTAGAAATGCTACAAAAACAGTTTTTTTTCATACTAGAATGTTTTTGAAAAATTATGAAAATACACAAATTGTTTCTTTAATTTTGTCGTTGAAAATGAGTTTTATTTATGTTCTTTCAGGGAATTTTAGGATTTAATAAAGCTTGGTTATCGATATTTAAAATATATTTTTGATTAATTTTTTTCAAATAATATAATATTTTAAAGAGTAAATTTGATATTTATTTTTTAATTGTTTTTTCAATTTTATATCACTTTTATAAAATACAAATAAATAATAATAAAACAAATAATCTGATATTTTTAATAAGTAAAAAATGAGTATATTTACAAATAAAAGTTATTTAGTTTATTTATCAATTAGAAATTTAATTTAGTGTAAACAAATCGTTACAAAAGTGCATATTTTAAATCCATCATCAATAAATGTTTAATTGAATAACTTCTAGGAAAAATAAACATACAGAAGAGATTATAATTTAATTATAAGAGAAAGAAGTTTTATTATTTTTGTTACGATTCACCTCATCTATGAAAAAAACTTTAACGAAATGTATAAAGTAAATAAGCAACAATGAAAATGTAACATAAGAGTAAAGTATATTATTACATTCTAATTTTGTATCATATTTATTTACTTCCGGGCATGATTTTTTAACATGTCCATGAACGTTTCAAGTATAAGGTAAAGTGGTTTTGTAAGCATTAATGCTTCGGGTAATAATTCAAGTTTTTCCACCATACGACTACGTTTGTTGTAGTAGTAATATTACTACTACTTTTGTTGCTTTTGCTCTGCTTTGTGTTATAAAATACCAGTGGTTCGTGAGAATATTCAGTGCGTTTCAGGTAACAAGGGTAGTTGAAATTTGTATTTCTCGAGTGTAGGAAAAAATTCATACGGTTTATGAGAGACTATCTAGACCTCAGAATACATTTATTATTAGAACAAAAAAAAATTTAGGTGGCAAAGATCTTGCAGGAAAGAAAAAAGCACGACTACTTAATATGTATAAGAGTACGTTTTGAACGTTTTCATTTGACTACGAAGATTGTTAAAGTAAAGAATGGGTTTATTTTTCTTTCTTTCATCGTAAACAAACTGAAATTATATATATATATATATATATATATATATATATATATATATTTAGGTATATGTAAAGTTACTTGAAAAACATCAGAAATAAAATATAAATTCTTATGTTAATATTTATTTTATTTTTTGTAATTAGAAATATTTTATAATATATTTGTTAAAGATATTAAATGTTTTTTAACATAATTTCAATGTTTATTAAATCTAATTTGAAAATTCATAGTATATATGAATAATTTTCTATTTATTATATTTTATTTAAATTTTGAACTAAATACATATATTTTGGCATTAAAATAAATAATATAAAAATTTGAAGATTTTATCAGTTTTTATGAATCTTTTTTTATAATTAAATGAATTCAAAATAGATTAGGTTATTTTTGATATCTTTTAATGGTTTGTGAAAAGTCTTTCTGATATTAATGTAAGAGATAAAAACATTTTTCATTTAATTTTTTTCTATTTAATCTATTATATATTTTCTTTATTTATTGTTAAAATATTTTATCTTTTATGAAATTTATTTAATCAATCTTCATAAAAGGATATTTATCGGAACGAGTCCTCGATATATTTTTTTATTACAGTGTTTTATTTTTTAAGAAGTTTATTTATTCTATCTTCATATGAATTTAATTTTTGCTCATTAAAATATTGTTATGAAGATTAGAATAGATTGTGACTCAAAGGCACTAGTATAAGTGAATACGAAGGATGTATAAGGATTTTTAAGTTAAGATCATTTACTTTTATCTGAGTGTTTATAGCGTCTTGTGGTCTAAGAACAAGAAAGATAACATTTTTTTTGTTCATCAAGTCTATCTTTCAAGTTTGGTAGGGAAAATTAACTAAGTAACAAAGTTTATACCTTGTTTCATTCGTTCGCCATATTTTTATGTGTTCATTATAATTTAAAACATTTAAAATATCCGTGTAAAATAATGTAAGAAGTGCACGTTTATTTTACGAATATAAACTTGATTCTAATGTTGATGCAGTTGGAATAAAATTTGTACCACATTTGGAGAAGAAGCAGTTACATCAAGAAAGGCCTAGAGGTGATTTATAAATGTTTTAATGGATGAATCATTAGAAGATGAAACCAGATCAGATAGATCATCAAATGTAAATGTCGACGAATTATAGACAATATTAAAACATATTTGAATTTAACATATCAACAGATTGTCGAAGAGTTTAAAATAAGTGATGAAATAATATGGAATCATTTGTATAAAATAGGGAAAAGATGGATATTAAATAAATGGATATCACGCGCTTTAATTCCCTACAATCAATTATAGTATTTTAACATTTGCTCATCTCCTATTTCACGGTTAAAATCGCAAATTTTTTTGTATCAAATTTTGACTTGTGATGAAAAATGGATTTTTTATTGCAACTATAAACGTAGTTACTACTGATTATTATCAAATGGTTCATTGTTATGTACATCTAAAGCAAAAATTACTGTAAGAAAAATTCTTTTCTGTGTTTAGTGAACTTTAACAGGAATTATTCATTAAGAGTATTTACGAGTTGGTCAAATCTTTACAGAAAACATTTACACTGAACAGCTACAAAGAGTACACAATGCATTATAACATAAACAACCAGTGTTGGTCAATCATCAAAGAGTTTTATTTTTGCAAGATAACGTTGGGTCACATAATGCAGTAATGACAAGAAAAAAGATAATGAATAGGATAAAAAATCTCCTTCATCCTCCGTATTTACCAGACATATCACCATTAGATTTCTACTTATTTTTGCCTCTAAATAACCATATGTGTAGTGAAGAATTTAATAGTCACAGTGTTAAAAGCAGAAGTTTGTCAATTTTTTTAAAAAGAAAATATTTTAATTTTATAAAAATGAAATATATAGATTATTTTTTTGTCGGAAAAAGTTCAATGTGAAGGTGGATATTTTGATAAATAAAACTATTTGAAGTAAAGAAAAACACAAATGTTCTTTTTTAATCTCAAAAGTGACAGAACTTTCTTGGTTACTTAATATTGATTTTTATCAGTTATATTTAATTTAATAGATCTTAATGTTGATAAAATCGTGGTTCTATAAAATATTCATTTTAGATATATTATTGCTCTCTTTAATAATTAATAATAATAGAGACATAATAAGTTATTACTTGGTTGTTATTATTAAAGAGAATATTTTTTTTTAATATTGACATTAAATAATATATTTTACAAAGGTGCTATTCTTTCATTGGTAAATATTATGATTTTTATCTTTCAAATGTAGTAATTTTAATCGCGTGCTTATTAAAAAAGCACTTAATAAGTATTCAAAATTATATGCAATTAGGTAATTTTCATAATTCATGCAATAAAAATTAACAAAATAATAAAACAACAAAGTAATTTAATTGCTATTATAATTGATTTTTAATCGTATCTCGATTATATTTAATATGATCTAATGCGTTTCTAACAAGAAAATTATTGTGTAAATCAACCGATTTGACACGCAATCATTTTATGGATTTTTTACTTTTTCTTCCCTCTCCTTACACATGCATACACACGTATATGAGTATTTGTATTTAGTTCTTAATTATGTTTAAATTTAGTTCATAATTGTGTTTGGCAGATTTTAAGTAATGTAAATTATAATGAAGCTTCATATAACTTAAATATTAAATTACCTAAAAGTTTTCTTATATTTACTTATTACTTTGTTAATTATTTATTAGTTTTATTATATTGTTATAATTTATATAAGACGTATAATTGGTTTATGAAATGAAATCAAGAATCACTGTTCTTGTTATTAAATAATTATGCTCATAAATAAATTTCAATTATCTTACTAGTGTATGTTCCAATATGTTCTTTTTTCTGATAAACTTCTTGAGTAAAATATTTTACTCGATAGAATTATAAGAGAAAAGTAAGTTGTGGTGAAAATCAAACGAAGTTTACGCTAAAACGTTATGATTTCTTTTTCTTTTCTTATTAAATTCGAAATGTACGAGTTGTGAGAAATAAACACAGGGTAGTCTGAAAGATACAATGCTCTGTGCTCTGTATGGTTTCGTATACTATACCCTTAGGAGTTTTATTCTTCGATTTAACTTCTGTATTTCGTGTAAAACCCCCAGGCATATATATATATATATATATATATATATATATATATATATATATATACACACACACATACACATTTTTAGTTCGTACTAAATATAGATTTACCAATTTGATGTTTATTTTTATCCGTGTATATAAAATTTATATGTTTTTATACGTAACTATAAATTTTTTTTATTTATAAGTTTGTGTACACAAGATAGTGTATGTTTTTGAACATTCAGTCAGTTGTAAATGTTTAATATTTTTTTTTTATAATATTGTATGGAATTAATTTATTAAGTAGTTTATTGTATTGATACAAATTTTTTTTATCAAATTTCTATATAAGTAAGTTTTTTTTACCTATTTCAGTGTTACCATATTAAACATTTTTCTATATAAATATTTAGTATAGTATATTAGTTAAATTTACTATTTTTTAAAAAACTGGAAAATTTACTTCCACATGAATTATTTATCATCTCTAAAACAACAAGATATTAGAAAGTATTTAATAGTTACTTATTTTTCCCTTTTTTGTTTATAACAAAAATAGATTAATGTGGATTTCGATGGCGATTCCATCATCATTAGAGCATTGTGTTATTATTATTTATAATGTTTATACGACATAATGTAATATTTTAACGATGTTGGCATCGCCATCGAAATGCGCATTAGCCTATTGTTATTATAATTAATAAAATTAACAATAAGTGATTATTGATGATTTTATAATATCTTGTGATGTTAGAAGTAGTAATTTATGTGGAAGGTTATTAATTATTTTAAAATATATACACTATTTATAAGTAGTATAATATTGTTTATTTTTAATAAATTAAGAAATTACTATCAATTTTCAAAAATATATTTAAATCATATTAATAAATTTTAGAATTTGTTTAGATATATATTAGAATAAAATGATTAGGTTATAAATTTAAATTCAGATTTTTGAAATAAAGTATAATTTAAAAAAATGTTTATTTAATTGTTTTATTTTAACAGAAAATTTTATAATTTGAATGAAAACGTTTTATTTTATTTTAAATTAGTAACTAAAATTAATTGCTTAAATATTAGTAATAATTTTTGTTTTGGAATTGTAGCGAATTCACTTTCATATAAATTATCACTCCGATATTACAAGATATTGTAAAAGTGTTCAATAATTATTTATTCTATTTGTTTATAAACTGATTTTATAATGACAGATTTTATAACGTGTCTCTTTGACTATACCATTGTTATCGAAATGCACATCAATTTATAAACAAATAATATTAATACTAATAATAATTATTGAACACTTTTACAATACTTTACGGTTTTTAGGCAATAATTAATTTGTGTGAAAGTATTTTTTATTTTTTTTATATATTTGAAATTCAGTCGAATGTTTGATTTTTAAAAAATATTTAAAATTTATATATAATGTTTTAAATAAGAACAAAAAAAATATACAATTATTATAATATACATTTATGTAATAATTATTTTGTTTAACTTAAATAACATATTATTATGACGAATATGTTTTATATAGTTAAACGAAATATAAGATGAAAAACAGAATTGAAGTACTTTATTTTGCCTAGATATTTAAAGTACTGAAATAAAAGTTAACTCTGAAAAGTTGAAAGTAATCTTGTGATGTGACTATATTTACATTAAATAATTAATCATTTTCATTACCACGAACGAAAAGTTACATATTTTAGAAATATAAAATTATATATATATATATGTGTGTGTGTGTGTGTGTGTGTGTATTTTTACTTAAATTATGATTATATTAAATAAAATTACATTTTTTTATTACTTCATATAGTATTGAATGTGTTAGTTAAAAATATAACGATAAAAACTAACTGTATTTCAAATTTGAAATAACAATTTTGTATATTAAGCATAGAACAAAACAGAGTTAATATTGTTTTTCAGAAAATACTTTTAAATAAATAACTCGGACAAAAAAATTAATATTAATTAATCATGCTACTTTATACGACCTTTGCGAATTAAAATTAACGTGTTTTTTTCATACATGATATATAGACTAAAATTTCATAATATAATGGCATTTCATCAACATACATATAATATGGTAAATGAGGTTTTCCATTATAAAAGGTACTTTTTTATATCTAAATACTTTACAATGAAAGGGGAACGGTAGTATAGCTTTCATTTTTTCTAGATAAATTTCTGAGAAGATTATAACGAATAATGACGTATACAGATGACGTTGTTGGTGTATCAACATAAGACAAATAGCTTTATATGATATTTTGCGTTTAGTTATTTCTGTACTTTAAATGACTTCGTTATAAATATATTTCAACAGATTTTTCAATTTATAATAATTATAAATCAATATTGTAATTATTATAGATTCTTGTTAATAACTTTTATTTATATTGGTTTAGTATTTTAGTGTTCTTACTGTATTTTTTTATTTTATTTTTTAAATTATTATTTAAATGTGAATATATTATCTTTTAAATTTTATCAAAAGAAATTTTTTTGAGTATATATATAAGATAACTCAAATGTCATATGTAATAATGTACGTATTAATAATAAATACAAACGTTGTTTATTAAAATATGTCTAAAACAGAGTTTATAATAATGTTGATTTTGGTATATTTTGGATATGAATTGTAATTTATATTGAATTTATTTTAGAATAGAAATCTACGTTTCTCTTGGTTTAGATTACAGGTTTATTGAAATCCTCTTTTTAAATTTAATGACAAAAACACAAATTAAGTGTTTTAATTAAAATGTTATTTTTTATTATTTTTATATTTCATGGAAAATATTTTTTATTATAATTAAAAAAATAATTTCAGTGTTAATTTTTTTTAATATTTCTATAGTATTTGAGTAAATATAATCTTAATGTTAAAAATACCAAATAATCATAATTATTTTTATTTTTAATAATTTTTAATTTTTTATTGATGTTATTTGATTGTATAGATAATATTTTTTTAAAATCTAAATATATTTATTTAAGATCATATAAATATAATTTATATTACAAGAAGACATATTTATAAATTTTGTAATTTTATTTTCGGTTTTTAAATTCATTATTTGTTTTGGCACTGTAATTTTAACACAAATGAATCACTCAATTCAAAAGTGTAAAATTTTATAAAAATGATTAATAAGCACTTATTCTTTATGTTATTCGTTGATAAGCATTTTGAATGCCAAATTATTATTGTCAGTTTTATTATTTCACATTTATTAAATAAGATTTACTTTAGTCTCAATCTTACTATTGGAGTTTGATTCTAATTATTCGTTGATTATCTTATTTGTTTGGGTTTTTATTATTGTTGTTGTTTATTTATATTTTCTATTTCATTTCAGTAATAAACAATTGTTTAAAAAGTATTTTAGATGAATTTTACGAAAACATATTTTATGATAACGACAAAAGTTCTTTGATATCGAATGATAGTATTAGTATATAATAAATTTGAACGATACTGAATTTAAGCGTTCGGAAACAGAAATACTTTATTATTCGAAAAACAGATAAATCACTTACATTTTCCTGTTTTGGAATTTATTCAAATATTGTGGAAGAGTTGAATTGGATTATATCAATGGTATTATATTATTGACTGCTGTGATAATACTGATATTCAGATTCGATTATCTGGTAGATTGATGATATTGAAGGAGTTGATTAATTGAAAATATTGACAGATTCAGTATTGATAAGTTTAAATATTTTTCAAGTAAAATCAATAAATATGGTTTTATATTTGTGTCAGTAATAATGTTTAGCCATTTTTCGTAACAATTGGATTATTATAAAATTAATATCGCGTAGATTTAGAATTTAAAAGTGTTACACTTTTAATAAATCTTTAAAATTTTTTCTGATTAATAAAGTAATCATGATTTTTATAAATTTAATTCAGTTCTTACTGTTAATTAAATTTGTGATACGAAATAAAATTCAATTAGATTTCTAAGCACATGAAATGAAATAGTATTTAGTTGTATTGAAATCTTAAAAATAAGAGTATTTTTGAGTTTTTGTAAAATATATTAAATATTTATTATGTGTATCATATTTATTCAATTCATATATATCAACCTATAAGAACTAAAATTTTATATCGTACTGTGAGTGATGACATTCATATTAGTATATATATATATATATATGCATGTATGTATATATTCATACATATCAAATGAAAGAAGTACCAGTCTAAAAATATGTATATGTAGAGCGTAATATTTTTTCGTTTCGCAAATTTCAAGCACAACGCAAACACATTTCAATGCTACATAGACGACACGTTACTGTTGCTATAAATGTCATTTCAGTTCCATGTTCGAAAATGTGTGACATTTTTGTGTGTGTGTTTTATGGTGTCTCAGACGTCACATTTTTTTTTGAGAAGGATCAAGTTCAATTCAGCCAGAATGTTGTTGATCACATGTAATTCTTTTCAGTTCTGGAACTTGAAACAGGAAATGATTACACTTAGTGGCTTATACATTCACACAATTACATATATACATACACATACAAATATATATATATATATATATATATATATATATATATATATATATTTATGTATACATGAATGTTATATGTATATATAAGTTATTAATATATATAGAGAAAATTGCAAAAATTATTTTTATTAAATGGAATAAATAAAGTAAACTCAAGTTGACAGTTTTAATAAGGAAAACAAAGAATAGAAAAAAGTATGTTTTATGAGAATTTTTTTTATTCTTTCAGCAAGTTTGTAAATTAATTTCTATCAAGTTTTTTTCTAATTAATTAATTTGTGTAGACAAATGCACCCTTGCATACACACACACACACACAAATATATATATAATATTTTCTAACAAGTCTTATACAGTGGTTATGAATAAATTCATTGGATGACGCAAATTCAAGAGATGATGGGAGTTATCAACAGATTTGTTCATATGACATTGTTTTCCAATTAAATGAACATGACATTTTAATATGAATTTTGAATACAACATAAATTTATATTTATACAAAAAAAGGAAAAAAACACATGTTCATAAAATATAAAATGAGTATTGATTTATTAAATCGTGTCGATAACATGTTTTGTAATTTTTAAAAACAATAAAGGGTCAGTTGAAGTATTTTTTGAAATTAAAAATGTCCGTGTATGTTATGTATTTTTTAAAAGAGGTGTACATGTTTGTAATTTTGTAAAAGGGATTTTCATTACTAAAATTGTTTCAGATATAATTTGCTTTAGATGATTGTAGAGTAACTAAAATGAAATGAAACTGTATAAATTATTTAAAAAAGTGGTAGTAAAATATTTTGTATTTTTTTAAAAAGTATGCGAATGTGAAAACTTTTGAAAATTTTACACAGGTACATAAATTCAATATGTAAATATAATATTAATTAAATATTATTATTTGGTTATTTTAAAAAAATCGAACATTATTATAAAACACACTTCTGTAATATTAGGTTGGCAAGTATCTCCCTTCCGTTTTTTTTTTTTTGTACATAGCTGCGTAATTCAAAAGACCAGAAGGCGGAAGGGAGATATTTGCCAACCTAATATATCAAAAAATTAAAAAAAAATATATTTTATTACTAATTTAAAGCTTTAAGATTTTTATTCGAAATTTTAAAACTAGTCTTATGCGATTTTGGTTGAATAATAAATTATTATTTTATTTCTTTTATAAATTCAATTCAGTTAATTATATTTTATGACGAATTAAATATAATCTTAAGTAATATTATTTTTAAAAATACTTTTTTCATCTATATTAAAATATTTAAACTTTAGTTAATCAATATTGAGATTTTACAAGAAAATAACCGTTTATTATTAGTTTTGAATTTATTTTTTCCAAATACAATTTTATGAAAAGTTGAATATTGATGAAATGTTTAAAATAATTAAAACGTTTCATCAAATATTTTTTAAATTAAAATGAGAAATGTGTATTAAAAAATGTGTTATATGAATTACAATAGAATTTTTCTATAAAAAACATTTCAGCACCAAAAAGGCTCTGATGATGTGGTATTCCTATCGAAATGCGTATCAACTATTATTATGAACAAAAAAACCGTAAAATAAGTGATTATTGAACACTTTAAAAACTGTTGTGATGTTGTTGGTCAAAATTCATTTATGTTAAAGTGAATTCATCATAGTTTCAAAATAAATAATAACAAAAAGTTTCTCAAATGAATTATGAATTATATAAATTAAAAAGTTTCTAAAACAAGACGTTTAACTCTAGGTTTTAAAACTTTAGTCTTTTAATATGAAATATCTGTTAAAATAAATGCTTATTTATTAAATAATTGTAAATATATTTTTATTATTACACATAAAAAATATTGTTCAAGTGCAATATAAAGTTAAGTATTGTTTATCTACTAATTTTCCTCTTTATGAAAATATTCATAATTTTTCAGTTTTTGATAAATTTATATTTGCTTTCTAATTTCAAACTTCTTCAATTGAGCTATGTGTGTGTAAAACTCATTTATATTTGTGTTTTAAAATATCTATATATTTAGTTCACAATCGAAGTTTTTAGTGATAAATTGTATTCTATTTAAATGATGGCTCTTCAGTGCTACAATTATATATATATATATATATATATATATATATATATATATATATATATATATATATATATATATATATTAGAGTACCTGATGTTTAATAAAATGTTGATATATTTTAAGGTCATGATGAATTGAAAGTTTAATATAAATTTAAATGAATTTTAATTAAGTATTATCGTGGAATAAATGAACCATGGCGTGTATTAAAATGAACACATTCATGAAGAAAAATGTACAACAAATAATTTCAGTTGAAAATTTATAACCGTAACAAATTGAAATCGGCTTCGTCTGTATCAAAACTCTTAATAGCCAATATAAATTAGTTCCTATTTAGAAACGTGTGAAAATTGTTCTTGTAAAATTGAAATCAGGCCATGCATAAATCAATACATTATCCCCGTGGCCATTTAGTGCGAGTGGGGGGACGTCGTCGCCACCGTTCTCGCAACGACAACGTTATGCGAGGAATCTAAAAGACGCGTGCTGGAAAATCGGACTACCACCGTTCGTATCCACCCGACTTATGTTCCCGTAACCGCCGTTCTTTCGCTCCCTCTCACTTTCTGATTACACGACGCTCTGCGGTTGCATTTACGAGCCACGCAAGCGTACATATTTTGCTCCGTACCCTCATTTATCTCCAACATCTGCGTTCCGTTTTTAGTATAATTTGTATACGTATTAAGGCTTCATACGATGTTCGGAGACTGAACTTTGGCTATTAGGTTTCGAACGATTTTTTTTCCTCTAATATTAAGAAAATGCATTTTTAATAAATATTAAAGCCGGTTTTATTAAGAAATTTCGGCCCGTTTATTTTTTAGCGCGTATGCTTCGTATTTTTACTGGAAAAGATTTTATTACGATGTGCGTCTTAAAATTGCTAGATTATTATTTCTTATTTTATTTTGTACAATACAAGGCGATTCGGCTTTTATTATCTTATGTACTATAGTTATTAATATTTATTTTTAAATTAATTTCAAATTTCCAGAAATAATAAACTTTTATCTCAAATTAAATTATTTTCATTATATTTTTCTAGACGTATAAAAAAGTTTTTTTTAAAAAATAAAACAAATATTAAAATACGGATACAGTGTTGAATATATTTGATATTTTCTTAGTTTACACCAACAATTTTTAATAAGGGTTTTTTTTTAAAAAAAAATGGAAAAATATTATAAGTAAATATATTTTTAGATTAGTTGAGTATAAAATCAAGAATGAAATTATTATTTATATTTTTTATTCTTTTTAGAAAAACTTTGAAAGAGTAAAAATTATTTTAATATTACAACATCAAATGTTCTTATATAATTTTTTTTAATAATTTTAGTTATAATAATTTTTTTATAGGTCATGTATTTTTATTTTTTTAATTTATGATCGAATTAGAAATACATAAAACGTTTTTTTTATATTTTAATTTTAAATTATGTAAATCTATTTGAAAACTAGGTTATATAATTTACTTAAATCTAAAAAATATTTTTTGGTTATATTATAGCAGAAAAATATAAGAATTATTTTTATCTTCATTTAAATATATAAATATTTATAAACACACACAAATATACTCAATTATTCTCTTTCGTTCTCTCTCTTTCACACACACACGCATATATTTACACATATACATGTATATAAACATACAATTGAAATTAATACGATAAGCATCGTACAAACGAGAGGTCTTGCACAAACGAAGACATTATTTAAATATAAATGGCAAACTTAGTTTCCATATTAAACACGATTGAATGGGAACCGTAACGGGTCCAAGTCATTATCAGACAATGCATGGCACGCTTCCAAAAGCTTGTATCGCACCGGCAGCACAGTGTGCGTGCTATTTCGACGTCACTGAACATAATCATTGGCGTCTCGACGTTGAAATGTAGCTAGTATGCGGGTAACGTCTACATATTATGCCAGTGCCAGACGTCGAACAAAAGCTGGATGATACTGAGAGTAGTCACGGTCACTGCTGTTGTATCGAACACAAGCTTTTAATGGCCATTATAACAGGTCATTTACGTGTCAGCGACGGCTTAAGAGGCTACAGGATTATGATTTATTATGTTGTGTCCTTGTTTAGGATAATTTGACGAACAATTCAAGCGACGGAATTGGTTTTAATTAATTTTATATATGAATTTGGATCCGTACTGTTTCATTAATAATAATGGAGAGATTAAAATTTTAAATCTGTCCTTTTCTTAAAAAAATATATAAAACTCTAAATAAATTTTTTGTTATGTTTTGAAAAGAATATTAAATATCTTAAGTTATTTGTTTTTATTAAAAATACACACTTACAAATGTATTTCTACTAAAGGTACCTATTCTCTCTCTCTCTTTATATATATATATATATGTATATATATATATATATATATGTATATATTAATAATATCATAGACTATTATATATAAGCCGTAATCTGTTTGTAATTAAAGCTAACAAATTCTATGAACTAAGAATTAATTGCTTCTATGTTATCAATTTAGTCAATTAATACTGAAATGTAACTAAACTCTTACTATTAAATTTATAGACTAAAATGAAAATACCTTATCTAAGAGATTTCTTTTAAATCAATTAATACTTTTTAATGTTTTACTTTTTAAAAACTTTAATGTCTTGAATATATTTGATATAAATATAACTCCAAATAATAAATTACTGAATGAAAAATATTAAAGATAAAGTGTAAATTTCTCTTTTCGTAGCTTTTAATTTTATATTGATTTTTTTTAAAAAAAAGTGGTGTTAGATATATATTTTTAATTAGTTAGAATAATATATTGCTGTAGACTGTTGATAATTCGAAAAGTAAATATTTTAGTATTATTTACTTTTTTAAGAAAGTGTTCAGCTGTATATATTAATGCATTATTCAGACACTGTATTTGGTTGATATTTTCATATTTTTAATTTCATTATAAATTCATAAAAGTATTTTTAAAAATAGTAACAGACAGTTTAATCTTCTCAAGAAATTATGAAAAGTTAAATTTGACTCAGGAGAAATTTTAGAATTTTAATCATATTCTATCTGGTCTGCTGTTTCTCTGAGAAAAATAATGTTTTTGATTTCAGAACATAAAATCAAATGAGATTTTTTTTTTATTTATATTGTATTTACAAAATTCAATTAATCATTAAAAGATTAACAATTAGATATTTTAAGTAGAAATGTTAATGAAATATATTTATTAAATTTTCAGGAACAATATACTTCTATTATTTTATTTTTAAAATATTTTCCGTTTTATGGACAGAAAGTGCTATATTGGCGAATATAGAATATTTTCATCAATTGCTACGAAATATATTTTAAACTTGCTTTACGTGACTCTATTATTTTTATTGTATTAAAATGGACTTAGAAATAATGCTATACTATATTGCAGAACCAATTTCAATACATATTTCATTGCATGTATGTTATGTTCTCTCTAGAGGTACTTATTTATGATTAAATTTTAAAGTTTTGATTTATGTTTGAATAATAGCAATTCTAGTTATATACATACATACATGTACATATATATATATATATATATATATATATATATATATATGTGTGTGTGTGTGTGTGTGTGTGTGTATAGTAAAACTGAGAATTGAAATTAGCTGCAGACAGGAAACAATGGAAGAATTTTTGGGAAAATATTTAAATGAATCTAGTAAATTTGATAAGGTTTTTGTCCAACTCTGAGCTGATACTGGTTTTGATTATTATATTTATATATATATATATATATATATATATATATATATATATGCTGGTGTAAATGAGACTAAAGGATTAAATTTATATTTACTTGCTCACTGTCATTTATAATTTTTTACTATCCTTCATTTTTATTTGTGCCTTTATTTCTCTCTTTATATATATATATATATATATATATATATATATATATATATATATATATATATATAATTCATCTGAATTAGTCTATTGTGAATTCTTATAAATATTATTGTTCTAAAAGTGAGTAAGATATTTAAATTGAAATAAATACATTTACATCTATTTTGTAGGTTTATATTAAATTAATGTTTTTATATCAAATATATTTAGGAAATAATAATATAACATATGTAATTTAAAAAAAATCAATCACATTTTCATTATATGGTATTTATTTCATATCAATAAGTTGGCATTTGAATCTATAATACATTGAATTGTTTGTATTTAAAATTGTAAAATTAAAATTCTATTAGTATTTTTATTTGAAATGTTGTTCTAGAAACTATAATAATAATTGTTAATTTTAATTGTTCTATTTACAAACAGTTTGAAGGTTTGACTATTATTAACTAGTATTGTGTAACAGCTTAATAAAAATTACGAGAGTATTTTCATTTGAAATGTAATTTTAGAAAGTATAATAAAATTCATTAATGCTATTTTATATTTACATTGAGTTTGAATACTATCATATAATTTTTATTAAAAAAGTAGTTTTATTCTCGGATTGCAGTATTAAATTTTCTTGTACGTTACATTTCTGTCATAAATATTAAATATAAGTTGTTTGTATAATGATTTGTAAGTTCCGTATACTATTATTTCTCATAAAAATAAATATGCATTGAAATGTTTGTTTATTTCAGAAATTGTCATTGATTTTTCTATCAAGCAAATGGTAATAAAATTATAATTTTTAAAATTATTTTGATAGGTGTATTATTTCATATTATTATAAATTAGAGTTTGTAATTCATGCAAAAATAAATCAACTGTAAATTACATAACAAGTAATCGAGTGCTCTTTCATATAGAGAAAATTTGATTTACAGATATTATGTACAAGAGAGAACTGCGTTTGAAATTATTTTATAATTGACTGAATAATGTAATGTTGCATTTGCAGTAATAAAGTTACCGTTCTGTACGTGTATTGAGAATAATTTAGTTAAAAGTCAACATTACATACATACATATATATATATATATATATATATATATATATATATATATATATATATATATATATAATGTGTGTATGTAACTGTATGTAGAAAGAGAGTAGACGATTCCACAGTTATAGAGTATAGAGAATAAAGTCACTCTTTCTTGCACTTTTGCGAATTTCTGTGTGGAATCGAGCCAGACGGTACTACTTGCTGACTGGAGTAGCACTGCTACACAGGATGACGAACACGGTGCCGCAGTGATTTAATTTCCGATCTGACAGCGATACATTCGCCGTTACTGTACGCCTTCTAACTTGATGGTACATTCTCAATAAACACGCGTGTGTATTTAGTTTAGGGGTTGATTTTATTCACTCACACATATAGAATTCACACACACACACATACACACACACACACACACATATATATATATATATAAATTTTTCAATGTTAAATAGAAAAATCTCAAGAAATAAGTTATAAATTTCATGATCTCGTAAGCGGATAATGAAGTTATATATTTTCTTATAGAGTGAGAAATGAACTGCAAATAAAAAGATAGGAAAAATTGATAAATGAGATTTAAAATATATGAAGTTTAAAATAAAGAAAAACGTTAATTTAAAAACCATGTAAATACTAATTTTCTTTTTTATGATATAATTACTGTGATTTATAATGTTGTAAAGGTGCAATAAAAGATCACATATTAACTAATAACATATATTTTAATTTTAAATTAGTATTGATACTGTTAATATAGGGGACCCAAAAATATTAAAGGATAGTAAAGAATAGTAAATTTTAGTAAACTAGTAACTGTATATCTAAATCCTTGTCTCATTTGGACTACCTATATTTCAGCGTTATAATTGGTTCAGTTTTTTTAAAAAAAATGTTCGTTAATGTCTAACGAAAATTGAAAATAATATCCGGATAAATTTTGTATGAATTTTAACATAGTTATATGGAAGGTAAGCTTAATTTTTTTAGCATAGATAGGGGATTAATATATTCGATAGTTTGACGATTTTGAAGAGTATTTATTAATCAGAAAATGTGATGAGTAATTTGTACATTGTTATTCAAAAAAAATAATTTTATCTTATTATTTTTGGATTAAATATAGTGTTTTTGAATTGTAATCTCATACAATTTAATTAACATTTTTTAGCAATGATTTATTTCAATATTTAATTATATATATATATATATATATATGTATATATATTTATATATATATATATTTACAGGTGGCTCAAATAAGACTGAAGGGTTTAGATATATATTTATTTGTACTTATTATCATTTAAAATTCTTTGTTATCTTCTAATTTTATTTCGGCCATCTTCTCTCTACCTCCTTCTTCCTTTCCATCTTTCTCTCTCTCTCTCTCTCTCTCTCTATATATATATATATATATCAGCTTATTATGAATGAAACTTTCGTTGAATATTACTATTCACTAGAAATTTGTCATAATCATTACGTTGAATAGGCGGGTTAGCAAGGGTTTTTATTCTGGGTTTATTCCCTCAGGCAGATTACCGTATCTCGGTTAAGAGTCTCACTTACCCTATATATATAAATATATTTATATATATATATATATATATATATATATATATATATATATGATATCGGATATTTGTACACTTTATTTTTACTTATTTCGTATTTTCTTTCGTATTTTATTCTTTTAATTTCGTATTTTCTTGTAAAAGAAATGATTTGTTTTTAGATAAATTATGTAAGTATTTTTGGATCAATTTATGTCCATTTTATATACACATAAGTTTAAATACAAATGGTAGGAAAATATAAAAGATACATGAATAGATATAACAAATACTTATAAGATATTCTTACAATGATTTAAAATCATTTAAAGTTATTATATAAACATATACAATATTGTATATAATAACATTTATAGTTGCAAGGAAATTTATTTTACAACTCTATTTCTTAAACATTAATTTTATATTAATGTTTAACATTTTAAGATGACAAAATTAAATTTATCGAGACATGTTTTATGAAAAACAAGTCTGGCTTGTAAATTAGTGGAATTCTATTAAATCCGTTTTCTTAAAACTGTATATATATATATATATATATATATATATATATATATATATATATATATATATATATATATCTTTTATAAATCTTACTATCGTATCTTTTATCGTATCGGTCAATTTTGAATACAGAGTGGCGGTTTTGTTGTTGAAGTATAAGCGCGAGTGAGCGAGCTAGCAAGATCGAATGTGGTGTGAAGCGGTTGGTACCAATTCGTAGCTCGGTGTTTTGTCTTTGAAGCGCGGGAAATGTGTTTCGTTTATGCAAATTGAATTATATTTACGAGAAATGGGCTTATAAGTTAGAGCAAAAGGTTTGATGTATATACGCTGCAAAGTTCGCCACTTCCCGTTTGACATATTAAATCATACAATGGAGACTGGTGCTGTGTGACTTTGTTTCTTTAACTTGATTAATTTATTTTGTGTTTGCCCGTCTGATAACAAAATGGCCATGTCACTTATTTTGTTAATATTTCAATATAGTTTTATTTTTATATATTTTCAATTCAGAGATTTTGTAATAGAAGATTTTTTGTAAGCTTACAATTAAATTTATAAAATATAGTATACAAGTTTGTATACTTTTATATATTTAGTACTTTGTTGATTTTAATATATATATATATATATAATATCATTTTATAATACAATATCAAGAAAAATATTGAAATTGAATAGCAAACAAATATTAAAGAGAAATTTGATATACAAATGTTGTACAGATTTTTAAATTTTCCATTAGAGCAAATTTTATTCTTTCAAATTATTAATTTCATTGTAAACTACGTTTTTAAATAATATTTTTCGATTTATGAAGTTAACTGTATGTATTTTTGTATAAATTATTTAATTAAAGCTAAGTATCCCGTAGAGAATGAAAATTTATGAACTGTTTAATATTTCAATTCTTTCTCAGTAGGGAGTTAAAATGAGAGGTAAAATGGAGGAAACATGTTTTGTGTTAGTCAATATTTTATTTATTTTATAATTAGTCAATATTTTAAAAATATATTAGTAACTTTAACGATTGATTGAAATTTATTATATTTATAATTCAAAGAGGTATTTTTATGAACTGCTTTCTTAGTAAATAAAACGAATTTACAATAAATAAATTAATAATATCTTATGGTAAAATACTATATTTAGTTTTTAAATTTTAATGTTATTTTAAACAAGAAAAATTAACCGAATTTTTTTATCTGATTGATCAATTAAAAATGATTTAAGTAAAATGTATTTCGTAAAGATGTCAATCATTACTTTTTATTTGATCTTTTTTCTTAAGATACATTATTCTAATGTTCTTATGTAATTATATTAATATCAACTATAAATTATTATTATTGTTATAAAAATTCTAGGAAATTTAATAATAAATCAATAAATGTAATTTCCTGTTATTTTATTAACATTTTTCAAAGGGTGTATCTGTTTATAATAATTATATTATTTATTTTGTTTCAGATTACAATCTACTAATTTAAAGGTGAGTTAAATTTTTTTTTTTATTTAAAAATAATTATTTCCCGTACATAGCTGCGAAATTCAAAAGACCAGAAGGCGGAAGGGAGATATTTGCCAACCTAATATATATATATATATATATATATATATATATATATATATATGAAAGTATTCAATAATAGAAAAAAATTTTGAGCGAATATAAAAATTAAGATAATATTTCGGGTTATTCTGAGTGTTTAAGTTTAAAATCTTTCTCTATAAAATATTAAAAATTTATTTATAAATTTTTATTAGTGTTATCAAGTTTACTTATTTGTAATTTCCAAGATTAATTTTAAGAATTAAAAAGTTAAATTTTAAACGTAATGAAATTTAATTAATTTAATTGGATTTATTGATATAATTCTGCTGTAATTGCTTTATTTAATTATAAAACAACAATTGATTATTTTATTCTAAGAGAATCATTAAAGTTCCTAGTTAGCGTGTCTTATTTTGTGTAATGATGGTTTCAATAATTTTTAATGAATTGTACTATCATTCAGCTGCTGTTAAAATTATTTTTGTTTATTAAAACAAAATATTTTTTTAAAAAAAATTATAATTAGATTCAAAAATAGTTACCTAATTTTTTTAATTATTAGTAAAGGACAATGTTCAGGAATTTTAGATTTTACTGTATTGGTAATTTTTCTAGAATCTATAAATTTATTGCAAGATAAAACACGAATTGATTCTTAGTAATTTATTTAATAAAATAAATAATTAAAAACAGTCTTTAATTATTATTTTGATGAAATTATATAATTTTGAATGTAAATAGATTTGATCACTTTTTTAAATATTGGATAATAGTTATTAAAATTATTTTATTTTTTTTAGAACACATTCTATGCACAAATATGCCATATATATATATATATATATATATATATATATAAAATATTAATGTTGATTTCATAATATTTATCTGTATTTTTCCATGCGTTATTCTTTTTATAAGTCAGCTGTGTGTTATAAAATTGATGTCCCATCTGTTCTTGACAACTACGTCGCAAAAAAAGAATAAAGTTTTAGTGAAGCACGAAGACTTAACGTCGTTCGAGTTTTCGTGCAATAGATTTTCTACATGCTAGTAAATCTGAACCAGAAGTAAACGACTCAAAGTTTTCACTCGGCATGATGCCAGACTGTACAGCTATTATCCATATTGTATGAAATGGTAAACAATGAGTTTTCTTTAATGTCTTGGTTTCTGTATAAATGGAAGAAACGTTATTATACTTAAATTGCATTATATATATTTTTCATACTTAATTTCAAAGATGTACACTTCGGAATTTTTGTTTTCAAATAGAATATATATATATATATATATATATATAATTGTTTGGTTAGTAGTATTAATTTATTCATTTTTTAAAAATATATATATTTTTCAAAAATGATAATTTAATATTTTTTAATTTTTAATATGACTTATTTCTAATTAATTTTCTTTTTATATTTTTGATGATAATTAAAATGTTTAAAAAATTATTTATTAAATATTACATAAATTAAATATTCAAGAAACGTTAAACATTTAATGAATTCTTTGATTATTTTCTATAAGAAGAATAACGAACAATCTGTCATATTTTTTTATTACATAATTATTCCATCGGCTCGACAGAAATATTAAATTGCTGTGTCAGATCGAATCTGTGACAGATAAAACGTGACACACTCTACGTACTTAATACCACCTCCTAAACATTAGTTGGTGTTATGACAAAAGGCCGTGATGTTTAATGCTGACAGCGACATGAAAACTAAGCCGCGTCACTTTTATAACGTCAGAAGCACTCTTACCAAAATGAATTAATCCTTTCGCTGTCAATGGATTGATGGAATTTTGTTCGAAAATTGTGTTTTGTTTCCTTACAACAACTAAATGAAAATGTCTTTCTGTTCACTACACACACACATGTATATATATATTTATAAAGTATGAGTATTTACTATAAAATTATATTTTTTAAAATTGTTAAAATATATTTTTTAATTTTTTAGTTGTTTTTTAATATTTAACTTGTTTATACTTTGAATGAAATTTGGAGAAATGAAATATAATATTTTTAAAAGAAATTAATATTGTTAAAAAATAAAATACAATCACTTATAAATCAATATAAAGAGAAAAAATCAATACTTAAAATAAATAAATAATTCTATGAACATAAATTACAAAATCATAATTAACTTTATGAATTATGTTTAAGTGTGAAAATTTAAGTTCATACATTTCTATCGAGTACCACTTCTGTTAAGTTTACTCAATGCTTGTGATAGTTTAAAATTGAATTAACGAAGGTAATGCTCGTATCAAATATGAAACGTGTTAGATATTAATGCTACATAATCTAATTTGTGTATACAATTTGACTTTAGATATACGAAGATCAATATTAATGTGCAACCAGTATCTGAAATATAGACCTCTCAAATTTCAAATTGTTATTTATATTTGGATAAATTACAATATATATATATATATAAAAGTTTATTTTATATCAATTCATGTGAATAGTTAACTTTTGGAATATTTAATAAATTATTCATATGAAACAAAATGTAAGTAAAACAGGAACATTTATTATTGATGAAAAAATATTGTTTTATAAGGTAAATTTTAATAAAATGAAAATATTTTTGTAAAATATATTTTATATTTATCTTACATATTGTATCAGTATATTTATACACATGAACATACACACGTACACACACAAATATATATATATATATATATATATATATATATACATATATGACATATTTTTTTATAAAAGAGTTTTATTTAAAGTTTTAATTATCATTATATGTAACAACATAGCTGACACAGAACCATTAATATAGTTGTTTAAACATTTTATTTTTTATAATTTATTTACATTGCTAAATAGAAACAAATTTGGGATTTGACAATTAAAATGAGTAAAGATGAGTAAAGTATATAAAAAAATCGTTTTGTATTCGAAAATTCAACTTTAATCACTGATTTGTTTTAGTTTATAGTTTATCATTAATCTGAAATGAAAAAAAATCAGTTTTGAAAATATTGATTTTTCATGAAATTTTCCATACTATAGGTCGTGGTTTTTTTGAGACAAAAAATTGGAAATTTTTAAATTTGCTATAAGTGGATATTTTTTATTAAAATCTGATTTTGTTGGTAGAAAATAATCGCTTTCTGAAAAAAATAATATTCATTATCGAGAAATACAATTTTAGTAGCCGAAAATCAATTTTTGATAATTTTTGATTTTTTCGTCGATATTTAAAAAATCAAAAAATAATATTTATCTGATCTATATCATCAAATTTCGATTAAAAATTAATGCTACAGACCCTAAGAAGTATTTTTTGTAAACAATAATAAGAACTATATTTTATATTTATGTTCTAAAATGAAAATTATTAATCTTCATTCGATTGAGACGTAAATGAAATGGAATGAGAATAATTCAGGTTTTACTGAATAAAATTCGTCTTACGTTCAAAAATGATATTTAAATCATCGATTCGGAATATTTTATAGCCTAGCTTGAATTTGAAATGAAAAAAAAGATTTTTGGAAATGTTGATTTTTCATGAAATTTTCCATACTATAGATCGTGTTTTTTTGAGGTCAAAAATTGAAAATTTCAAAAATCACTATAAGTCGATATTTTTTATTTAAAATCGATTAAGTAAGTAAGAAATAATCGCCTTTTAGAAAAAGTTACATTTATTATTAAGAAATACAATTTTAGTGGTCGAAAATGAAATTCTAATCATTTTTGTTTTTTTCATCGAAATTCAAAAAATGAAAAAAATAGTTGTCTGCACTTTATTATAAAATTTCAATTAAAAATTAATGATACAGGGCATACAAATTATTTTTAATGAACAATAATAGAAATTTCATTCTATATTAGTGCTGTAAAATGAAAATTATTAATTTTCATTCGATTGAGACATAAATGGCATAGAATGAGCATCATTTACTGTTTTTGTAAATAAAATACGTCTTACGTTCAGAAATGAAATTTTAGTCATTGATTCGGCATATTTTATAACCAAGCTTTGATTTTAAATGAAAAAATCGATTTTTAAAAATGTTGATTTTTCATGTAATTTTCCATACTAGAGGTCATGGTTTTTTTGAGGTTAAAAATTGAAAAATTACAATTCGTTCTATTTTATTAAAAATCGATTAAGTAAGTAAAAAATTAACGTCTTTCAATAAAAATTACATTCATTATTAAGAAATACGATTTCTGTAGCTGAAAATCAACTTTTGATCATTTTCGTTCTTTTTTTGAAATTCAAAAAGTCAAAAAAGAAATTATCTGCACTACATCATCAAATTTCAATTAAAAATTAATAGTATAGACCGTAGAAATTATTTTTAGTGAACAATAAATTGATGTTATTTAAGACAGTTTTTATACAAAATATATATATTATATTTATTGGAAATAATTCTTTTTAATTTTATATGATACATCGATATGTGCAATGATAAACTAAATTTCAAAGACTTCTCATTCTATTGATATAATGAATATTAATTTACTTATAAAAATAATTATAATAATATTTTTTCTTGTAAATAATTAATTTTATTAATAGAATTTTTCAAGTAATATTTAATTATAAAGAAAGGTACGGATACAATCTTATTTTTATATTTTCGTATAAAATAATTAATCAAATTGATTTTTATACTTAGATAAATAACTGGTTTTGGTTTTTGCAATAAAAAGTTTTTATTTTATGTTATTTACTTTCCCCAAAGTACACATAAGTTCAGTTTCTAGTACTAAACCGCAGACCTTTTTAGTATCAGTGCATAATACAGGACAGGAACGGTAAATTTAAGATGTCACTTTCAGTATGACAAAGGACTGAAAAGGGTTAGTAATATATTGTACATACGTACAGACACATTCAAAAACTTACATGCTTTTACTTATATCCACACGCATATATATATATATATATATATATATATATGTGTGTGTGTGTGTGTGTGTATGAATGTATAGGTGATTACTCTTTGGTTATATAATAAGTGCAAGCGTTTATTATATGAATTATCTGTCATTTACTGAAAGTTTCGTCGACAGCAGGGCGTGTATATAACATTGGTAGTGTACGATCATATGACAATAGTTTTCAATCAAATGCAGTCGCATATGAATCGTTGTATTGTCGTTGATGTATGAATTCATTATTTTGACATAAATGCAAAACGTAGTAGTACCAGTCAGTATAAATACATGTTTCTACGTTTGTATATAGCGTGTAAGGTATTGATAAAATATTTGTTCTTGTTGTAATGTTGATTTATAAAAGAGTGAATATATCTGCAACTTTTAATTCACTTCGATGCATTTATTATTTTTAATGTTTATAGATGTTTTGAAATATAGTTACTTTATATCTCAATAAACAATTTGTTAAATATTTAAATAGTGAAAAAATATCATATTGAATATTTTTTAATTTTTATCACACTTTTGATTATAAATTACTATTGGATTGATGGAATATTGTTAATTAAAATAAAATATTTAATTCCTTTATTAAATTAATTAAAATAATAATTTTAAATACAGTTTTTTATATTCATGAAAATGAATATCATTTCCCACTACAATATAATAAAAGTGTTCAATAAATACTAAATGTTCACTTTGTTTGTAATAACAATAAGCTGATGTGAATTTCGACGGCAATAACATCATCATCAAAGCACTGCATTTTAAAATCTAAACAATTTGGTTAAAAAAAATCTTATATTTTTATCTTACGTTATTGGTATCTTTATTCAACACATTTCTAACTAGTGGTCATTTTTTTCTTTCTTATATGAATTATGTATCCGTATGTATGTGTGAATGTATAGGGTTTTCCAATAAGTGCTTCAGAAGTTTAAATAGAAATAAAATAAAAAGTATTTAATTCATTAGTTATTTATTTATTTTATTTTAAAGCATATTCTATGGCATTAATGAAGGAACACAATTTCGGTCACATAACCACCACGACTTCACTTGACATAAGTGTGATCCAATTTCATGGATTACACTTTCAATGTTTATTTTTAATGCTTCTGTTGTTTATGGTTTATTAGCATAAACTAATGATTTCACATAACCCCACAGAAAATAATTCAATGGAATTAAATCATATGATCTAGGTGGATAATTGATGGGCTCATTTTGTGAAATAATGGACTCATTAAACTCTTGTTTTAATAAATATATTGAATTTTTACAATTTTTAAGCTGTTTATGTTGAAGTGTTAAACGTTCCATGATAATTTTCCAAACTCTATTGATTTGAAATCTCAAAATGAGCTTAAAAAAATTTAAATATGGCTGCTATAAGCTGTCAAAGTTATGACATTTTTACTGGAAAACCTTGTATATTATTTATAAAAAATCACTCACTATTAAATCAAGTGTATTTATAATTTTAACAGTTTGTGGGGCCTCTTCGAAATAAGTTGAATATTTGTATGCATATGATTCTATATTTTATATACATTAAAGCGTTTTATATTCTTGGAAATTTTAGCACATATTTGGAAATAAATTCTGAATTGATTTATGAATTAATTAAATTAATAGAACTTTTTCAGTTTTATTAATTAAATAGTTTCAAGGAAAAAATATACATAGTATTTTAATAAATCACATATTTATTTTTTTAATTTGTAATTAAAATTTTATCCCTTTTGAAAAGTAACTTTATAATTTTCAATAAATAATAATTACGTAATTTTTAATAAATGTTGAGAATACTTGTTTTAAAAAAAAGATACAGTGTAATGGCAATAGAGTTAGATTAATTTGAGTTGAATAATCTCAATCTGAATAAATGAAAAGAAATATAGATTTAAATATTATATATGTATAATATGTATCTAAATTTAAATTCTTGTACCTACGTACATTTTAAATTTATTTATTTTTTCAATCGAAATTGGTTAATTTAGTTTTAATGTTTTTTTAGTGTTAGTATATTATTTTAACGTATTTTGTGATATTTTAATAGAATTAAATATTTGTTTATACTTAGCTATATGTATATATACATACATACTCGTGTATATATATATATATATATATATATATATGTGTGTGTGTGTGTGTGTGTGTGTGTGTGTAATCCTATTGTGGAAATTGAGATATAAGAGCTTATTTTGCGCTTGTTATTTGCAACAAATATGGTCGTATTAGCTGAACTATGTACAGGATATTGATGTTATAGCGCAATGTGGCAGGTATTGTGGTTGTTGAGATAATTACATAGCGTTGCTTCTCAATATAATGCTGGTATACAGTTATCATGAGAAACAGTACACTGCATTTGAGACTAATGATATCCGAAAGCGTAGTCGTGATTATAATAGATGCATTTTCGAAATTATACGGTGTCTGCACGTGGCTCTTTTATAAACATATTTGAAAGACATTTTCTCTATTATTAAAGAATTTTAAAAAATTTTAATTGGATAAACGAGATCTTTTTGAAGATCACAATGGTTTTGTATTCATTTTTCATGTATTTTGTATTATATATATATATATATATATATATATATATATATATATATATATATATATATATATGTATATATTTAGAGAGAGAGAGGGAATAATAAATTCTAATTAGTGACTAAAAATACTGAATCATTATTTCTTAAGTATGGGAATATATTTCACTTTTTTAAAAAAATATTTTTATTATAAATAAATATTTATTATTTATTGAGTGGATTATATATATATATATATATATATATATATATATATATATATATATATATATATATATATATATATATATATATATATATATATATATATATGATTTTTTAGATATTAAATGATTTTGGATAAAAATAAAATTATTTAAAATAGTGTAATAAAATATCATAACATGAAACTATTTCGTTGATATATTTATTTATTTTAATAAATTTTGAATTTATTTATTCAATCACACAGACTGTAGTTCATTTAATTAAGTAATATTGGAAAATTTTGTTCATAAATATAGCGTGTTATTGAAAAACTTTAATAGTTTTTTAATCTTATAGTATATACTTGAAGTGCATTTTTATAGAAATGCTTAGTCGTCTTTTTCCAATTAAAGTTTATTATCAAAGTTTTCATTTAATTTCTACGTGCTATTTTAAATTTTAAACACCGTTAAACTTTATTTTATGTTTATGAAAACTTTGTTATGTACTAATCAAATATGTGGTCTTTGGATATTTATGTACTCATTAAAGACTTATTTCTGTGTTGTTTTTTAAACCACGTTTAGTTTATTTTATATTTGATCAATGTTATTATATTATCAATTTCAAATGAATTTTATTTAAAAATTATTCTTGTAATTAAAATTTAGAATAAAATTTAAATAATTTTTCTATATATATTTATTCTAAGATAATTGATTTTATTAAGAACGACATATATATCATAATCATTATCATCAGTCTTTTTCTATTCACTGCTAGATAAATGTCTATTCCAAAATATTCAACTTCAAATGATTTAATGCATTTTTTAGTTTATTCGTACGAATTTTTTTACGTCTGTCTCATTTATCCATGTGTCTCTTCCTCCTGGGTAGATTTTTTTGTCAATTGGAGGTCTTTTTTTCTTGCTATATGACCGATTCATTTCCATCTTTCACTTTTAATGTAACACCCGTAACTTTTTTTTTATCCATTTGGTTCTTTTTCTAGTTATATATGTTATTATTAACATGCATTTTTCTATACTTCTTTGTGTTCTTGAATTATTCTGGTATTCAAGACCTATATTTAACTGCCATAAGTGAGAACAGGTAGGATGTATTGATTAAAAAAATCTTTTTAAACATAGAAGAATACTTGATTTCATAATATCCGAATTTCTTTCGAATTGATACCACCCCATTATTTTTCTTATTCACATCATTTATAAATGTTTCTTTAGTGTAAACGTTAACGTGAAGTTAATTACCTTTTTTTCATGGGTCACTAAAGCAGCAATAGTCTGTGACCAAAGTTACTTGACAAAGTTGATAATTGATTGTTAGGAATAATGAACTACCTATTATATATTTTTTTGATTGAGTTCAATTTTTATCAATTTATTATCAGGATTTTGTACTTAGTTTTTAAACTTTGTATTTTTATGTTGTAAATACATACGATTAATTAATTATTAAAGTTTTAATTGAAGAATAAAATTTCTAAAATTAAAATAATGCAGCTTTTATATTCTTAATTATAATATATTTTTTTACGATATATCTTGAATTTTTCTATATATTTTTAATTTCATGTCCTAAACCTAATTCATATACTGATTAAAACATTAGTTAAATAATATTATTTTTATATCTATGATATAGTGGATTTAATTGATTTAAAATTTATTTGATCATCTATTTTTCATTTAAAATAAATTTCTTGTAAGTTTTGTAGCAATCATCAGGTATTGTTTATAAATTGATTTATTTTTTTAATAAAAAATATGAATAATTTCTGTTATTGACACAATTTATTTTAAAAAACAAGTAGAAATTAAAACAAAGTTGTTAAATATTAATCACTTTATAAATATACAACCCATTTATTATTTATTAATTGCTCTACAGTTCAAAATTAATAGTGAATAAACATGTAACTGTGATTAATGTTTGCCTGAACGAGTTGTTATATTTGTCAAAATGTTGCATCTTACAATCAATAACGTTTCATTCATTTCAGAACATTAATGAAAAGTTATGATATGATGTGTGATATGAAAAGTTATGATAAAACAATATGAAAAGTTATGATATGATGCATTAATATGAAAACAAGCATTTAATTTCAATTAACTATAAGTCTTCAGTTATAACGATATTTTACAGTACAAAGAGATTGTAGATACATTTTGGAATTTTTAATTAAAAATGACAAAATGCATTTTTTTATATAAAAATAATATAATCTTTTGTTGTATTTACTGACGTTATATTATTAAATTTTATATTACAATTTAATATAAAGAAACATAATATAATAAATAATAAAAAATATTGGAAATTTTGAAAAAAGTATTATTAATATAATATTTTGTTCTTTTAAATTTAATTTGTTTTTCATTATTTTAACTATATACAAATATTTTAATTTTATTTATTCATTTAACAAATAATTGCATAAAAATAAATTCATAAACTATTAATTCATTTTCTTTAATATTAAAGGACAATATTTTCTTTATTTTTTTAGACTGTAATTAATATTTAAAATTATTTAATTTACATTGTTTAAAATTAATAAAAAGAAATTGATTTTGCAACATACTGATAAAATTCCAAAAAAAAAATTTACTCTTATTTCTTATATATACATATGTATTAGAAATTTTTGAGTCAAAAGAAATGAAGTCAAGTATACAGTAATATCACTTAAAATTTAGAGTGCGGTAATTGATCACTCAAATTTCAACATTTATTTTTACTCGTCGGTTCTTCATATAAGGTTGAATAAACGTTCTGTAACCTTTTAAGACTTTTTAATCTTTAATGTAACGAGAGTTTTGTGTATATACATATATATATATATATATATATATATATATATATATATATATATATATATGCGTATGTGTATGTGTGTTGTCGACATTAGTGAACAAGAAAAACGAATGAAAAAGTGTACAAGATAGAACGTTTCCATTATTACGAATCATTTAACGTAAAACTTTTATTACAAATATGAATTTTTATTTAGAAGATTCATTCCCTTTATTCGTAGAATTATGGAAAAGTTACTTCATGAAAGAAATGTACAGAAATGTATTGAAGATGTTGGATTTATTGTTCTATTATCATAATATTTTATTTGTTCGTTTATATATATATATATATATATATATATATATATATATATTCAGACACACACACACATATATATATATATATATATATATGATTTTACATATGAACTTTTTTAATAATTGATTACTTGTATACATTTTGTAAATATTTGGATTTATTAGAAATTTATATAAAATATTTGTTTATATATTTTTTATTATATGTGTATGTATTTTATTGAAACACACTAAATGTATCTATTTGTATTATCTCTAAATAGTTAATTATTATTTTAATTAGCAAGTATTGAGACAAATTCAATTTTGAACAAAATCATTACGCTTTAATTATTTAAGATTTTTTAAAAATTATTCCGAAATGATTTTTTCATCAAATACGTAATTTTCAAATTTATTAAAATTTATAATATCAGAAGTGAATTTTTATTAAATCTATTTGCCACATATTAGCCAGAAAAAAAATATATTTCAATTTCTTTAATCTATAAGTAATTATTATTGGATTGTTTGTGATTTTTTTTTTTAAATATTTACTGTTTAGTGAAAAAACACAATTAAAAATTTAAATTAAATTAAATATTATATTTTGATTATTTTTTAGAAAAATATTAAATAATTTTTTAAGTTTTATTTAATTTTTGAATTATATTGCGTTAATTAAGGATAATTAACAAAGTTTATAATTAAATTGGAAATTTGAAACCAAAACTTGAATTAAACAGATCTGTAAGGTAATATCATTACTTAAAATGTGAAACCTATTTCTAGTTAATTATAGTTGTAAAATAATTAATTTAATAGTGAAACTAGAATTACTATAAAAACTCATATGAAATTAAACACGAGTATGGTTGGGGAATAAAATAAAGAAATAATAAATATTCATATATATTTTGTTTCACATAAATGCAAATTTCTACGAACAAATAAATCAAATTATAGATTTTTTTCAAAACATATCATATTGAAGTATCTCTTTGAAAAACGTATCTGATATTTTTTCATACATGAAAAAACGTTCAGATCGTTTTATAAGCAATAGAATTTTTCCCAGTAAATTCAATATGATTGCTTCGAAACGTATGTTTTATTATTTTTCCTTTTTTATTTTCAATTAGATTTTTATCAGTGTAAAAAATAATAAATAACCAGCAAAAAAAATAATCATATAGAATATAAAAAAATATTGACTACAAAAATCAACTCTGTAACTTATGATCGTATACCAATATAAAGTTTATTTGAGAAATAAATTATTTATGTTCATGTTGAATAATAACTACAGTTTTATAAACAGGTACAATAAAAAAACTAAAAAATTCACTGAATATATTTACAGAAAAAGTGTTTATAGAAATATATTTTAATAATAGATTCAAGTTTTGTGTTTCATATTTAATACATTTTAATTAAAATACTTATAGAAAGTGAAAAAAGTTATTTATTTTTAGTAAAAAAATTATATTAATTGTGAATATTCAATTAGTGTTATTTTAATAGTGTTAATTAGGGTTTGATTTCAAGAATTATTTTTTTCTGGTAAAAATTACGGAAACGTATTTCGTTTAATTAAAATTTTCAATATGAGAAAATAATATTTATTTTTTTATCTTTTGCTTCAAGTTTTTTTTATTAATCAGATATATTATTATTGTATTTTTGGGCGATTATATATTAACAGTATTTATTTATTAGTAGATGTTATTTTTAAATAAGAAAATTAAAGATAAGATTTTGTGGAAATTCCAAATTAATTTTATAGCATATTATTATCCTTTGGCTTACATTGATTTATGTAAAAATAAATAGCAAACATAAAGTAACATTTTCAATTATTTCAGTTACATATTAGCTTGTCAACTTCGATGTTATACGCTCAATAGTGCAGTAACGGCGTTTTGACATTTTGCCAATCGCCTGACGCCAAATGTTCAATACTTGTCCATGAGCGTTGTAAACGCCGGTGCCAATTTCTGACGCTTATACGTGCACCTATAAATCGTGAGTAATGCATATATAACAAAAAAATCGCTAAAAAAAATTTTGAAATTTTGTCAAAAATTTAAGGTCATATCATCCTTTGCGTTTTTTTGATTTTTATCCAAAAAATGTTTTTCAAAATTGGCAAATTTTACGATGGTGTGCTATTTTACAGGGTTGGTATATTAGTAATTAGAAGTCGATTTCAATCTAACATGCATAATGGTGTAGCAGTGACGTTTTGACTTTTTGCCAGCCGAGCGATGCAAAACTTCAAGGCCCGATTACGAGTGCCATAGGCGTCGGCGTCAATTTCTGATATTTATAAGCGCACTACGGACCTTTAGCAACTCGTCTATGCTAAAAAAATTTTGACAAAAATTAAAAGTCATACCCTTTGTGTTTTTAGATAATTTTTTTTTCCAAATTGACAAATTTAACAGTGGTGCGCTATTGTATAGAGCCGGTGTATTAGTGATTAAACGTCGGTTTTGATTTAATGCGCACAATGATGTGGTTGGATGGGATTGCTGTCATTGTTGCGTTAGTACAATTAATATGATATTAGTATTGATCTGTTTGGTAATATTGGTAATTTATTTTCAAATCAGCAAATTTATTAACTTTAATTATACCGTATGAAATATTCAAAAAAGTATAACAATCAGCATATATTATAATTTTAAATGAACAACCGGAACTTTTAATTGAACCTAATTAAAAAAAAAAACGTTGGTAGAAACTATTTTGAGACAAGGTATATTAAGAAAAAGAAATATTGTATTCATTTTTAGTAAGATTTAAATTTAATTTATATGTGTAATAAAAGGTGAGTAAAAAGCTATTAAGAGAAATGCTATTTCGTTAATGTCCCGCTTAAGCCACTTAGTAAGCCCACCCGTTGAGAAGAAAGTTTTTATATATATGTTGTAATGTTCTTCATGAACGGTTTTTGATTTATTTGGACGATACGCCCACGCCATACTCCTATCCATAACGCGATATTATTCACGCTTGTTAATGTAAAATTTTTAATCTACTGGCTCTTTACGTTCTGTATTCTCTACGGTGAATATTTTATGCAAAAGTCATTTATTCGTAGTCTAAAAGTTGGTATGTGTATATATTATATATATATATATATATATATATATATATATATATATATATATAGCTGACACAGTTATATGATTATGTATCTTAAGAGTAATAAAATCTTTTAAATTTACGATTATTGATGTAATAATGTAAAATGTCTCGTTTATTTTTCTAAAATATAATTTGTGTTTTTAGTTTATAGAAAAATATTTCATTCCTTAAAGAATTTATTTTGTAATTATTATTTTAATAATAACTTATTTTTTAAACATATTTTAAATTTAATTGTTTTGAAAGAAAATAAACCAGTCTTGAGAAAAATCATATGTCGTTAATAAATTATTTGGTTAATTTTCCAAATTTTATAAAAATATATTAAATATAGATACAAATATATAACATTTTTTCCAAAACATTAAAATCAAAATTATTGATTCGAAGGTATATTTTTTAATATTATCAATTTTTAATTTTTACTTTTTAGCAGTAAAAAGGAAGATTTTTTCAAATAATAAACTGATTTTGATTTAAATAAATATTATAGGGATTTTTGGTTAAAACTGTATTAGAAAGAAATTTTAAATGTTTAAAATAATTTTGTATTTTTTAATACACTTAGATTCAAAAAGTAATCTAGACAAATATTTTACAAAATTTGCTAACAAAAATAGAAATATCGGTTTAATTATTTTATTTAACATAAATATATGTTTATAAAATTAAAAAATTAGATAAATAATATTATTTTTACATATATGATAAAGTGAATTAAATAGATTCAAATTTTATTTGATCAAAAAATTTTAATTTAAAATAAATGTCTTGTGAATTTTGTAGCTATTATCAGGTATTGTTTATTTATTTATTTCTGGAAAAGAAATTTGAACTTTATTAAATATTGACATGATTTATATATATATATATATATATATATATAAATATAATAGACGATTATTCTTACTATGAAAAAGATATTTTATAATGCAGTTATTTCCTTGATAACATTTTCACGTAGAAATTTTATCTCGATGATCCTGTCAAAATTAAATTCTGTCATTTTGAATTATAAAGAAAGTCAGAACACTTCCTGAACGCTTATACATTGAATTGACGTTTTTTTCTTCTCTCCACTCTAATAACGCTGCTATAATCATCTCGAATAACATTATAATATTTCCTCGCTTCAACACGAATATATCGAATCTGTCAAATTTTTTTTTTATATTTTTTTCAGTATTTTCATTGAACGTCCTGTCTTAATTTCAATATTTATTTGAAAGTACAAAATTCAGTTTCTAACGTTCCTTTTATGAATATATAATAAGGGTGTGTATGTATGCGCATCCGTCCTGTTTGTATAAAAATATATATTCCGGAAAATTCATCATTATAACAATATTAAATATTTAACTTTAATTGATAGCACCGCAGGGTTTACTGAGTGTACTGAATCTACATCATCATGAAAATACGGAAACGGGAAAGTTTTCTAACTTTAGATTATATTTGTGCGTGTGAGGACTGTATATTGGATGAATACATGTTAAGCAGTAAATTCAAAAATTGTTTAAATTTTGATTTTATATATACATATAATACTTTTTTAATTAAATATTTGAAATATTGAAACTGTTAGGTGTATAGAAAAGTTCTGTCTATTTTTTAAATAAAAAATAATAGATTTTTATACTGTTTATTAATATTTAATTAATAATATAATTTCTATCAATAATAATAACTTTTTACTATTCTGATGAAAATTTTTGAAATCCTCTCCAATAAAATAACTCGTCCTTGGAATTGAAAAACATTAATCTAATGCCTTTTTCAGATTAATATTTTTAATAATTTTTTCTATTTAAAATTTTTTGTAGAACCAAAAATAATTGATAGTTGTAAGGTGCTGTACCTAAAAGATATTTTGGGTGACTTAAAATCTCTTAACTAAGTTCCATAATTTTTTTCTAGATGTCTAAAGAAATATATAGTTTTGCATTGTCGTGCTGTAAGATAATTTACTTCTAATTAAAAAGAGTTGGATGCTTTTTTTAAGTTCAATGTTCAAATTGTCCAATTGTTGACATTTTTTCCGAATTAATCGTTCTTTTTGGCTTTAAAAGTTCATAATAAATTGGTCTTCTTCAATTCCACCATGTAGATAACATTTTTTTCACATTTAAATTTGGTTTAGGTGTTAATGGAGCGGGTTGTCCAGCTTTGCAGTATGCTCTTTTCCTTACTAAATTTTCATATATTATCCATTTTTCATCTTAATTTACGAGGCATTTCAAAAATAATTCATTTTTATCGTGTCAAATAATGACAAGCAAACAGTTACAACATCCTGCGTGTTCCAGTAGGCAACTCTTATGGTAACCATTTTATATTCAAGTACATGAATTCTAAATGAGTGTTCTTTAAAAATATTAAAAAGTATATCATCATCGATCACAAAAGGTCTTCCATAGCGTAGTTCTTCTTTAAGGTTAAAATCTCCATTTTTATATTTCCCAAAACATCTTCGAAATATCCTTTAGATACTGCGTTTACCTCAAAAATGTTTAACAAATTTCTATATGCTTATACAGTATTCTTTTTTTGTTGATATTTTTAAAGTAAATAGTGTCGTAAATAAACGTTATCGATAGACATATTTCTTTCACTATTTCTTTATAAATGCTGATGATAAAACATTCGCCTCAGTGTATGTTGAAAAACACCAATGACAAAATATAACGGTAAAAAGAATGAGTTATATACATTTTTTTAAAACAATTTACTATGTGCTTAAAATAATTGTGCACAAAGCGGACAGAAATTTCTGCCAGAACTGAATTTTTTATAAATAAATAAAATGTAAATAAATAATAAACAATTTATAAATATATTCCTATAAAAGATATATCGTGTTTAATTTTAGAAAAAGATATAATATGAAATTTATTAATTTTCAGAAGAATAGTAGTTTTTAGAAGATGAAAATATATTTAGAATTTACTTAAATAACTAAAAGAAAATGTTAAAAATTTAATAATTTTTTACAAATGTATAAAAAAATATTTTTAATATATATATATACATATATATATATATATATATATATATATAAATAAAAAAAATATATTGTTTTAATACGAGTTGAGTTAAAAAACGTATTTTAAAAACTCTGAATATTTATACTGAATCAATAATTTAAAAATATGATTAAATCTTAAATTTTCAGGTAATATATTAAAATTATATCAAGCAATATTCAGTAATTTATTTAAATTTATTATTAATTTATCTAAAAAATACTCTATTATTTTTAAATATAATCATTTTGTAGTGATAAAAATATATTTATATTTTTATTTATATATTATTGAGTATATAATGAAAAAATGAATTATCTCTCTTGTTAAATTAATATTTTTTTTGTTTGCAGAGTTTTTTTTATAAACATTTTAATTTAATTTATTGGATGTTGAAAAAGTTGATACCTAATTGATATTATTATTACTAAAATACAAATATGTATTTAAATTGAAAATATTTTATATGAGTATCATTTGTTTATGACAAAAAATAAATTGGATTTAATATTAAGAATTTCAAAAAACCGTATTTTGGTAAAAATAACAATGTTATTTTTGATGTTTTATTCTATATATTATATTTGTTAATAAATTCAATTAGAATCCAATATTTTATAAGTGATTGTAATTGTTATCTGCTTTACGAAAATACGAATTGTAAATATAACGATGAACTTATAAATTTGATTTTTTCATCGTAGGTTTTCTTGTTAAAAATATTCTCTTCACTAAAACACAATATTACAACAAATGTTATAAAAGATACAGCTTTACCAACAAAAAAAAGTCGTTATACATATACCAAAACTATGTACATACTCTACAAGCTATAGAGATTTTTGTGGAAATGTCCTCACCGTGAATGTAATTTCCTCGAGGCACAGGTAATTTGTCATATGGCTGTAATCACAGTAACGTACACGCGCAGCCAATCTACGATATAAATCATGTGAATGCGGCCATTTTAGCTCACTTGCTGGTTCGTGTCGCTTACCGAGCCGTGTCGTTGTGCACATCGAGCGCGAATTTCAAATATCCGAGAAACCATTTCAATATGCGTAGTCGATGATGTGTGAAAAGGAAGTGCGTGCGTGTGTGTGTGTGTGTCCACGTAATGATAGGCTCGATTTTCATTGATATATAAATTCACTGTTATTTATTTGTCCGTGCGGTATAAATAGATAGAAATGATACTACATATAATAAAATTTTATGCACACACACACACACACACACACACACACATATATATATATATATATATATATATATATATGCAATGACATTTTCGAAATTTGGTTTCTATACAGATCATGTGTATTAAATTATTTGCTGAAAAGTATAATACTTTTCAACCATTTTTTAATATTGTATTTAATTTTTTTTGTAGTTATATACATTTTTTAAAAAAGAAATTAAAGTTAAATACAAAATTATTTATATCTATATATTTATGACTTATATTTTCTTGTATTGAATTGAACTTCTAAAGGGACGGGGACAGGGGTAAAAAAGAACAACTGCTTAAAACAATTTATTGGTAAATATAAGTTAAGAATTTTTTTGTCTTAATAGTTTTTACAACGATGTTAAATAAATCGTAAGGACAAATATTTCAAAACTAAATTTTTGTGTTATCTGTTCATTATGTACTTTTGATCAGATATGTCATTTATTCTGATTAAAACATCTCTAAAAAATTAAAATTCAATTAAATGAACATATTGTAACAAGTCCATTATTCTGGGAAATATTTAAGTAACTTTACTAAATGTCTTAAATTGCGAAATAATCGCATCTAGAAATTGGATTACTGTAGAAAAGAATAAAGACCTTTTAGTTTAACAAGAACATATATAAATAAAAAATATGTTTAATAAAAATAACATAAAATTATTTAATTAAAGGACATAACTAATAATTATATGTGTATTACGGTATGGGGAACAAACAAATTAAATTATAAAATATATGTCATCAAAGTCAATGAACAAATAAGTTCTAAGCTTTGATAAAAATGATGCTAGTTGCTAAAAGAGAACTGACACTTTAGTAGAAATTAAACAATTAAGTGTATTATATAAAATATGGTTAGGTAGGTTTATTATATTAAGCTATTATTCAGAAAAACAATATTGGTGTAAAAATGTGTATATCATTACTTAAATGACGTCAGTGATCAAAATTCAGAAGTAAAGAAATTCTAAGTCAAATTTAGATAAAAATAGAAAAAATAAAAAATAGTATAAAGTAAATAGAAGTGGGATATTATAGAAATATTTTTAATAAAAAATGATCAAGATGTTTTTTGAATCTATCAATATTTTAACTAAATAAAAATATTAATTAATAATAAATAAAATAAATTGTTTTAAAAATGAAGTTTACTATGTACTTCATTTTTAAATGTAACAAAAAAAATCATATTTACTTCAAACTTTGCTCATAGTATTGAAAGGTAAAAAAAATAAAATATGGAATTAGATCAAATGGAATAAGCTTTTAAAATAAAAGCTGAGAAAAACTTCTTATGCAAAGTGATGAAAGACTTGAGATATCAACTTGGTTTGAAGTTGAAAACAAAAATATTAATAAGGAAAACTTGAATATAATAGATTACAAATATTAAGAGGTTTCCTGGAAAGAGAATTTGAAAAGAGAGTGGTAACAATAGAATAAGTCAGGAGCAATGAATTAATATAAAAATAAAATGAGCTTAAATGATGTCGTAGAGAATTTTAATTGTAATTTTAACTCTTGATAAACATAAATAGTTAAAGTATATATATATATATATATATATATATATATATATATATATATATATATGTAATATTCTTTTTAATAAATTTTACTTACTAACATGAAAATATTTCCGTATTGAAAATATTTTTATGTTACTAAATAAAAAGTAAATATTAAATATTAAAAAAATATGTATTCTTACAGAATAATATCAAAAGTATTTATTTTTAGAAAAATGAATATTGTGAAATTTATTACTTCTTTGTAAATAAATATTTTTTTTAAAAAAATGTTTTTAATTAAAAGAAGTCTTCAGAATATCTACAATTGTTTGAAAAATACAAACGGTTGGTATTTATGTATAAATATATTTATAAATAATAAAGTAGTAACAGAATAAGTAGTTTCAGTTACAAAAGTATTACAAAAACACATTTTCAATATTATATATATATATATATATATGTATATGTATATTATGTTTGTATGAATAAAATCATGATTATTTGATATGTATTTCTTATCTGAAAATTATGATCAAAAAATATTTTTTTGATTGATCTTTTTCTAATTGCTTCCATAGAATTATATAAATCGTTAAAAATGGATGTATTCTTATTAAAATACCATTATTACTCGTTCTAACATTCGATATCTGAAATAAAATAACATTTTTTCATATAGAAAATGAATCACGGATAACATAATGGGCGGTAATGACAAAGCTAGTTAATGTTAGTTAAAAATAGACATTTCTGAGGATAACGAAATAATGTAACGTCAAATAAAAATGTGTTTAGAAAAGATAAGAAGTTTTTTTTGTCTCCGTTGATGTAAAAGAAAGAAAAATGGTCCGACAGTTGATGAAACTAATTGTGTCGCGTGCGTTTGAAAAACATTGTCATGTTATTGTATGAAGACAACGAGGGAAAAAATATTTTTTCTATTTTTACGTATAACTTTTTTTAATGAAAAAAATTTGTTTTATCAGTTATCAATATTTATATATATATATATATATATATATATATATATATATATATATATGTGGCTCAAATGAGACTGATAGATTAAGACATACATTTAATTGTTTACAATCATTTATTATCTTTTACTATCTTCAGTCTCATTTGAAAGACTTTATATTTGAAATTTAAGAAAAAATAATAAATAAAATTGAATTATTGTAACTTATTAAGCTGAAACAGGATTTTTAATATAGGAAAGGATAGGTTATTAAATTGATTTATGTATAGAATATCAGACAAGAAATAAATGACTCTGTCAGTTTTTTGTAACAAAGTGTAAACTTTCAAGATGAAAATCTTTAATGTATCTTTTTGAATCTTAGTTTGAACAACAATATTCGAAATTGTATATTCTATTATAAGTACAAAAATGTTGATTTCATCTTTTGAATAAAATATTACTTTCATAAATATTGAAGGTTAAAAGATATTTCACACAAGTGTATATAGAAAATAAAATTCTTTAATTATTTATTTACGTGCATGAAATATGTTCATAGCATTCATCTGAAGTGAAGATATAATATTCCGTATGGAAATATAATGCATTCCTATAATCCTATTCTCTCAACTATTATTTATATAGCTAGTCTGAAGTACGTGATGTGTTGAAACTGTATTGGGTTGTCACTGGGGATTGCTGGGCTCCAAGCTTGTTAAATCAACTTTCATGTATACTAGACATGACCGGAGTTCAAAAGATGCAGTTGCATTGTTTAATAGTTGTTTTTGCATCTCTATTTCAAATATATATAAATATGTTGTAGAAATGAAAAAGAATAGAAAAGAACAAATAGTAATAAAATCTTTTTATGAAAAGGTTTTTAATTATTTTTGTAGTTGTTCGTTTACTTTTAGTAGAATCGATTACAACTACAATATTTAATATTGAATGTAAATGTATTTTTTTGGGAATTTATTCAAGTACTCTATTTTTTTAAAAAATCTAGTTTTTTTTTAATTTCATTGTGTTTTTAATATCATCTATTGAAATACGTTTCAAATTAAAAAAATATTTATTTACTAAAATATTTGAAACTAAACTGATTTTAATCATTTTAAATTGAAAAATGAAATTTGAAAATATATTTATATGTTGAAGATCTTTAATATTGATCATTAAATCTATTGTAGATTAATATTTAGAAATAATAATTTCAATTAATTTTTTCTGTTATATTTTTATTATATTTCTAATAATTTTTTTTAAAAAATGAAATAATTTTTTTTAATATATTCTTTTTGCAAATAGCTTTTATTATTATTAATAACTACATGTGTTTTATATATATATATATATATATATATATATATATATATATATATATATATATAGGTGTTCCATCAAGAGCACACACTCATCATCGCTCAAAAAAACATCATTGCTTACTCAAAAAAGCTGCATTTTATTTAAAAATTAAGTTGTGCAATCCTGATGAGATTCTCTCTCTCTCTCTTCCTATCTCTCTCTCTCTCTCTATATATATATATATATAGATAGATAGATAGATAGATAGATAGATAGATAGATAGATAGATAGGTATCAAAGAAATTTTAATATGAAAATTTGCATTTATAAATTTTTAATTTTGTAGATACATTTCAAAATATGTAATTGTTAATACTTTTTTAGTCGAGTAATTAAAAAAAAAATTGTCTGATTCACAATAGTAGTAATATTTGTTTTGAAATTAATTTTTAATTTTTTATGAGAATATAGGAAATATTTGGCTTTAAATCTAATAGAAAATTTCTTCGTTTATTAAAAATGTAGAATCTATTATTTTTTTTAAGATTAAATTTTAATTTTTATCAGAAAATTCAATTTATAATAATCTCTGTTATATTGTAATAGTATTAGAATGAATAAAAATTACAAGATTGCAAATTGTCTTCTGTGAGAAATTAAACATTGTTAAAGTTGTCTTTTTAGTAAAGAATTTCATCATAGACTGCAATTTGTCTTTGTTAATTAAAAATGAATATTTGTATAAAAATGAATTAAAAAAATAAATTAATAAAGATATTTTTGTGTAGATAAAAATATTAAACTATATTAAAGAAACTTAATAATTTATTGCTTTTTTCATTAAAAGAAATAACTATTGTTATTACTTAATTAATTACATTTTCTACAAATGTATTAAAATATACTTTAAAAATATTTAGTTAATTACAAAAATAAAATCTAATTAATACAGACATAAAAATTGTATTTTTAATATAATTTTTTTATCGTTAATATGACGTTTAATTTATCATTAAAATTATTTTTTACAATAAATGACTAGTAAATAAAAATAATATAACTTGATTGATATGAAAAATGAATTTTTGAAAATTAATTATTATTCTTAAAAAAATATATTATTTTGTTGTAATATCTAAAGTAAATTTATTTTTATAAAAAATGATTCGATTGTGAAAAATATTTATATTTTATGACTATAATAAAATCTCATAGTTTTTTCTTCTTTGATATATGAATTGCTAACTTTTTTATACATAAATGTTTTTATACTATAACCATCTGTATAATATAGTAGTTCCTGAAATATTCGCATCGTTGAAAAATTTACATCCATATTCGTTGAAGGAAACAATAAACTTTTTTATCTACGGATGTATGTATTACAACAAATTGTAATTTTAAATAAAATTGTGTTTTTAAAAACAAACAGTAACGACCTTTAGATAGCATAAAGTTCACCGTATTTGTAAATAAATACAAATTATAATAATAATGACTGTATTTATTTTATATAGCCAATATAAAGATTTCTATCATTGAGATTGAAGACATCTCGTAACAAATTCCGTCGTTTTTCCTCTCATTACCATTTTCTTCTATTTTTAAGACAAGAGAGAGGAGAAAAAACTAATAACGAAAGATAATGTAAAACAATTCAAACGAATGGAATTATAGTATCGGAAAAAACACCGTAGACGTCCGATAAGAGCGAGATACGAACCTCTTAACTACAATACGTCCGTCAAGATGTGGCTGTAAAGACTACATGCGTATGTATGTGTGTTATGTATGTATATGTTGTTAGCGGTAACATGCGAGTAATATGCAGAGCTGAAGGATTTTATCGATCTTTTTCGCGTAAAAACTAAAAACACGATAACGTCAGTCAGCGGCTGCTCGTGACACTCTCATCGTTTAGATATCTCCTTTTTACCCATTTCTTTTCGTACGGTTTCCGTTCTCCAAAAGCGGGTAAAATGCTGTCCATTTATCAGCGTGACGTCACTGCGGATATTGACCGTTGACCTCGAATCGACAATCGATTAGAATTCAGTCAATCAAGTTTTGTTTTCTTTTTTAAATTATGTATGTATGTATGCATTTATATATATATATATATATATATATATATATATATATATATATATTCATATATGAACATAAATATAAGATATGAATGTCTGTATTAAAATATAAAAAACATTTCGGGACAAACTTTGATTTATCGCCGAACATATGTTTTCTATTGCTGTTTTTGCAATGAATCAATATTTCACTAATACTGAGTAGGTCGCTATAAATTATACCAAAATTTTATACAGAATAGGCAAAAATATTCAAAAATAATTCATTTTGAATATTTTTTTATTTTATGTAATCAAAAAATAAATTATTTTATTTAACTCATATGTAGTGTAGAAAATGTTGGTTATTTTTTTTAATAAAAAAATATTTACTTAGTTCAATACATTTTTTTGCATAATTCGTTGTTTTTTTCTTTAAAAATTAAGTAGCTATATTTGTATGAATTAATTTAACTAGAACAATTTTTAAGTCATGTTTTAATTGAAATATTAACAAATATATATATTTGTTTATTAAAGTTAATACATTTTCCATTCTTCATGTCAAAAAATATATTTATGATTTGATTTTTTTTAAGAGTAAGTAATACTCCTTAATTTAATATTTTAAGTAATTGTTGAAGAGTTGTTGAGAGAGTTGGTATTTATTTATGTCTTGTAATACGCTTAATCTTTCTTTATTGTTTGTTATCTTTCTATTTTGTACAGTAGCTCTTCGAGTGAAACAATACGAAATAATATTTTAATGGTACTTAATGCGAATTACAATTTTAATAGTTTTTGAGAAAGTGGATTATATAGACGGCCTAAATGAAACTGAAGGATAATAAAGAATAATAAATTATAATAAGCAAGTAAATGTATGTCTAAACCTTTCAGTCTCATTTGGGCCACAATATAGTAGTTTGTTGTATTAAAAAAATACTTGAATATGTTTAATATTTTCAGTTTTTTCTACTAATAACTTTAAAAAAATGTGTAAATTTATGTCGATTAATGTTTTTTAGAGATTGATTATTTTTTAACCCTTTAAAGTACGTAACTAGAAATTCTTGAAACCTTTAATTTATTCAATAATGCGTTTGGACTTGTAATAATATGTTTTTGATATATTATTTATTTTTATTATAATAAATTATACGGGTCGTTTCACGGTGAAATCATTATACTGTTAGACTCTTGGGACAGTGGGAAGTAGAGCTATGTAGAAAGACTGGTTGGTTGCATGGTGGAAAACTTGTGCACTAAGCTGAAAATTGTTTTGGAAGAGCTGATTATATCATAGAACTGTTATGCTTCAAAGGGTTAACAAGACGATTTATTTTTGATGTTTCTAATTAGATGAATTAACGTTATTAAATGTTAGTATTTAGATTTTTCTGCATTAAAAAAATTAATAAATTTAAAAAATACAAGAGTACATTAATAACCTTTATCTGATTATAAAGTTTATATTAGTTAAAAATGATATTAAATTTAAATAAAAAATTGATTGCTTACTAAGAAAAATATTTTATATAAAAACATTTTAATAAGTGAATGAAACGTTTCGTTTTTGAAATGTTTTATTTTTTTATTAAAACACTTATTTTATTAAAAATCAAAATGCAACAGATTTTGTTTTATTAAAAACTTACTAATTTTATGTAAATATCGCTAATATTTTTATCTATTCTTAAATAATAAAAATTATCTGCCATGATTTCAAAAAAAATATCAATTCGATTTTATTTGTACCTATATACACAAGTATTTTAAATGTCAGGCTTTTTTTATGCAATTTTAATTTATTTTTATTACATATTTTTAATTGATATTTTTTAAGATAATAATTTGAGTAGCAAGTGTTTTTAATTAATATGAAACTATATTTTTCGGTAAATGTTCTTAAATTTTATATAATTTCTTATATACTTGAGTAATTATTGTTTTAGTATTGTTAATTTTTGGTGTTTACTAACTTTTTGAATAAAAATTAAACTTTTAACGTGATTTATTAGAACATAAATTTTGTGTAATTAATTTATTGAAAACTGCATGACTTGAGAAAATAAATCAAAGTAAACTGTAATAAATAACATAAAAATAAAAAAAATCGTCTACGTTTTAAAAACTTTGCAATAAACTTAATGCCGTAGTTCATAAATTCAAGCAAACAGTATTACGCGCCCGGTGTTTAAATTACAAAGTCGTGTAATAAATAAAACAAGCAATTAAAGAGGTGCGACGTCGTTCTTTTTTCTAAAAAAAGAAGACAAAAAATCTTTTCGGAAGTATTCGTTCGTACTTGTGATTGCGTTCATCCAGACATCGTTTTCGTGGATAGAGAGAACAGTTAAATAAATTTCGTCACGCTTCGATAAAAATAATAGTAAAGTTTTATCGTTTGCACGTTGCGATAATGACATAGATAGCCGAAACATTGCGACCAGTAGTTATGAGTTTCCGTTACAGCTGTAGTCTCTGTGATTGTTGAAAGTTTGAACCGCAGCCAATAATGGAATACGATCGACCTGGAGTATAAAGCGAAGTTTTCAGTGGATATTTTCCACTTTAATAGTTCTATTTTGGGTTTATAATCCTCAACATGTAGCCATAAAATGCATTATTATAGACCGTATTTTATATTCAAATTCGCATCGGTCTACAAATATTTCAGAGTAGACACACATGTATAGAATTTAATATTGTTCAAGAATAATAGGATTGAGATCATTAATGATACATATCTAACAAAATTTTGTATACAATTTTTTTAGATGAAAGCAATTGAAATAAATATGTACAATGTTCAAATTGTTTTAAATAGATAATTAAAAATAATATTTTTTGACAAATATATTGATAAGAGTTTATATTTATAAAGATGTTTTTTGTATCCAAATATGGACAAAATTTGAAATTTGAAGAATTATTAATAGTACTATATATATATATATAGGGTTTCCTAAAAAGAATGTCAGAACTTTGGTAACTGGTGGTAGCCATGTTTGAATTTTTTTTAAGTTCATTTTGACATTTCAACTCTGATAGTTTGGTAAATTATCATGGAACGTTTAACACTTCCACAACGCTTAGAAATTGTAAAAACTACAATAGAATTATTGAAGCAAAAGTTTAATGAGTTCATTATTTCACGAAATGGACTCATCAAATGGCCATCAAGATTATGTAATCTAATTCTGTGGGGTTATGTGAAATCATTGGTTTATGCTGATAAACCACAAACAACAGAAGCATTAAAAATAAACATTGAATCTGTAATTCATAGAATTGGACCACAATTATGTGAAAGAATGACTAAAAATTGGACTAAACGTATGCACTATGTCAAGTGAAGTCTTGATATCATATGTGAGAAATTGTATTCCATTATTAATGCAATAGAATATGCTTAAAAAAATAATAACTAATTAATTAAATACTTTTTATTTTATTTTCATTTAAACTTTTCAAACACTTATTGGAAAACTCTCTTTCTCTCTCTCTCTCCCCCTATCTCTTTAAAGAAATATATATATATATATCTGTTTATAATAAGCTGTATTATATTAGGGTTTTATTAAAAAATAAAACAATACGCTTTACTGCTTTACATTCTCGTTTTGTTGTTATTATAAGAATATTCAAGATTGAACATTTCACAATCTTCTTATAATTAATTTTTATATTAATTGAATTTCTAACGAATATTTATTATTTTTATAAATATAAAATGAAAGTATTTAATTATTTTTTTTCTAAAGTTAAATACTCCATTTAAATATATAAACTGAAATCATGAGTCTGTATCTATTTCTGATATTTTTCATCTACATATATTATTCAAAAAAATTTCATAGATTTTATAACTAGAAACATTTATTTAGTATGAAACGAGTAGCTTTTCTTTTTAATGGATCTTTTTATTTTTCATATTATACTTCTCAAGAATGGTTTTACAATTATTACCTAATTATACTCTTTTTATTATTTGAATTTAATGAAAAAATTCTAATTTCCTTGTTCATAATATTATAAATAAGCTCATTTTATAATAGATATTATAATATAGGCATATTTTGTTCAAGTAATGTGTAATGTATGTAATTTTCTGAGATAGTAAATTTGGCCGAAGAAGTTTAAATAAAAACGATATTTAATTGATTATCGTTTTTTATGAGTTTGAATTCGTTTAATTAGAGGCCAGTGATTTTAAAATATTAAAATAAAAAGTATTCAAAATTCTGATACCCGTATGAAATGTAACATTTTTACAGATTTGTATTTTTTTATATTTTTTTAATACGTTGTCATTTTTGACATCAAAGAAAAAAAGAAAATTATTCTTGGTTTAAAATTCATCCAAGTCGATATTCATAAAAAGGGTTTAAAAATGTACGTTAGGGTGGAGAAATTTCTTTTTATTTTTTTAAACTTTTACATATAAATTTCTATATAATTTAGTAAGAAATGAACATTTTTTTAAAATTCTTTATTTTACATTTTTATTATTAATATAAATTATATTTACTCTCTCTGTACTCATGTAATAATCTCACCAAAACTAAGAACTTTTAAAACTATGAAATTAAGGGTTCTAATTAAATGCTAGTAGTCCTAGAGGCGAAGGCCATAAATCTTAAGAAACATCTTGGCAGTATAAGATCAACTACCCCTTTTAATGGCGACCAGGTGGTAATGTTACTAGTTTGTGATAGTAGCGAAATATGGAGAATGAGAACAAACGTTGGTATCATAAAATTGTATTACATGGATAAGGAAGTGAATTTCGACAGAAAACATTTATTAGCGCCGGGATAATCACCAACTTATTGTTTTTTATCGATTCATAGAATTAAAAAGACCCTTGTAATAGTTGGAGTCGATAGAGGTCCACCTTATATCCGAAAGGATATAAGAAAGAGGATAAGAAGAAGAAATTAAAAATAATTGGAAGTGTATTGATTATTGGAGATCAATTATATGGATATTTATTAGAAATGTCAATTAAGGATGGTAAAAGATTTGTTACGTCTTTTAATTGAATTTTTTCTCTGAATTTACTTTTAAACAATAATAAGTTTTATTAATATTATTGTAACTTATATATATATATATATATATATATATATATATATATATATATATTAATTTTGATTATTTAGAAGTACATAATTGCAATAAATGTTTTCCACCATTACATCGATTTTCGTAAATACATTACGTTCTACTAAAAAAAGCAGTTCAAGCTGAATAGCTGAAATGAAATTTTAAAATATGCAAATACTCCAGTTTTGACCCATTAATAAACGAAACCATCGAAATAATATTAACGCTCGTGTGTCAATAAATATCGTATATGTTGTTTTTTATGTGCAAACGTTTCAATGTGAAACACGTGTAAACAAGTAAAATTATCAACAGCGTAAATTGAATTACTGTATTAAAAACGCCTATGACCAATCGTGCTACCGTATAGTTTGTCACGTGTCAGAACCGGTTACAGATAGCGCCCTCGTTAATATGTTGACGTTACGGCCGTTAAACGGGTGCACACTCGTCCGGTCGTCGATGAAAAGGTGACCATTTATGCTATACTATCTTGATTGCTCAGCCGGTAATACTCCACATACGACCAACCATCAGTTAAATAGATAATCTAGTGCACTTTTCAATGTGAATAATTTTTGAAATGTTTAAAATACTCATATAAATTAATAGCGCAGATTGTTTGCATAAAAAATGCACAATGTTGTTTATATAATTTTTGTATAAACTATAACGTGGTATTAAAATTATATTTATACGTTTTGTATATTTTAAACTATTGAATGTATTTACAAATGTGTACATATAATTCGTATAGCTTTATTTATTTTGAAATTCAAAATAATTTAAAATTTTCAACTAAAATAAAAATATCATGAATTAATACTGCTCTCGATAACAAAAATAGTGATGTGTTCGAAAATAATTATCTCTTTAGCCTTCTCTATTTTAATCATATGTATATATAGAATGTTTTTTTAAGTGTGATAACATTTTAAATTAATTCCTATCAAAAGTTCTAGTTTAAAAGTGTGATAACAAATATCTCCCTTCCGCCTTCTGGTCTTTTGAATTCGCAGCTATCAAAAGTTCTAGTTAACCTAAGGGAGATACTTGCCAACCTAATATATACATGTGTGTGTATGTATATATAACAGTATGATAAAGATGTTTTTAGATTAGATAGAACTTTTGATAAGGATTCAATTTAAAGCTCTATCATGCCTAAAAATACCCTATATATGTAATAAAAATGAAACTAAATAATTCTTATCGAATTTTAAATTATTGACAAGAAATGTAATTAATTATTTGTATTTTAAAATATTTTTATCGTATGAATACGATCTGTTCCAAAAGTATTTTATCTTTAGTTGAAATTAAATTTCTGATTATTATTATTGATTATTTAAGATTTATTTTTTCTGAAAAAACATCATTTTCGCAACGGTTGTTCAACTTTAGAAAATATATCTGGTATTTTTCATGTCTGCAATGGTATCGGTAGAAGCCTTTTGAATTTCTCAAATACTGTTGAATTACTTTTCTTTTAAGTTTCATTTTGCAAGCGTTGAATTGGTTTTAGATACTGAAAATAGTTGTAAAATATCAAATCAGATGAATAACGTTGATGATTAAGTACTATTATACATTTTTATGTTAAAATGGATGAATCTGTACAGATTTAACACGTGCAGACATTTTTATTCCAAATCTTTAGTGAAAATGAGATAAAATTGTCATCGACTAATATCAATGATATTCTTAAATAATCTTACATATATCATCTTCAATGCATGCATGCATTTTGACTACTATTTTTTCTTTTTTAATAATTAAAAGATATTCAATATGTTCGTTATCTTTCAACCATTTTCTACCTTTTTAAATTTTATATACCACTCGTAAACTGTTATGCGTGATAAATCTTCTCTATAAGTATCATTCAACATCTGAAGCGTTTTTGTAAATGTCTTTAATTTTACTCTTTGTTCAAAACTGACTTTTTGACGACTGTCAAAAATTTTATTTTGTAATATATTCGTTTATTATATATTATATATAAAATTTTCATTACGTATTATATATATATATATATATATATATATATATATATATATATAAATTTTGCAGTCATATTTAGCTAACAATTACATATGAATTAAGTTTCAACTAAACTGAATATTATTGTAAATGAAATGTGAATTAAAAAAAAATATTTTAAAAGATGTCAGTACTAAAATCGTCTGTATAATTAAAGTTTGAATAATTTTTGAACGACTGTATATATATATATATATATATATATATATATATATATATATATATATATATATAATATATAGCTTATGTAATAATTTTATCTTAAATATGAATTAGAAGATTTTTAATATAAAATTATTATAAAAATGTTGAAAAAAATTATTATATTAGTTCACCTGTTTTATCTCTAAAAATTGTTATTTTTTTATTATTGTATGATAAACATTATATCAATTAATAAATAGTTTCAATTAATAATTTATTTAAGTTACATCTCAATTAAACTTTTCTTTTCTTTTTTTGAAAATTGAAAACAAAATAATATTACATTTTTTATATCAAAAATTTGATTTAGTTTTGTTTTAAAATTATTTTTTTATATTCATTTCTGTAAATTGTATTAATTAAACTATTTTATACAAATACTGATAGTAATGATTTTTATAATTATACGATTTTGATATATGATATTAAATCATGTAAGGTATTATAATATTAATTAAATATATCGTTAAAAAAATATGGTTTAGCATTTTTCTTGGCATGTATACCGTTTTCGGCACACGTGGCCTAAAAATAACAATCTCTCAAAAACAGCTTGGCAAGGAACGTGTTACTTAATTGAAGAAGACTTTATAATACAATGCTCTGATGTTGATAGTATTGCTATCGAAATGCATATTAGCATATTGTTATGAACAAAGTGAATAATAATTATTGAACACTTTTTTATATCTTATAATATTTGGGGTGATAATTCATTTGTCTGAAAATAAATTGGCCACAGTTTAAAAACAAATATTAATTAAAGAAGTCAAATTAAAACTATGATTAATTTAAAGGAATATAATTCTAAGAAATAGAAATATAAAACAGTATAATATTAAAAAATGAATATAACGATATAAAAGTACATATAAAAACCAATTACGTTTTACGATTTCGTTTATGAACATAATATAAATATTGGTTTTCTTTGTACCTTAATTTTACGTTTCAACAAGAAGTTCTATTATATGAGTATATAAATATACAGACACGCATATATATATATATATATATATATATATATATATATATATGTAAATTAGTATGTATGTGTTTTTGTATTTCCATGGTTGTATGAAAACTTTTGAATATTGAATAAAAATAAATATTGGAGCAGGGTTAAAATTTTGCGTAACAAAAACAGAGCATCCGAAAATACGATTCCCTTCGAAGTGGCACATATATTTACTTCTGTTACGTTCTGAAGACGGTGGTTCGTTCTCCTCTTGAAGAAGAGATACATCGCGTATATTCCCGGAGGCGTATGGCGGATCGTATAAAAGTCTCGAGTCTCAAGTTTGTTCACTCCTTTCAAGCCCTTCATCGAAATAGAAACGGAAACCAGAAGGTCGCGTTCAGAGCAAAAAAAAAAAACACATACAGACTATCTGTATGTATGTATATTATAGATGTGAAAGTGAGATGAAGATGCTGTTTTCTTGTCATCAGTATTTACTAACATGTTTTGTGATATATACATACATGCTTATTTACATATGTATATATATATATATATATACATATATATGTACTTATATATACAAACACAATCGAATATATTTCAGTGATTTAAGTTAAATTACTGTATTTTAAAACATGAATGTTGTACACATCTCAGTATTCCATGTATTCATAAGAATTTTGTATTGTTTCATGTTAGATACGTGCAAATATTTATTTACTTATAACTACATATAACATATACATGCATATATATATATATATATATATATATATATATATATATATATATATATATAAGTGTATAAATATGTGTGCGTTTAGACATTAGTTTCTCAATTTACTATTTTATGAAGATACAGTCATGATTGTTAAATTTTTTTATTGCTTTGAATAGTAACTGGGTTATGTTTATTAATTTACTTTTCATTTTCATTCATATAATAGACCTTGATAAGTAGACAAATATATTAATTGTCTGATGGCTGAATTAAATTTTAATTAAAATAAATTACTATTCCAGAGGCATAAACTTTTAACAATATATACAATAACTATTTATTGTTCACTTTCATTTCCTGTGTATATTTAGATAATGACGTTATCATTCCTAACCACTAGCTAAAAAAGTGGATTTTATGTGTTAAATTCAATTTAAATTAAATCACTTAAATTAGAACAAATAGCTTGATTTCAAATATATGAAATTATTTTCGATGAAAATATGTTTTCAAAGAAGATAATTAATTAAATGAAATAAAAAATTGAAAATAAATCATTAAATTTTTTATTTCATTTAAGAACTGGATTTTTGGAAGTAATGAGTTATTTATTCGTAATGACTTTTTAATTTAAACATTAGTTTAATTGCCTACTCGAATAACATAATTTCTATACACAATAGACTTTTTTTATATTAGTAATTGTTTAATTTTTTTATTGCATGCTATTATTAGTAATTGTTTAATGTTTTATTGCATTTTATTGCATATTAATGTTTTATTTGCATTTTTCAATCAATTTAGAATTAATATCGATTTTTTATATGTAAAATATTAAAAATTATCGATTCATGTCAATTTCCAATATGCGAAATCATATTTTCTGAATAAAAAACTAACAGTAATGTGTTGATCATTTCAAACAGATTTTTAATTATATATTTAAAAATTATTCATAAATAATTTATCTACGTCTAACTAATTATTCATTATATACTCGTATATATATATATATATATATATATATATATATATATAATGTATGTATATGAAATTATGTTAAAAAGGGTATTTGTAATAAAATAATTATTATTTCATTACGATTTATTGTAAATTATTACAATTAACATAGGTAAAAATGATATTTATTAAATGAATTAATATATTTATTTGTCTCAATCCGGTACAGAAATAATAATTTTTATTAGTTTTGATAAATTAACAAATAAAATATATGTATATGTATATAAATAATATGTATATACATACATATATATTTATATATACACATATAAAGTTGAATATAAATTTAAAAAAGCAAATAATTTATTTGCTTACTTTATTACATTTTCAAAGCTTTTTGTAACTGGTTACAGTGCACACATTTTTATTTAAAAGCATGACAAGGTTCTTTTTCCAGTTTAATATAATTATTAACCAAATTAAATAATGTAAACACGAGATTACAGTAAATTCTACATGCGTGAACTTTTTACCACTCTGTTCTCTCGGACCAACTATTTTATTTCATTAAAATATAGCTAGAATGTAATAAAGAGAACTCTTAATGTAATCTAATGCCCAATGAGATCTCTCGACATTGCAATTGAATGTGAGAAGGTGCCAACTGTTTGTTATATATGTGTATTTACTAGTAGCATGATACTAAAGAATGTTTGAAAAGCTCCTCCTAGTTTGTGTTTATAAAGATTGTTGTTTACGGTAATGAAAATTATATATGAATTCGCTAAGACGTTGCTAGATATTTTTCTGTATTAGATGTTTGATCACAAATGGTTTATACTTTTTAAATTAAAAATATACATTGAAAATAATTTAAAATGGAATTTTTCCATGCATACTAATTATAAAATGAAAAATGATATTAATAATACATTTTTTGTATTATTAAGATTTTTTAAAAAAATGTATTTATTTTCTTTCATTTAATATTTTGATTGAAAATTCCATTTCAAATAATCTCAAGAAATAGTTTTTTGAAAAGTGTGTCTTTAGATCGAAATATTAAGGATGTTACTCATTATAGTACGATGGTGGATAATGATGTCGAGGCAGAAAATATAATTATGATAAAATGATATATATATCTATATATATATTTATGTGTGTGTGTATGTGTTTTAAACAAATTTAATAAAGCCTTGGTTAAAAACAGTTATATTTCTAAAATAAATAAAATGATTAAGCATGTGTTTGACGAATAAGTACTATTAATGCCAAAATTACAAATGATTGACACGTATTACATTGGTGAGCATGAACAAATGCATCGTGTTTTCATCCCAACGTTTCTGAACATTTTCGCATACCTCTCTATACACACTCCCTTATTTCTAACTGCCTATCAATCAATCAGTCAAGTGCTATTCCCTGTTTTACCCTCATCACAATATATTTACCGCTTTCACGAACATACACGAGTGTTATCGAATTCAATCGAAGAATATAATTAGTCAAAGTGCCTAACATTGCGACCTTTACTTCTTCTCATGTATTAGACAATGTATGATCCGTTTGTTATTTATTGATTGGATACATTTCGTATGATGGGAAGAGATGAAAACGTATGATACTCGATAACATGTCTAGTGAATTATTAATTTATTAACTATTCAATTGAATCAAGTCCATCATGTGTGGATTTTACAATCTAGTAAAGCAAAAAATCACACACATATTATATATATATATATATATATATATATATATATATATATATATATATATATATATATATATATATACATACACCCATATGTATGTATGTATATTCAATTTATTTATAGAATATTTCAACGAAAAAGTTTGTCTCTAGAAAAACAAACCAATCATTTTCTCACAACGGTATAATAATAGACATGTTCTTTTTATAAAGTGTCAAATTTTCAGAACCGATAAATTATTTAAAATTTCGATTATTGCTCGCTCGGTCTTGAAATATTTTATTTAGAAGAAACAGCTTCAACTGACGGAAAATGTGATAGATGTTGGTGAAAGGTTTGGTAAATAGAGAGGTTGAGGTAAAATTTCATAGCTCAATTTTGTTAATTTTGTTTCGGTGGTTTGTAACGTTGTTAGTTGAATGTTGTCATGCAGTACAATTGGTACATACATGTTTACCAATTTGGCTGTTAAGTGGTTAATTTTTAATAAAAATTGGATTTGTTGTTCATTTGATTCTATTGTATTTTTTCACCTAGTTATAATCAATAGTAATAAATGAATCGTTTTGTCAAGTGGTATATAATTTTTTTTTATGTAACAACAGAATATTTTAGAGTTTTATTAATACATAAAAATTATTTAGATTGTTTTTAGGAATGATAAATAAACTATTTTTATTGTATAGAATATTATGCCTTAATATAATTTATTGATATATCTAATTATCAATTACTAGTACATTAGTCTATTATTCCATTTCAGTAAGTATATATATATATATATATATACACTTTCTGAAATAGAAATGTATGCATAACAAAAAAAGACTAAATTTATTTCAAGATAAATAATTGATTTTTATAAATTTTAATCGTCTTTTTATTTATAAAAGATTTTTATCCAAGATTTTTGAGAATCACGTTTCTCTAAATATATCTTCATTGAATTTAAATTAATTAGTTGCTAGATGAAATTTCAATTTTCTGTTAAAATAATATATTTGTGTTTTTAAGAACTGCAATTTTGCTCTAATTAAAAAAGTTACATAATAAATTACTATGGATTTGTTAGAGGATATAATTTTGTATACAGTTGTAAAAAAGTTGAAAGAATTAATTCAATGCTAAAATAATAAAAAACAATATTTTTGTTAATTCTGTAATAAAAGTAATAGTTTTTATGTAATTTAACACATTTGGAGACAAATTTTAAATCAGGGAAATTCAACAAATATATATATATATATAAATACAATTTATGAAAATGTTATAACACAACGCTCTGATGATGACGGTATTGCTATCGAAATGCGCATCACTATATGAACAAAAAAAGTGAACAGTAAATAATTATTAAACAATTATTTTGTGGTGTTTGAATAATAATTCAGGCGTGTGAAAGCAATTTATGAAATTATAAAAATATTTTTTTATTTATACGATTGTAGTTTTTTTAAATTAAAGCACTTGAAAAGTGTAAATATTTTTTAAATACAATTTTAAATTCAAATTAAATTTTATTTATTAGAATTTGGTTTTAGTAAATATAGAATTGAATATATAACTCTTTTAAATATGTTTTACAAGGTCGTTTGATAAGTATGGTGAATTTTTTTATTGTTTAATTTAATTAATTAATTAATTTAATTAAATTTTTCAGTTTAGTTTTTCTTACTTTTTACCATACTTATTAAACGACCCTCGTATGTCGTTGAATATGAAACTTATTTAATATTTCTGTTCATTTTGTACCATCTTAAATAAATTAATTAAAAATTAATTGTAAATGAAGTTTTTGATAATATTTTTATTTTATTTACTTAATTATACATATAAACATACACACACACACACACATATATATATATATATATATATATATATGTGTGTGTGTGTGTGTGTGTGTACGCTAGTAAAGCTATTTTATATTTACCCAAAAATAAGAATAACATTTATTATTTTTAGTGAAACGTTTTATGCAGTGAATATGCTTAGTAATTAACTTTAATTATTATATTTTTATGAGCTTAAGTAAAATATATTTGACATTGCAAACAATTTCGTACTTCTATATATTTCAACAAAAAATTAGTTTAAAGCTTTAATTGTTTGATATGAAAATATCTGCAATGTAAAGAACCGTCGTAGAATAAAAGTTTTATATCTTTAACAGTTTATTTTAATATAAACAGTGTTCTAATTTGTAAATATACAATGTAAGTTCAACAACACTATCTGACCCATTCAGGAGAATTAATACTACGTAAGCACGAGCCTTTACAAACAATACCGAAGTTCAGCTGGTACTGTAGCGATAGCGTTGGTAAAGGCGAAAGTCGAACTTGTAAGTTTGTCTAGTACTCGTGAGTTTGAATACTATATTAAAGTTACGGTAAAAGTTCTTCAATTATATTTTTTTGGTTGACAGAAAAATGATTTTTTAATATTTTTCATTAAGTGGTTTGCAGATAAAGCTATAAGTATTTTTTTAATATTAATTTGGAATTGAAATTGTAATAAAATAGTTCAATAACATTTTTAAATCCAGTAAATATCACTACAAAATATTTAATATCAAAAATAATAGAAAGACAACGAAATTTTAATTAAATAACATTTTTAACAAAATTTATTATAAAAAAAATATGTTATTTAAAGTTCACATAATATAATTAAGGTTGATGTTAAATATTGAATGGGTTGGTGTGAAATTTGTAATGGAATAAAATTGGTCAGGAAGTATATTTATATTATTACATTTTTTTTTAGAAAAATGCTATATTTTTAAATTGTTTTTGAAATATTATAGAACACTAAAATTATTTTATACAATTTCTTTTTACGTTTATTAATAAAAGAAAGTAAACGATTTTTTTAGTATATACCATTTTTTAATAAGAAATAATTACAAGAAAATTAAAAAGCTATTGAAATATATTTAAAATAACTTTGTGACTTGTAAAAAGTAACAGATTTATTTAAGAGTCTCACTGTGTAATGAATATTATTTCTCTTTCTCTCTCTCTCTCTATATATACATATGTGTGTGTGTGTGTATTTTAAACAAATACATTTTTTAAAATGGTTTAGAAAAAATTCGTTAATTTTTTAAGTAGAAACATTTGAATTTAATAATATATTTTGATCTTTATTTATTAAAAAAACATAAAATTTCTAAAGAATATAATATAATAATTCTTATATAATTGGTTGAAATAAAATATTAAACTAGTGTAATTAAAAGTTGCATTCTCAAGTAAGTTAGAATGAGTTTTTTTTTATTTAATACTGATATCTTTTATTGTTTACTAATATCTCTCATCTTTCATTTTTTTATCTTTTATTTTGTAATAATATTACAAATTGTAACAATTCTTTTAACAACATGATAATTAGTACTACTTGTACAGGCAAATTAGCAAATTAATTTTATCATAAATAAATCTTTCATTCTCAAAATTGATTTTTTTATAATAGTTAAATAATAATTAATTATTTACTTTTTTGGCTAATACACATTTAATGGTTATGTTGTTATCGTTCAAGAGTTAATTATAAAATCTAGTGAATAAAGTGAACCATAAGTGATTATTAAATACTTTTTAATTTTTTTTCATGTCGGTGTGTGATTTTTTTTGTTTAAATGATAACTATTATTATCAGTTACAAAATAATAATATGAACTAATAAATATACACCTGATTAATTACTAATTTGAAATGATGAAGTTGTACGACTATTTATAAACGTATATATTAACGTTGAAATTGCATATTCATTCTTAGCATTAGATTAATAAACATGTACGTTAGTACTATATGTTTTGGTACTGTGTACTCAATAATCACGTATTATTTACTTTATTCATGATGCTCATTGATGAATGAAATGAATAATTATTGATTATTGAACATTTGTATAAAATCTTGAGGTTTAGGAATGAGCATACACATTAGGTTAGAAAATAAATATTTGTATAATATTAATTTAATAGATAAAATATTCTCTTGTAGACTAATTGAATAATAAAATTTCATTACGAAAACTATTTTAGTTATTTTTAACTTTTTTTAGTAATATTGATTTTTTTTTACTATTACACAATGAATTGTTATTCCAATTTTACAATATTTTAGTAAGAATTCAATAATTACTTATTGTTATCTTTGTTTGTTTGTAACAACTATAGGCTGATATACATTTCAATGGCAATGTCATTATCATCAGAGTGTCGTGTTATACTTGTTTTAATTTTTTTTAAGATACAACTTTTAATTTTCATTTAAAAACTCAGAATTAAATGTATTTTCTATATGAGTAATAAAATGTAAAAATATTAACTCTAATAAAAAAATAATTAATAACTAAAATTATTTGAAGTTATGGAAAATAAAAATAAGATTTCTTTAATAACTGAATAATATTCATTAAAGACGAAATAGAGAGAAAAATTATTTTTATTTCAAAAATTATTACAATGTATTATTATTTTTCATCTGTATGCAGGTAGTAATTATTAAGTTATATATATATATATATATATATAGCTTCCGTAATGTTCAAATATGTGTAAATAAATAAAAGGTAAAGTAATGGCAGATTCAGAGGAAAAAAGTTAGAACAGCAGTTATTTAATATTTATAGAATAATATAAACACATCAATAAGTTATTATTATCTCTCTTGAAGTTCATTCATGCATAATTTCATTGGGTTTAGGTCTTTGGCATAGATTAAAACAAATTTGATCAATAAATTTATACATAATTGAAATTGTGGATAGACATGATTGAAGAGAGTGTTTCTAATGAAAACGTTTTCTTGTTTCAATATTTAATCAATGTTTGCCTCTTTTATATAAATTGAGGAAATGTTTAAATGGTTTATTGATTTTTACATATATATATGTGTATATGTTTGTATATATTTATATACATATGTATATATGTTAATAGATTTTGGACTTTTTCTTTTAAACTTCACTGAATAAAAAGATGTAGTGTAAGGATTTCATCCACTCTTTTACTTATCAACAATATTACAAGTATGATATGAAACACAAGGGAAAACGAGACTCTTATAGATACCACTTTACAGTATTTTTTTTCGTGTTACGGTAGACGTCATTTCTTTTTGTCAAGTCTGTGATTTCATTCATTTGTCAGTACCTCATACTCCGTACGATATCTAACGGGAGATGCTATGGAAAAAAACCATGTTACTTCCACGCTTTTGTGCCTGTTCCGTACACTCACACACATATAACACAATCAATTTCAAAGCTCCGTTCTTTTTGTTTTTAACTGTCAGAAATTTTCTATATTACGTTCTCTTTTATCCGCGACGATTTTTTCTCCTTTTGAATGCCGATCTGACCCAATTTGTCTTCAAAGTACATGATATGTGAATAATATTGATAGATGTATGTATGACAAATATATATTCTTCAATCATTCTACCTGATATTTATTCTTTTTTAAAAAGTTTTAGTGATTATATTATTTATACTCTTTGAAATGATTTCAATGTGTTTTTAAATATTTTTTTTTAATATTATTTGGAATAATGAGTTTTCTTTTTAATTATTAAAATAATGGTATATTAATTTGTATTTATTTATTTTTTTATTCGAATTTCTTTCATTAAATTCAATAATTTTTAATTAAAAAAATAAAATATATTTAGTTGGACAACAGTTTTAAAAACAATTTCTATAAATAAATTTCTTTTAATTTCTTTAATTAGTTGAAATTTATTATATTGACTAATTGTTTTTTTATTAAATGAATAGAAATTATGGAGAATAAAGAAAGTCTGCAAAGAAAAAAAAACTCAGTAACAATTTAACATTTTTTTAAAAAAGATAACATAACAGTTTCTTACATGATTAATGGTTTTAAGGACAGATATTGATGTAAAAATCTTAACAGAAGCTTGTATTTAGTAACGGCGAAGGCATTTTGTCATTTCAATCTACTTTGAATTAAATACTGTTTTAGCAAAAATTTACTTATTAATAATCGATGAGTTTAAATTTTATAAATGCTAGTGTTTTAAAAATATGAGTAAATAATTAATATGTATATATATATATATATATATATATGCATTTGTGTGTGTGTTTGTTGTAAAAGTTTGTTTATATCAATAAGATAATTGTATATTATTAAAGACATGATTATTTCAGAGAAAAAATCATTGTAAAAATTATTTTTATTCATGAAAATATAATTTCTATACAGTGGTTAATAAAAATATTTCCAAGTAAAATTGTCTTCACTTTCAATTAATTAATGTAATGCATATTTTTTAATTTTATTAATAAAATCGTTATATATGAGATTTTATATTTTATTAAAAGTATAAAAAAGTGCTAAGTAATTTTAATATTTTATAACAAACAAGAATTATTTATATATTGTAAAATATTATATATTTTTTATTTGATAAGAAAAAATAATTTTTGAAGTAAATAATTTTGATTTATAATTTTAACAATATTTTATTCTTTTTCAGGTGAGTTTTATCTCCATATTCTGGTTTTGGTAAGAAATTAATTATTGTTTATTAATTTGTTGTTTTGGAACTGTGCCTGATTCACTTTACACAAATGAATTTTAACCTCAACGCCACAATAATTTAAAGTGTTAAATAATCACTTATTATTTCTAATTATATAATCTATAATTATATCGACTTTTCAGAGAAAGGCTCTGATGATGATGGCGTCGCCATCGAAATAATTATAGATTATATAATTATAAATAATAAGTGATTATTGAACACTTTAAATTATTGTGGTGTTGGGGTTAAAATTCATTTGTGTATTGTTTATTAATTTATTACAATAATTATTAATCCTGTGAACAACTATTGATTAGTTTTTATATTATTTAAATAAATGAAATTATTGAATTAATGAAAAATACAAATAATTCGTTGATAATCTGAGGTTAAAGTTTATATACTTGTTTTTAAATCTTAATATTTTCCAAGTGACATTTTTTTTAAAGAAAATGTTATTCAAGTTATTTGCAATTTTAATCAAAAAGTACTATATAATTAATATAGTATGTTATTTATGGTAGTGTGGTATTTTAAAGATGTTTTATAAATAGAAGTAGTATTGACACAATATTAAATTCAAAGTTCAATAAGTAATACAAAATTATCGACTCTACTATTTTATTTCTGTTTTCATGAGATCTGCGTCCTTTCTGTTTTCCTAATAAATTTTTAAAACGTGTTAAATCGCGACGGTTCTTCTACAGAAAACGACAAAATTAACATCGATTTATATTCTCTAAACAGTATATTGTGTACCGTTGAAAGGAGCTACGAAACAAAACAAACGTCGGTGAAGCAAATAAGACTATTGTTTCGACATAAAATAACAATTGTGATTCGTTCAAACGACATAAATTTGTTTTAGCATTGTGTCGCTCGTAGCCGTAGACGACTGTTAGTCCAATCCTTTTATACCGGGCGACGGCGTTAAGAACCGTGGGTCGAAGAACGTAATTTCGACGGAGTTCAAATCCCTTATCGAGAAAATAACGCTGTCGACCAACGAGAATCGACATTACTTTCAATATTGAATTTGTTCCACCAAATCCGTCGGTCGGTCATAATTTTAGATTTTTGTTCTTTTTCTAAAATATCATTTATTTTCTTTTTGGTCACATTCCCCTGCAAAAATACAATAGCATTTTTGTTTGATAGGTTTAGATCGTGTTATTACAGTGATTTTTAGGTCATATGAGTATTTTCTGTTTATTTTCATTTAGATACGATCTCTAATATTGTAATAAAATTTCAATAAGATTTTTAACCGAAAATTTATTTTTTTCGTGATATACGCTTTATTTCTTTTAAATGAAGACTCTCTTATATTAGAAAATAAATTAACTGTTTTAAAAATACAATACAATCATTGAAAATTAAGGTTACAAATGCTAAAATAAGTTATTTATTAAAATTAAATATTTTTAATACCTTAAAAAAATAATTATTAATTATTTTATCAAATATTATTATTTTTATACCGATTGTATTTATTGTGATTTAAAATCGATTAAATATTCACTGTAATAATATAAGTAAATCACTTAAGAGTTCATAAACAAGCACAGTAATTATTGGGTTATTCCATAAATAATTCGGTTTTTAGAGAAAATTCTAAAATGAAACAAAAATTCACAACTTCTTTTAATCTTAACTTAAAATTTCAAAACTGTGACGATAAAACTCTTGATTTTACGTTAAAGAATAAATTTAGCTTGTGGCTCGTTGAGGATATATCGGTCTCTCATGGGTCACTCGAGGATTCTCTGCGTCCCAAATCTGAAAATTTTGTTTCTTCGCAAGGCTCAAAGTGCACCTTATCATTGAAGATGATTTTTTCGTAAAATTGTCAATAATATTTGTCACCAATTTTCACAATAATAACGTATTGTTCTTTCATGTAGCGTTTTATGACTAATAATCGCAACAACTACATATGACAAATATTATAGTTTGAGGGCTGCTAATCTTACAGAAAAAATGATACGAAATTTAAATTGCGTGCTCCTGATGGGACATCCTATATATTTTATTTGTGTGAAATATTACTGTTCAAAAATAGTTCTATTATTAAAAAAATCATGAATAGTACAAATATCGTTTAAGATTACTTTATTAATTTTTTATTATCAATTCGATCAAATCAATCTATTATTTAACATCAGATCGAATATTTTCAATAATTCACATTTTATAGAATCAGAAGATGTTAACGTGTCGAAAACATACATGCCACTTTATAAACATAAGGGTTTCGATTAAATGGTATCACGTAGTTTATCGATATTAAGGTCGATAGGTTGAACGCAATATTTGGAAATGGCATCGGTATGGACCGTGAAAGAACGACAGTGCAGCGAAAGACGTAGGTAATAACAGGTCGATTGTACAATGAATACTAGTGCGACGAAGATAGAAAAGTGCACTGTTTTTTTTTCGGGCTGTCGTTTTTGGGCGAGGCGTTAGTAGAGGTATGTGTAATGAGAATCCGCAGGGTGGTTGGTGGTATGCTGATTTGTTCTGTAGATAAGCTGAAATTCTGGAATAGTTCAGCGTTGAAACCGTTGTATATATTTTTTATAGTACTTTAATGAAGATTGAAGACTGAAATTTGAGCTAGTATATATATATATATATATATATATATATATTTAAATATAAAAAATATTTTCCTATATTCGTAGTATATTGTTTACATAAATGTATACTAATGTAAAAAAATACTTACAATACTTTCAAATTATTGCCTGACTTATGAAATATTATTTAACACTAAACCTACCGACAATTTTGTATACCTATTCCTACCGCGTGCGGTCAAATTGACCGGTAATTAAAAAGTTATCGATTTTCTTATGCAATGCAGATAATTGTTGATTTGTTCCTAATGTATATAAAATAAAGAATTTTCATCAAGTTTCGTCCAAATTTATTTTTATATAATTTCTAAAATTCTTTATAAAAAAACAAATAGAACTAAATTTTTATACACACTTCACACAGATTTTTGTTGTTTTATTATAACCTTTACAAAATTTTATTTGACAAGTTTTTCGTACGGACAAATCGGAACTTGAGGACGGTGTTGGTAAAAGCTTTTTTCTTGAGATTTTTTTGTATGCATCGCCGAGTTCTGAAGCTAACTGGAACAAAAATTCCTGCCTCGAAATGTTTTCACCCGTTGTTTCTTTATACAAAACCCAGGCATTTATTCCAGCTAGGTCCAAAATGTTGAAAAATACCTGAAGTGGCCACCTACAACTTTTTGACTTCACGCTGTATTTCCTTGCCATCTGGTCTGCCACATCTACACCAAATGCGTCTAGTTTTGTTGCATTTAGCTCCCACTTAGTCCCCAATACCCTAAATGCTTCTTCTTCTGTACATTTTATAATATGATGCATTATACGCTGATCAACGGTAAGAGTAAATGCCGTCTTCATTTGTCCTTTCATTATATGTCGTTTAGCATATCCTGTTGGTCCTGACATATCCCTAAAAATATTATGCACTGGTAACCTACCAGGTTTGGGACTTCCGTTTATTTCTTCCCAGACTGTTCCATCAGCAGCTGTTTCGATGCGTTGATCCTCTAAATCTGTCTCACTTTCGGATGTCAATAAAACTCTCTTTCTTTTCTGTCCTGGACGCTTATTTATAATATTCTCCTCTTCACTATCGCTTTCTGATTCCAATTCACTTGTTGTAAATAGCTCTTTCTCTGTTTCCATGTTTTTTCAATTCGAGAAGTTTCTTGTTTATCATATTCTGAAAACTTTTCTTCTATTTCCATTATATTTCTTAGGTAATTTGTAATTTTCAAATGCTTTGCCATTTTTAGGGTAAATATCTACAGCAGATTATTACACTATGTGAGGAATAAAAAAAATTACATCCAAGTATTGATACTTTATCTTATCTCCTTCGAATAAACAATTGTAAAAAAATTGCATAAGAAACTCTTTAGAAGTGCCCTACTTGAGACTGTAATCAATGCTATTGTTGTCTACTCTTTTCAATTGAAACCGACGCTGAGATAACCGTAAAACATTTTACTCTGAGACAACTGTATAATATTTTTTCCCACCGGTCATATTGACCGACCGCGGTAGCTAGGCCACAAGACAAAATTTTCTTGGAAAATAGAAAAAATAACTAGAAGTAAACAATGAAGAAAATATTATATGCATATTCTAAGAATTGTCATACAGTTTGATAACGGTATTATAACGTTTAAAAATGTGTAAGTTTTACAAAAGTTTGAAAACGGTCAATTTGACCGGTACTGGTAGGTTTAGTGTTAAATGAATTATGAGTTATATATTTCATTGTTTTGAAATGCAAAATCTAGATTTGTGAATTATTAGATAAATTATATATATATAATTTTGTTCCAATTCCTGAAAAAATATGTTGTTATTGTCTTGCTTGTTTTGATTTGTGAAAAATGAAATATGTCTCTTATTAAAAATGACAACAACGACATAAAAATGTAACCGATGAACCTGTTAATGTTCTAATAAATAGTTGTCGGAGGTTTCATTGTTCGAAAAAAAAACGAATTAATGCAACATTTGTGAACATTCTCGTCTACGGAAATGTAAACGTAATTGGAATTTGATCATTTGAAAATCCGTTTGTATATACGTTAAAATACACTAAATTATGTGGTCACAGTTAACTAATCACAAACATGTGATCCGTGAAGTTGGGTATAACATTATGACGACACGTATCGTTACGCTGATTGTTGTTATGTTCCGGCGTCATTATTGGAAATTGCTAAATGTGTGTATGTTTATCTATATTTGTCTTTGATAAATTATCCGAAACACACATAATTCTATACAGTCAATTGGAATATAGTTAATCTATCAAGACTGTACAACATTGTTTCTTTTTTAAATATTTTTTTTATTACTTAAATCGAAAAATAATTATATATTATAATATATATATATATATATATATATATATATATATATATATATATATATATATATATATATATATATATATATATATATATAATCCATAATCTGAAAATTTGTAAATAGATACGAAAACAGACAGGGGTAACTGATAGAGCAGATAAAATCGTAGAAATGGGCATGATATATAGAGTCATCCAAATGTGACGTCTAGATTTGTGTTTTATTAAAAAGAAATAAAACAAACTATATACGTGTTTCCCTAGACACATGTTTCTTTTTAATAAAATACAAATCTAGACGTCACATTTGAATGACCCTATATAACAAGAAAGAAGACAGTAGGTGGACAAAAATCATTACGAAGTGGTGACCAAGAGACAAAAAAAGACTATCAAAATTGAAGGGATCGTGTTTTATTGTACAGGTGAGGGTTGGATGAGATTAGTCGCGGACAGAAAGCAATGGAAAAATCTTGGGAAAACATTTGAGAGGGTGTAATGATATTCGATGATACTCTTATCCTACAGTGGACACATAGAGGCTCTTATGATTATTATGATAATAATGTCGGTGATGATGATAATTATTATGTATATATATATATATATATATATATATATATATATATATATATATATATATATATATGTGTGTGTGTGTGTGTGTATAATAGGACTACTGGAAAGTTCTGACTATTTTTAAATTAAAAAAAGTAATACATTTTTAATATATTTATTAATATTTACTGAAAAATATAATTTTTCCTTCGTTACTAAAGACTTCTTCCCAGCGTGATGGTAATTTGTGAATTCTATTTCTGTAGAATGACTCATTTTCGAAACAGAACTTTCCGATAGACCAAATATATATATATAAAATCATTTTCGTTATCATTATCAGCATTTTTCTATCAACTGTTTGATGAAGGCCTTTACCAAAATTTTCCACTTTGATCGATTCTTTGTTTTTTTCTTATAGTTTATTCAGACGAATCTTTTTATATCTCTGTCCTATCTATTTAATGGATTTTTCTTGATCGTTTTTATATACATAGGTTTTCAATTAGTAACTTCCATTGTTTATCATTGGTTCTCTTTTCTTACTCTCTCTCTCTCTCTCTCTCTCTCTCTATATATATATATATATATATATATATATATATATATATATAAAAGATGTTTTTCAAGCGTGATAGAAATATAAATCGATTTCAATGTAAATTTTTATCACGCTTAGAAAAACATTATCTCTCTTTATCTCTCTCTCTCTCTCTCTCTCTCTATATATATATATATATATATATATATATACATAAAAGATCATATACTCAATTTCTTTAATGCCAACTCATTAATGAAAATTTATAAGTAGAGAATGGAACAAAAATCAATATGTTAAATTTATTATACTCGTACTTAACATAAAATTATTTTTAATTAAAATTCGTTCCAAAAAATAATAAAAGTAATTAATGAACTTATTGAGATATGATTTTCAGATAAAACATTATTTATTAACAAAACATGAATAAGTAATATAAATATAATAATCATTCATAAGTGTTAAAGAATTTCAAAAATCATTTCTTGGCAGTGTAGTATTAAAAAGAAAAAAAATTAATTCAATTACCTGGTTGTTGTATAAGTATTTTATTTTTATTTATTAAACAGTATATTATTTTAAAATATTATTATGTAATTTTTATATAAATTTAACGCGAAACTGTCATTTGGAATAAATTCAAAGGTTTTCTTTTACGTATATAAATAACATAAAAGATTAGAGTCAAAAATGGAATAATCCGGACAAAGATAAAGTAACAATTTAACGAGCGCGGCAGGGGTAGAAAAAACCTTCAAATCTGTGACATTTTTAACAGTCAAGATAAAATCTCACTTAGCCATATTCGTGTCGAGAAACAAAAGTTGTTGTCGAGACGTGCCTTAAACTACACGAGCTTTTTTCTTATTCTTCTTGCTCTTCTTCATAGCATTACTGTCGCGTATGCATCGGAGACAATTCACTACTGTCGAGGTGTTTCTGAAATGTGTTCTTGTTAGAAGGAACGATGCACGAAAGGGTGCTTTTCATTTTCGAGATGATAATCAGGTCACGGATGTTGTGCAGAGCGATGCCGGAAATACGAGAGCTATAAATATTTTAATTTATATAAACACATATTTTTTTCGAGAATGCGTCAGGGGATAATAATTTTCGTTACAAATGCATTCGATGTGCTTTAACAGATAGGATGGTTGTAATTTTTCAAACCGACGCTGTTTGCACAAAAATTCACGATACATTGATTGCGAAATTTTAAATTGATGCTGTCGTTTCGAAAGAACTGAATTCGACTTGTTCAGTGAACTTTTTCCGTGCAATTTATCAAAGGCGTATTTTTAGAATGTGTCTTTTTGTTAGGCTCAAAAGATTTTTTTGATAATTTTTTTCGACGATTTCAATGATAAATTTTGTTTTATTCTAGTTAACAGATGTGTATAATCTTTCAATTTTAATTCCTGGAATATTTTTACATTTTAATTTGAGACAAAAAAATCTGGTTTGATAGTATTTAATATATGATAATAAATATCAATTAAGCAAAATTTTGAATTATATATCAAATTATAAAAAATAAAATAAGATAGAAAAGCTCATTATTTTATAAATAATAAGTAATTATTGAACACTTTATAATATATTGTGTTGCTGGGGGTGAAAATTCATTTGTGTTAAAATAGATATTATATTAAATATAGCAAAATAATTAATTTTACAAATTTTCAATATAATAATATATTTTTATTTTCATTATTTTTGTTAAATGTTGGTTAAAAATAATTTTCACGCTTAAAATATGTTTGAAATGATTACGTAGTTTACTAGGGTAAAGACTTTTTTAAATTAAATTTAAAGTCGCTAAGACATAATTATTTTGCTATTTTTTTAAATTCAACGTAAATTTTATAAAAACTTTATAATGACGCAATGTGTATTCAGTATTAGCTAGATTTGGGATTATGTGTCCTTCGGGATTAATGAAATTAAAAAAATCTTATTAAAGGAAAACAAGCCGTAGAAAATATTTCGTTGGAAACATTTTTTTTATTTTATTTAAAATATGCATTGAAAATACTTTTTTAGTATTTTTTATAAAATATTTATGAGACAAAAATATATTTGTATTTAGTATTTGAAATAAATTACGGTTCGTATTTTTTTAAAAAAATAAAATGAGCTATAATATTTAATTATAAAATTCTATTTAGGAATTAGTAAATGGCGTGTACTATTTATAAATTCATCAAAGTGTAATTTACAAGATTTAAAGTAATTTCATTGTTCTTTTATTGAAATGAATAAATTTTTCAATTTAAAAAATAATTTAAAAGTTTTTCTTGATAATATAATATTATTTTTATTAGTTTATATATATATATATATATATATATATATATATATATATATATATATATATATATATTAGCATTCACATAACTAATAATATATTTGAATTAATATACATAAATAAATTTGAATAAAATACTTATTTTATTTTTTAATCACTGATATAATCTCTATTATTATCTATTACTCTTTTTACCTTCTTTTCAAAGATTTAATGCCTCTCTTAAAAATTTTTGATTTTTTAAGAGAAAAATGATTAAAGACGATTTTGGACTTCATCAGCATTTGGAATTGTTTCTTAGTAAGTTAATGCTCCAGTGATTTGAATACGTGATAATCAAATGGAACTACATCCGGTATAAGGATGCATTAACACTTTCCACTCCAAAGCTCTGATTTTCCCCTGCATGATTCTTGTTGCATGCGATTTTGTGTTGTCGTGTTGCATGATGACTTCCTTCCTGATGATCAACACAGGTCGTTTTTCTGAGAGTTTCTACTGCAATTTTTTTAACTGTAGACAGTAGATTTCAGCAGTTGTAGTGTCTCCAGGTTTTAGTAATTCAAAATGAATAGTCCATAAAAATCACACTAAACGCATAAAAACATTTCTTTAGAGTCAAACTGGGCTTTGTTGTTGAAACTGAAGTTTGATTCGATGAAATCCATTGCTTAGTTTGGTTTAAATTGCTGTATAGAGCTCATTTTTCATTACCTGTTACAATCCTATGTTGAAATGGGTCACTGTTATGTCTCGTTAATTATGAATTAAAAATTATGAATTAATTATTTTCTGTTCTTGGTTGGCTGATGAAAATTCTTGTCAAACTCATTTTCCCTTTATGTTTGTTAACTGTGTAGACTCATGTTGTTGTGACTATTCTTTGATGGTCAATTTTTGATCCGACTCAACGAGAGATTTTAAGCCCTCATTGACAAATTTAACTGGTTTTCCACTTCAATGGAAAGGTTAATGCTATCTTTTGGAAATTGTTTAAATCAACATTGATATTCTTGAACTTCCAATACATCATCATAACGACAAATGTCAGACCGACAAGTGTCGAACCGATATTTCAAAATGACACCTGAGACCAAAGAATTCATAATAATTTTAATATAACATTTTTTGATAAGTGTAGAATAATTTGATCATAATTATAAATAAAATTATTGTGAGAAATTGCCACAAATAAAACAACAGATAACCTCAAAACTGTTATAGGTTTCGATAATTTTTAAATACCATGTGTCTTTAATAGTATTTCTTTTATTTGATAAATAGATTAAATGTATATACATAATTTTCAAATAAACCGCTGAGAAAATGTGAGCAATCAGACTTCCGTTACTACTATTATGTGGTTTCCGCGTCACGTAAAAATTTTACCCCAACGCCGCTAAAGAAGTTTCACTTCAAAAACATATTTCCTATCTTATGTTTTTAAATTTAATTAAATATTTGTAAACATGACATTTCTATAATAATAAAATATGTTAATTTTATTTTATGACTTAAATTTGTTTATGAATATTGAATATGTCTGCAGTATATAATATCATTTACCAATTTTAATTACTTTTATATTGATTTTAGTAATTGGTTTCTGGTAAAAATTGAATACGTTTTCATTAAATCTACTATTTGTTTAAAAAAAGTATGTATGTATTTTAATTATTGACTTTTGTTAGATGAATGTGTGATGTGTATAGGAATTTGATTAAAATTTACAAATGTTCGGAAAAATTGTAAAAAACTAAATGGATTTCAAACTTATTTGAATGTTCGATTTTTATAGCACTTGTAAATAGACGAGTATGGAAATTGATGTACTTACAAATAGATAGAATTTTTAACGAATTTAATTTGTAACACAATTCTCTAATTAAATTCAAGTCTGGAATAAAATATTAGACTACTGAAACATGGTTGAGCATGAAAAGAACAAAAAAATTGATTTATATATATATATATATATATATATATATATATATATATATATATATTTGTGTATGTATATATGTATATAGGTAAAAATATATGATTTTATATGTAGGTAAAAATGGGTCTATAAAATAATTTTGCTTTAAAATATAAAATTTGAATATTATCAAATTTAAGTCAATCATCTTTACTCTTGTTTATTAATGTATATGGTATTATGATTCAAAAATTCTTCTTTTAATCCATTTGAAAATTTAATTTATATATTTTTTTATTTCACATTACATTACTTATATAAATAAATTATTTTTTTTAGTTTTGGAAAATAAATAAAAATTACACAGAGCTTAGTATAATAAATAAAATTGTTTCTTAAGCATCGTTATTGGTTTATGCCATTATTATGATAAAGAACAAAATTATCTGGTTATAATTTTGATCGTTTTTTACTTTTACATTTTCTCAGTGTAGTTAAATTAATAATAATAATTTATAACTTTGTATAATTAATATTCTAGTAAAATTAATGTTTTTTGAAAATGGAAAAATTACATATTTGATTATAACAAAATAAAAGAATTAACAATATTTAAAAAAGTTAAATAATAATAATAGTTTTTTTTTAGAAAAATCTAGAGCTTTTACTTGATAATCATTATTTTTTTCAATTGTAAATATTAAATAATAAAAAATGAAAGTAATTTATCTCTGTATATATTAGTGGAAATTGTCTCTGTATTTATTTCATACACACGAGTACTTTATATAATAACTATCACTGTATACTTTTGTTCATCTTTTTATTATTATTAATAAATAACAGTTTCACAACATCGTAGTTTTTGTAAAAATAAATGAGCTATTTACTTCTTTGTCGAGACTAAAGAGAATTAGAAGTACTTATTGTTCCGAATCATTATAATGACAACATCTATATAGTATTATAAAGTTCTGTTCGATAGTTCGATCTACACTAACTTCTTTCAAAAAATAATCTATCAATATATTTTCAACTAATGTGTGAGCTGAAAACGAGAAAACAGTAACCGGCCATAAGCATCGAGATTTAACGTAACGTCGCGATAAATTATTTTCTGCGAACAAAAAAAAGTTACTGGATAAAGAATCGTAACGGTAGCTATTTGTAAGTTTTTAAGTCATTACACTGGGCTCTGTGAACCGTGTAGCTTTTGCTATCGGTGAAATCGATGACGATATATCTTGTGCTCGTTGTCACAGTAACGTTTCTGGATTATCAAGTTGAATTAAAATAATTGCGGATCTCGTGTACGAAACGAATTAGTTCATTATATATATATATATATATATATATATATATATATATATATATATATATAAACTCAGTGATTCACAGATTACGTTCGTAAATACATTATGAATTAATTACGTTACATTTGCAAATAAATTATTCTATTAGATATTTTATATCGCGTTGCCACGGTTAAAATAATTTAATTTAAATGAATAAATGGATTTTTAAATAATGAGAGCGAACTGAAACAAATTTAAAGTTGCATATACACACATATTTTTTTGATGTAAATTTATTCCTCGTAAAAATACAAGTATATAATTTTTTTATTTTATAATATATTAGATGTACAAGTATGATTCCGCCGTTCACAAACAGATAGTTGTAGCTATATGTTGAGATCAAATACTCAATTTCCAGTTAAAAAATAACAATTTTTTTGTGCATTGAAAATGTTGAATTTTGTGCTAACAAAACAGCATATTCGGGAATTTTTACTTCATTGCTTTATTTTTTAAAAAAATATTGTTGAGAGTCATCAGTTACTTATGGAAGTTTATAATGAACATGTTTTAACTTAAAAAACGTGTAAAGAATGGTTTCAACAGTTTAAAAGTGTTAATTTCGGTGTGAGTGATAAAGAGTGTGGGAAGCTATCGAAAAAATTGGCTGATGAAGAATTGCAAGCACTATTGGATGTAGATGACACTCAAACATAAAAACAACTCGTTGAAGCATTGGGTGTTACATGACAAATCATTTCTGATCATTTGTATGTAATGGGAAAAATTCAAAAAGAAGGAAAATTGGTGTCACATGAATTGAAAGAAAGAGATATCAAAAGGCGAAAAACAACTTGTGAAATTTCGCTTACACGATTCAAAAGAAAATCGTTTTTGCATTGAATTGTCGCAGGGGATGAAAAATGGATTCATTTTGACAATCCTAAATACAAAAAATCATGGATAGATCCAGGCTAAGCATCATCATCGATTGTAAAACCAAATATTTATGAGAAAAAGATTCTTTTGTGTATTTGGTGGGATCAGAAAGGTGTGATGTACTATGAGCTATTGAAATCTAGTTAAGTAATTACTGATGATCGTTACCAACTACAACTAATCAATTTGAATCGTACATTGAAACAAAAACGACCAAAATGGGTCAATAGATACAATAAAGTGATTTTATTGCACGATAATAATAGACCATGCGTTGCCAAACCAGTAAAAGAAACGTTAGAAGCACTTGGCTGGGAAATCTTACTCCACCCGTCTTATTCACCAGATGTTGCTCCTTCTGATTTTCATTTATTTTCGGTTGATGGTATACTCACTTTTAAAGCAGCACTTTAATTCTTTTGAAATTGGATTGATGAATGGATCGCATCAAAACAAGAAAAAAAATTTTTAAAGTAATTTATAAGTTACCAAAAAAATTTGAAATATTATAGCTAAGGATGGAAATTATATTGAATAAAAAATTATTTACATTTTTTCCAAAATAAACGTGTTTTTATTTGTGAAAAAACAGTGGAATAATACTTGTACACATGATATATATTTTTATAAATAAAAATTAATAAAAATTTAAAAGTAATTATCTCAATTTTTTATTGAAAATGTATTTTTGCAGTATGTATGTATTTAGTTTTTAAGCTGTAAACATATTTAAGTAGATTGAGATTAAATATATTTTATGTTTATAAACTTTTTCATGAATATTTATAAAAATATCAATAAACAATTTGATATAGTATAACAGAGAACTGATATTTAATTGTTTGATATATGCTCTACAAGTCTGGATTGATTATATATTACCATGATTAATATTACGTCTGTGTTATTAACTGGGATGACAATCTTTTAACGTTGTCATGTTGTACGTCTAGTAAATTCTCTCCATACAATAATTATTCAGTCATTAATATTCACATCGTAATAATTTGCGTATAACTTTATTACGTTACAATCAATAAAACTGAACTGAGATTGATTATCGTTAAAAAAGGAACAATTTTTATCATGATGTTGTTTTTACTATGGAAATAAATATTTTATTTTTCATTAGGATTTAGTTTATTCGAAATGTTTTTTTTTTGAAAAATATATTTATTGTTATATTTTTTTAAAATAACTAAGTAATAAAATAACAAATAAATATTAAACATGATTCGTGTATGAAAATTTATTAAAATGAATCTATCAAAACAGTTTTCTTAATCTAAACATTGAAAATGCTACTAAAAGAAACGAATGATAGACGTAGATTAAAAATTTATAGGGTATTAAACCAGCTCAGCTCGGTCGAGAAGTTACTCTTACAGTAAAACTTTTATGTCTCCGTCGAGCATCAAGATTATAACGCACATCCTTCCGAATACTAAACAGAACTTTTATCGATAAGATTACATTTTGTGTGAAATGTAAAAGAAAGAAAAACACTTATCTCTAATTAACAAAAAAATTAGATACATTTAATTATTTGTTCTAATTATGTTCATTTACGAAACGTATCTAATTCGTCTTAGTTAATTTCAGTAACCTCGTAGTTACTTGAAAGCAATGTACTTAAATCCTTACCGTAATTCCAATTTGAGAAACCATCGTCACTTTACACTATCTGTAATATTAATCCGATCCTCTGGGGTGGACCATTGCCGGAAATGAGGCAGTAAGGGTTAAATACAATTGCACTGAAACTGCTTTCGAAGATGTTAGATATCGATGTGTTCTATACTTTATGTCGGCGAACTGGGTGAATGCAGATTCAACTCAATTACTATGTCGATGTAATCTCTTCCTGGGATGTATTTAAACGATGGATTACTGGACTTGAATGACATGTAAGACTTATGAACGCACTTATGAATATTGATAGGTTTATTTATGTGAATATATGATTGTATATATATATATATATATATATATATATATATATATATATATATATATATATCACTAGATTGGAGGTATAGTTGCTACTATCATCGTCTGTCATGGAAATGTCCATTCAAACTCCAGTCGGAGGTATTGGGCAGGCAGGGGACTCTTTTTCCTTAGTAAAGGAAACTTGCTTAAGTTAGTAAACCTTGAATAAAAATCCTCAATAACTCGTCTGGTCAGCATAGTGAGTATGACCTAATACCAATATTTATAGAGGCTTTAGCCTGGTAGTGGACTGATATAATCTGGTATAATGATGTTGATAATATATATATATATATATATATATATATATATATATATATATATATATATACCCGTCCTTTAATTTACGCAAAGTAGTTGTTCCACGTGGATTCGTTTTACGCGAATGAAAATCGCGTAAATTGAGTCTGTCCAAAGACATAGATTTTTTGTTTCTTCGTGTTATTGGACGTTTGTTAAACATTTCTGTGTTAAAATAACATACATTACATTTATGGGTTAAAATTATTTTCTGGCTGAGTAAATTAAGATCGCAAAGATGATAAGTAAGGCAATGTGACGTCTTCCTGAGGATGTTTTGTACTGCACTGTCGTGCTTTTATACGTTCAAATAAGAAATTGCGTCACTCTGATATATAATAAATTCCATGAAAAATTATATATAATGAAATCTATCTGACCACGTATAAAAAGTGCAACGTAAATAGAGGTATAATTTGCCGCGTAAAAAAAGTCCCGCGTAAATTGAGGGACGGGTATATATATATATATATATATATATATATATATATATAATCAGTTTCTTTCTCTCCACTGTTAGATGAAAGCCTCTCTCAAAACACTCCACTTTGACCGATCCAACTACTTTCTCTTCCAGTTCATTCCGACAAATATTCTTATGTCTCTATCCCATATATCCACGGATCTCTTCCTGGGTCTAATTAATAATATCTCTAGTCCATCTTTAGTCATCTTTTCTTGCTATATAACCAACTCACTTCCATTTCCAATGTTTGTTTTGACTATAACATCAGTATTTTTTTTCTAATTCACTCTATTCTCTTTCTGTATCTATGTGTTATTTCTAATATGCATCTTACCTGTTTTTTTGTATATACATATATACGTATATTCAGTATAGTATAAAAAAAGATCAACTTGATATTCTATTTTTTTATATTAGATTAGAAAAAAAGCCTTAATTTTCTATTCGATTAACTTCATTTGAAGAATATTATTTTTATTTTATAAAAATTGTTCATGAACAATGAATAGCGTATATGTGATAATCAGTTTTCAGAATATAGCAGATTTTAAGTACTTACAATTTTTTCTAAAAAAATATGAAATGCAGATTTAATTAAAAAATAGTTAACAATATCATTTTAAGAATTGCATAGAGTTTTCTAATAAGAAAGTTAGAACTTTGACAGCTGGTGGCGGCCATGTTTGAATTTTTTTAAGCTCATTATGACATTTCAACTCAGTATAGTTTTTCAAATTACAAGAACGTTTAACACTTCAATAACGCTTAGAAATTGTAAAAACTTTAGCAGATTTATTGAAACAAAAGTGTAATGAATCCATTATTTCACGAAATGGATCTATCAGTTGGCCACCAAGATCATGTGATCTAATTCCATTGGGTTATTTTCTATAGAGTTATGTGAAATCATTGGTTTATGCAGATAAACCACAAATAATAGAAACATTAAAAATTAACAGTGAACGTTTAATTAAAAATGACTAAAATTGGACTAAATGAATGTATTATGTTAAATGATGGTCATAAGATAAGTGATGGTGGTGATTGGTGGGCATATAAGTGAAATTGTGTTCCATCATTAATGCCAAAAAATATGCTTAAAAATAAAAAATCAATAAATAACTAAAAAAATAAATACTTTTTATTTTATATCCATTTAAACTTTTAAAGCGTTTATTGGAAAACCCTATATATATACAAGTACATATTTGTCTCCTCTCTATACATTCTACAAAAGAAGATACATTACTTCTACACATTTCTTGTATTCATCATTGAAAATATTTTCAGAAGCCTCTCTTTTTAGATCTTTTAAAAATCGTCTGTGTTTCTCATCAACTCTTTAATAGTTGAAAAATGAATTCTTTTGACTCAGTTTTTTCGTGGAAGAAATAAAAGTTTTACGATGCTAATCAGACTAACGAAGTGTATATTAAGGACAAATTTTCAAGGAAGAGTATTTAACACGATTTTTTCTTGAGATATTTAATTTATAATATCTGTTCTTTGAAAATTAGAATGTATTTATCAAAAATATGTTGGAAAGTTCAGGTATTTAATTTTTATGATGCTTGTTTTAATTTATGTTATTTAATCTGGTGTCATTATTTTAGGTATTATTGTTATAATTTAAATTTAAATACGGTTGTGATTACTAAATTTTATAAATATGCGTTTTTAAATTAAATTTCTCTAATAAATACTATTAAAATAAAATCAAAAATTTAATAAAAAACATTAATTTCTAATTATGTATGTTAAGTTTAAACATTAAAGTAATTTTTTATTTCATTTTTTTCTAAAATCAAATCATTACTCATACTTAATTGCCATTATTTTTTGATTGAAATTTCATATAAATTGAATTAAAAAGATAAAAATCTATTTTGCTTGCTTAAATTCCATATTAGAAATAGCTTTTTTTGTATATAATTTATTCAAATAAATATGCATCAACAAATAATTTTTTTAAATGAATTTTTATTATTTTCATACGATATTAATTATTATAAAATTCAATAAATTTTTGTCTACAAAATAAAAGTACAAAATATGAAATTTATCAAATATTTACTGATTAAAATAATTTAATTATGATTATATTTTTTAATCAATTTTCTATTTTCACCTGTTAATATTGTTTAAATATTTAAAAATGTATAATAAATCATTATCACAGATTCAATTTATTAAAATAATTATATAATTTGAGTATAAAATAAATTCTAGTTAATTAAATTTATATTAACTCTATTAAAAGTTTTCTATATATACGATACGTGTATGTATGTGTAAATGATATATAATAATACGAAATGGTGAAATAACTTAAAATTATTTCCTGTAATCACAAATTAATGTAAGAAAGTAAAATGTATATTCAGTCGTGACGTTAGTGAACTTAATGTTCTAGGTTCTTAAATTTTCTTCAGAAAAAGGGGTGGTCGGTGACGCGAGAGTAAATATATTGTGGATAGAGGAATTGAGGGGTGGCTGAGTCGGTGTTTTATTGCGTCACGCATTCGCCATTAAAGGACCGAGTCGTCTCGAGGTGTTGAGAATGATTGCATGTAGTCACGAACGCGTTTGCCGTCTTGTAAGGTTTTTTCCCGTTGAGAACTTCACAGGAGAAAAAAGAGAATACTTACACTCACACACACACAAACATATATATATATATATATATATATATATATATATTCATAATTATATAAGTGAGTGTATATGTCAGATATGTAAAAGTGACATGTAAAAAATCACACCAATGTATATTTGGGATAATAATCAGAAAATCAAATGTAAAATGATTGTTGACGCGTTCTTTGTTTATTGCCCTTCTGTGAGCATTTCGCTTGCAAGTATGCTAATTGAAATAATATTAATTGAAACTGTGAATTACTCGAATTCTTTTACACAAGATTCGATCGTTTGCTGCGTGCACGAAAATTAAATTATTTTATTGAGACCGTTTAATTATTTCAAATACGTTAAATTTGTTCAGTTATTATCAACGGAATCTGAAAAAAACATTTAATAATAATCTCTGTTTTAATTATTGTATATAAACACGAATTATAATTATACTGAAATTATATGTTTATGAAAGCAATTTTCAAATTGATAATTTCATAATGGATAATTTTTAATAATCTCTACAAAAATAAATATATATTTAAATCTACTATTTTATATACTCGCATAAAAAGGTCACCTTTTACTGAAAATATGTTTTTTGGAGGTCGGATTTAATCAGGATGTTTTAATTTCAATGTGTATTCGGGCGTTAATACATTTAAATACTGACGCACTCCCCAAATCCAATAATCAATGAAATCTGTTCCTAGAGATATAAGTTTATGTAAATATACAAAGGTAATCTAGTCATTATTTAATCAGTTTTATAAATATTTTAGTTAATAGATTTAGGATTAATTTTGTTTGTTTATATTTTGGTTCTAACATAAAGATAATACAAAATAATAATAGAATGTTTTAAACAAAAAACTAAATATATTTTGTAAATCGTTTTTAGGGGATTGAGATTGAATTTTTTTATTTATAGATTTATAATAATGTAAGAAAATAATAGTTTAAAACGTTACATTATTGTCTTGATAAAATTTATAAATTATTTGTGTTTTTATTTTATTTAACAACTTTTCTTTATAATTTCTATTTGCATATTACATTTCTTAGGAAAATATTTGAATTTTTTCTTAATTTATAAATATAATATATTTTTTTAGAAAATATTGACAAATATAAAGTGATATATATATATATATATATATATATATATATATATATATATATATATAATAAGTGAAATCGATGAATGGACATGAACAGAATATATAGTAAGAAATTACTACAATGAATGGATAACTTACAAAAATATGAGAAATGAAAGAAATTTGGGAAAATATTTAAGAGGACTTAATAACATTCGATTAGGTTTTCGTCTAGCAGTGGACTAATATAGATTTTAACAATGATAATGATAATTATATTTACGAGGGTCGTTTGATAAGTATGGTAAATTAATTCAATTAATTTTTTCAATTTAGTTTATCTTACTTTTTTACTATTCTTATCAAAATACTCTTATATGTTAATGAGAACATTTTTAGTTAATTGCAATCAATTAATAAGTGTCATCTGTGATTTGCATTAAAAGTTGAACAATCGATATAATACTATTAAAAGTTATAATCAATATAATAAAATATAGGATTGAAAGGAAATTTAAACATTTTTTTATAAATTTTCAACTTTTATCGTTTATAAATTATATGATATATTAGTTAAGTTATTTTAAAGTAGTTTTTTTTATAAAAAAAACTTTTATTGTGGTTGTCTTGAATAAACATCAAACGATTTCGATTCTTCATTAAATTTCTTTGTTATATCAAAATATGCATGGAGTATTTTCATTCTGAATGACTAAGTTCTTTTTGTTAATTTCCAGACTTTATCAAATGAATAATTTAATGGCATTTTTTTCTATTTTCTTCATGTTTGATTTTAATAAAGGAATAATTGTCGTAAAAGCATTCTTTTTCAGAATGTTTGAAACGATTAATATATAGCATGTTTTTCAGTTATTATTAAAAGTGCATTTATAATTTTTATATGATATAATTATTTTTATAACAATATTAAATATTTATTAAACTACGTTTCTTTAAAAAATGTTTTTTTCTACTTTTATAACAAAATTTAGTGATAATAATTTTAATAATAAGAAATGATATAATTTTCGATATTGTAAATCTTAAAATATTTTTTTAATAAGTCATTACAGGAACAAAATAATCAATTTATCACGACCTTTTAATAATTATTAACTTAATGGTAATGCTAAGTATTTTTTAATCTCAATCTATTATTAAAATTTGAAAAATGGAATTATCTTCAGTAAAAATATATATAATTGAAAAAATTGATATATAAAATAATATAAAAAGTTTTCAAAAAGTAAGTAAAAAAGAATCTGGAGAAAGAAGAAAAAAAATGGAAAATAATTTACAGAAGCAAGAAATGAAATAGAAATTAAAATAAATTAATATAAACCGTCGAGTGAATGATTTTAAAATTTAGAAGTTATTTAAGTTCATTGCTGATTGACAAGAAAATAAATTATAAAAAAATATATTACAAAAAAATTGTACTTTTATATAAATGACGAAACATTATGAATTTAATAATGAATAAATAAGATGATTATTTCATTTGAAATTCGATTTTTATAAAAAAATACTAGAATACCTAAAATTATATATATATATATATATATATATATATATATATATATATATATATATATAATATAACGAATTAAAATGCACGAATAACTTTGAAATGAAGTATTTTTGTATCAATTTTCTGTTGAAAATCGTTTTATTCCTCTTTCAATAAGTGTATACATGTTTATTTTATATAATATTTGAATAAATCATATGAATTTCTTATACTTCAATATGTATATAAAGATGTGAATGTATGTATGTATGTTTCACTTTTTTTTATTGTACATCATTAAAACTCTATTCAAAGCTTTTGATAATCCGTGCGCGTCAGAAAAAAGGAGAACGGACGATGCCTGACGTCAAGACTATTAAGCTTCGCGTACCGTAGCACGACGAAAAAAGTTTTAATCAAGAGACGATCTATATATATGCTGCAACGACCACAGTCGACAATTCAAAGAAAGACCAGCATTCAACGAACGAACCACCAACCAACAAGCTCTCAGCACTATTGATGACGCTACCTCGTGTTTCTTTCACCTTGCTGTTCGTCAACTTTTATCAAACTCCTGCATAATTCTATTCGAAAGAAAAAGAAGCATATATCACTGCAAGGAACTTACGCCTCCTTAATTTAACTTCACCTACGATACCCGTAATATAATTTTTTGCAATGCGAAGATTTCCTTTTTTATTTATGCAAAGTGAGTTATCGTTTTGTAGGGGTTATATTTTATAAATTCGTGAAATGTTTCACTGATGTAAAAGATAATTTGTTATTTAATGTCGCTTCATTTTATGTATTGTAATATTCTAAGATTTTTTTTTAAAAAAATGCATATTTTTTCTAATAAAAATTCTCCTTGAATGCCTGGAGTGAATTTCTAAATATGTAATACTATAAAATAATATAAGATTGCTCTTTTCAATATTACAAAATATTTATTTAATTGTCTATTATTTATTTATTCTTTATGTTTATATATATATATATATAACCTCAAATTTTTCATTAATGAGATAATACAACTAACAACAGTATTTAGTAGAAATAATCATGAAATATTTTTTTATAAATTCATATTTTTTTACTAATTATAAATGTTTGAATATGGTTTTAAAATTTTTATTAGAGAAGTTTCTTTTTTTTAAGAAATAACATTATATAAATGGATAAATTTCAGTTGTCTTTAGTTTGTTGAAATAATATTAAAAATGATTTATTATTCTTGTATTATTTCTCTGGGAATTGAATATGAACTCATTAAAATACAAAAAAAACTCATTAAAATATAAAAGGAGCATTTATTATATAGCAAGTATGTAGTTATCTTCATAAAATATTTGTCTTTTTTAAATATTTCCGTTTGTAAATATAAAATTATTATGTTAATAATTCGTATGTTTGTGTTTACATTGCAATTTATAATAGTAATTGGAAAAACTAAGTTAAAAATAACAATTCAATAAAATAAAATAGTTAAAAATAAATATAGATATTTCTCAAATAAAACATGTTATAATGATATCAGTGTAGGAAGTTACACAAAATTTATTATTTTATTTATTTACGGACTTATTAAAATAAGTTATTTTTAATTTGTTAATCATGTTGATTATAAATTTCCTGATTAGATTTTTTAAAAAATATAAATATTCTTTTTTTAAGAAAATAAATTTATATTTTTATATAAATATGTATTATACAAACTTTTATTTGACAGATATGTTATTTAAGAAAAAGTATCAATTAAATATATAAATATAGGCATATATTTAGATGGATAAATAAATAGACATACACTTACACAGACATATATATATATATATATATATATATATATATATATATATGTAGATATATACATATATAATATAATATATGTGTTTGTATACATATGTGTAAATTATTGAAAATGAAACGAAAAAAACAAATAGTTTCATATAGTAAACAATAAACTAAAGTTTCAGTCAATATCATTTTTAGTTAAAAAGCAAACATATCGAAAATCGATCGATCGCAATAAAAGACTATATAGAAAAAAAAACATTTACTAGTATCTGTACGAAATACAGACAAAAAATGATGATTTATCATTCGTTATCGTAACAGCGATCCTCATACATACACTCATCCACATTCACGTCCTCCCTGTTCGATAACCACCATTGCACGTCTCCGTACAAGAAAATATCCAATCTTATTTTGTTTTTGAATTCATGTCAACAATAAAGTTTTATTCTGTCGATGAAAAACAATCGAACGCGTACACGAGAGTCCTTTTGGCAAAAAGGACATTGTTTTTGCAAGTGTGCGGCGAGAGAGAAACGAAAAACACGTACGCGAGCGAACGAAAAAAAGACAAAAAGGGAAATCGAGTAGACTTGTATCAGTCAAGAACTGTTTTCTCGTGCTACATATTTTATTGGGTGTTGCAATATTAAAAGCTCTTGTCAGTTCTTCAGGGCAGGAAAAGCTTCGTACGTACGGAGAGCAAGAAATTGACATCTCGACGGGAGGTATGCGATAAATGTTCACGGTTTTTTCTTTTTTTTTTAAAGATACCTCACGATTTTACAGTATTTCAATCATTTATCTTTACATTGACGTCAAACTTATATATATATATATATATATATATATAAAATATGTATATATATATATAACGATTGATTGCTTTTAAAGATTTCTTTACACATGGGGTTATAAGATTTTTTTAAATGTATTATTCATTTCAATATCTTAGTTAATATTACTTAAAATATTTTAAAAATATTCATTTTTTGAGATTGTATTGAATTTTTAAATGCACTAAAAATCCACATTGTTGACTCTACTAAGTTTTGTATATTTCTTCAAGTGGTTAAATAATTCCACATACGAGTATTAGTGGTAAGATCTTTAAACATACAATGGAGTTAGAATTTCGTTTAGGTAGGATAAATATATATATTAGGTTGGCAAATATCTCCCTTCCGCCTTCTGGTCTTTTGAATTTCGCAGCTATGTACAAAAAAAAAAAAAAAAGCGGAAGGGAGATACTTGCCAACCTAATATATGTATGCATGTAAGTATATATGTATGTATGTATAGGGTCATCCAAATGTGACGCCTAGATTTTCTTTATTAAAAAAAAAACTACACATGTTTCCCTATACACATATTTTTTTTCAATAAAACACAAATCTTGGCATAACATTTGGATGATCCTATATATATATATACACCCATCCTTCAATTTATGTGGGACTTTTTTATACGGAAAATTATACCTCTATTTACGCGGGACTTTTTTTACGCGGTTTTGATTTACGCAGCACTTTTTATATGCGCTCAGATAGATTTCATTTTATATAATTTTTCATGGAATTCATTATATATCAGAGTGACGCAAATTCTTACTTGAACATATAAAAGCACGATATAAATATATAAAAGGTTGTTTGTTTTGAATTACAGTAGCAATAGTACATCGAATAAAATTTATCTACTTTTGTTTTCTAAAACGTCATTATTTTCTTGTTAAGCTATGTGAAATAAATATGTGTTTCTACAACTTTACTAGCTTTTATTTCCAATATTTTTTCTATTGTGCTGACAGACTCAATTTATGCGATTTTCATTCGCGTAAAACAAATCCACGTGGAACGGATACTCCGCGTAAATTGAGGGACGGGAGTATATATATATATATATATATATATATATATATATATATATATATATATATATATATACACACAATAGACAATATTTGATTTATTAAATAACAGTCTTTTGAATTGAAATATTTTATTATATGTTTCAATGAATATTTGTTTATTATTAATGCTTTACAGTTATAATATTAATTTTCTACTGTTACAATAGTTATCGTTTAATTTTAATTGAAATAAAATATTCAACTTTATTTATAACTCAACATAAGTAGTAAATAGTTTCAAACGAATTATAAGTACATAATTGATCAGTAGGAGACTTGATAAATAAGTTGAATTTACAAAAATTCAATCAAATGTTTATTACTTTTTTACTATAGTTTGTTAATTTAAAGCTATACTTATTTTCTAAGTAAAGCTAATTTTAATCAATGTTTAGTTTTCGAAATTTACTGTTTGGCGGTAAATATAACACATATTAGTGAGTATGTAAAGAATTTCTGTTATAATTATTTCATTAGGTGTGAAAATATATTTCGGGTAATATTTATATAGGATGGTGCAAATAAGATTAACGGATTTAGAGTTTACATTCACATTCTTATTATCACCTACTATTCTTAACTATCCAAATGGTATTCACTTTTAAAATAATAATTATCAATTAATATTTGATAATATTCACAAATAAATATAAGGTTTTATAACTCTGGTCAAATATTATAAGTAATCTTATTTAGATGACTCTTCTATCATTATTATTCTTTATATAAGGTAGCCCAAATGAGACTGATTGACAGTAAAGTATAATAAATGATAATAAGCAAGTAAATGTATGTTTAGACCTGTTACTTTTGTTTGGAGTATTGTATATTTTTCAACGTATTTTACTTAAGTAAGTGAATAACAAAAATTTCCAACGATGATAGCATCACTATTGAAATACGTATTAGTCCATTGTTGTCATAAACAATAACGTGAATAATAAGTGATTATTAAACACTTGATAACAAATTCGGATTTTGGGGGGTGATAATTCATTTGTGTTAATGTGAATTTGTCACAGTTTTAAAACAAACAGTTTTTCACCTCTTTAGAATAAGTTTGTACAATATAAATTTTCAATCATAATTAAATCCATTTTTTAAAAAAATCAAAAATTACAATTTTAATAAAATCAATGACTGTTTATTTACATTTATTTTAAAGTATATAAAGGGTTTTATAATACTTTAAATTATAAACAGATGTTTTTAATGTTACGTTCTTTGTTTCTTTTTGATGGTGTTTAAAAAAAAATGAGTTGTTTATTCCTCATCGATATTAAATATAGGGTCATCCAAATGTGACGCCTAGATTTGTGTTTAATTAAAAAGAAACTATATGCATGTTTCCTTATACACCACCCTATACACATGTTTCTTTTAATAAAACACAAATTTAACTGTCACATTTGGATGATCCTATATTTTTAAATCAGAATAAATGAATAATTAAAAACAATTTTTGGAATATGACTCCATCAATTGTGTAATGGAATTGTTAAGAGGTTATAGTTCTTCAATATTATTGGTAGAATAAAAAATTAATATTAATAAATAGATAATATTCAAATTGTTAAATTTAATTTCAACTCTATCTTCCAATAAATATATTTTTTTATTTAATTATCTTTAGGGTATCAAACATTAATTTAACTTAAATACTTAAGAAGCATATTGTTTGCATAAAATTAATTCCTAGTACCTAAAATGTTATTTTATGCATTTAAAGTATCAACGCGTCAAAGTAAATTCTCGAAAATTAAGCCCGCGTCAATGAAGAGATTACTTTCAATTTATTCACAGTTTCAAATCATTTTCTGAAGCAATTTAAAAATATTTATAGAAAATATGGAAAAATTCATTTATTAAACATTATTTGATTTTTCAAATAATTAAACTCATACTCCTTAATTTGTGTTTTTAAAAATATTGATAAGAATGTGTAATTTTTTATAAGATTAATATAAAAATTTATATATATATAAATATACATTTGTTTACAAGTATAACTCATTTTGTTAACATCAAATGAAAGTGCATTTAAGAATTTTTTGAAAATTCCTATTAATAGCTTGTATGAAAACTGCTGTGCCGTGTTTCCACGCCACTACATGCATTAATCTCTTACAAAAGATTTATGATTCTTTTTGAATCGTTTATCACTATTATTTGAACTAAGAAGTAGTAGTCAGTGAGCTGTAAGAGAATTTAGTGCAAATGAAGTGTCAGAAGTAGTGTAGATATCGTGTAGTCATCGTTTTATTATACTTTTTTTTGATTTCATTTTTTCATTGTTCTGCTACTTTTTTCATTAGTTATATTAAACAATAATTATTTTTATTTCATTACATTTATATTATGTTCAAAAATTTTATCTCTAGTTCAATTATATCAACTAATCTATTTTTTTATAAATTATATTAGTAAATTTATTTTCAAAATAGATCTAATGTATGTATGAAATTAAAAAATATGGTAATGAATTTATTATATTATAATATAAAAAAATGATCATTAGATAAGAAAGATATTGACATTTAATCATTTATTATATTAATATCTTGAAAATATTATTTGTGAAATTTTATCCAAATTGTTTATATTTACTTTTAATAATAATTATTTTTATCTATTCTGAATTGAAAATTTAAATTTTTTGTCAATTTTAAAAAATAGTATTAATTGAACGAATAAAAAACTGTCGATATAAAAAGAGGGCTAAACAAAAAAGATATTTATATTTACTGAAAAATAAAATAATATTTGATGAAATAAAAAAATATGTAAAATAAATACATGTCGAAATTTTGTATTAAAGGAATATCCAACTTTGATAAAATCATGTATCAAATTTCGAATTGTTCCGAAAACACTTTTATAATCATATCATATTTTACACCGCTCATAAATATTTTATGTAAAAATAATAAATAAATATGTTAAAAGTTATGCTATAATGTCAGATATTTTGTTTAAAATAAAAAAATTATAATTGATGTAATTCAATATATGACACACGACACTTAATAAAGTATCTCTGGAAAAAACGCAAATTAAAAGGCGATGTTGGTATAAATATAATTTATAGTCGCGAACATTATTACGGTACGGCACAGTTAAAAGTCTGTTTAATTTTGTTTCGCAATTTTCATTAAATCTCGTCATATTCTTCTTATTGCTGTTATGAAAAGAGCATTTAAAAAATATGAGCATTTTTTCTAGAAATGTTATTGCGTGTTATATGCATTTAAGGAAAGTATTACAAAATGAGTTGAATTGTATTTTATATATATATATAATATCTCTGAAGAATAATTATAATCATTTAAAAAAAATATTTTGTATTTTATAAATCATTTCTTTAATATATTTTCTGTTGAAAAATATTAAATTTTCTTAAGTTGTCTTTTTATTGTGGTACTTGAATAATTATTTGTATTTACATAGCGAAGGAAATAATTAAAAAAAATTTTTTAGTAGTTAATTTCATAGTTTTACATTGTAGATAATTCACTGTTTTATAAATTTCACAAATTAACATAAACGTTTATATATATATATATATATATATACTCGGATATATATATATATTTATATATATATAATATTAACTAACTCTTTCTATTCACTAGAAGATAAAGGTTCCTAAAATTTTTCAGTTCCAGTGATCTAATATTTATTTCTTCAATTCCACATTGACAATTTTTCTGTATCTTAAGACATAGATTTTTTCTAATGGCTTATTATTCGTAGATTTCCAATCAATAGTTTATTTTTTTTTTACTATGGATTTTTTTTACTATGTGGCTTGTTCATCTCTATTTTAAATGATTTACGTTTCTTATAATGTTCATAACTTTTATTTCCGAAATCATTTGCTTATTTTCTTGTTTTTACTTGTTATTCTTAACATTCATCTTTCTTTATTTTTCTGCACTGTTTATTTTTGTTTATATATATATATATATATATATATATATATAAAAGAGATAAAGAAATAAACACACACACAGAGAGAGAGAGAGAGAGCTCCATTAAAAGTGCACACTTATCGCTCATTCAAAAAAATATACGTTTTATTTAAAAATTAAAATATACGTTTTATTTAATTGTTTTTATTGGGGCGTCCCATATATATATATATATATATATATATATATATATATATATATATATATATATGTATGTATGTATATATGTAAAATTTTAATCATCATTGAATTATTTATTTTAAAAAAAACTATCATATAATATCAGTGAAATCAATGAGTGTTGATTTATTTTTATTTTAAAGTATTGTATTTAAAATATTTTTTTAATTGAAAAAAGGCTTTTATGTGAACAGATTAGATACTTTTTAATGTCATATTAATTTTTTGTCTTATTTTGATCGCTTTTAATAAAAATGTTCTGTAATTAACTCTCTATTAAATAATTATTAACGTTTTTTTTAATATTAGATTTTTTTTAAAATAAATGTATATTAAGAATATTTTCAGAATGTTCTAAAAACATAACAATTACAAGAATGAATGCAATAATGAATAGTTTTTACTTAAAAAAAGTAAGGAGTTTCAATTTTAATTATTTAGAATAATTTTGAAATGTTTACCTGTGGAAAAATAACAAAGATGTTTTTGTAAATCGAAACTTTAGTGGTATATTTTAAAGGTGATGAATTATTGAAGGTGTTAAATGCTGTTTATGAAATTTAATGTAAAAAATATGAGCTTAGAATAAATATACTTTTCTGACAAGTTTTTCTATGTCGTTGCTGTTATACTGCATATTTAATTAAAGAGTTATATAAATGTTATTTGGTACATTTATAAATTAACCATTATTCAAATACCAAAAATATTTTTAATAAAAGCCTTCAACAATTAATATCTGATCAGTTTGATTCATTTATGTTCATTTTAACATCAAAGACTTTACTTTGAAGATTAAGATTGGTACTAAAATGCACAAGAGCGAATTTAAATAAATATAAAAATGATTTGTCTACAATATCAAGTTGTTATGATTATTTTTTAAATACAGTATCTTAAAATATTTTTTAAATAAATATTTTTTGTAACATTGTTACTTCAAATTTTTTTTCATTATCCAGTTGATGATTTTTTTATTTAAACATAATTTAATAATAATTTATAGTTATTAGATTGAGTTATTAATTTAAAATAAATATTTTATCTTTTTTAAGATATTTTTATTTATTTCAATATTTTTTTTAAAAAAATATGTTATGAAATTATAATTTAAAAATATGTATGTGTATATTTAGATGAAAAGTTATTAGCGTTTTAATAAATCAAAATATGTTATAAATAACTATATATCTGGATACAGATTAGAAATATATTATAAATAATCGTGTAAAAATATACTGGACACTGATTGAAAGTAAGTTTTAACTGAAATCCATATTGGAATCCAATTTCTAAACAAAATAAATAATCAATTCTTTTTGTAACATAAAAAGTAAATCATAATAATAATCCGGCAGACGGAAAACAAGATGGTCGGCGCCGTTATTTACAAGGCCGGTCTGTTGGTCGGGCGTCATATACGTAAGAGCTCGACGCTTGAGAGCCGCCAGACGGACGCCATATTATGTTATGTATGTGTGCCGCTCTCATTCGTAATTCACGAGTACCAGAATAATAATTCTAAATCGCCACCATACATGTGAGATATGTATGTGTCAGAATGTTTATGAATATGTACGTACGTTACGCGTTTTGTTATTCAGTCCGTTATTTCATTTCCCACGCGCCTGTAATTATTAACGTTATGATTGTTTCGCTTAATAAATTCGTATAATATAAATATACACGCGTGTTGTATTAACGTTTGCTCGAATAAATTTAATCTTATAGTTTCCTATTAAAATAATACGATTATCGGTTAATAACGCAACGTCTAAATAAACTTCAGAATACATAAATATTTACAACCGAACACACAGCTAGAAATAATCAGATAAATAGTGTGATTAATATATTCAGAAATTATTAGGGGTATGAAAAGATTACAATGATCTATAATCAAATAAATTGATTATAACAAAATCAAATATTATTTATCATTTATTGAAATACTTTTCTCTATTTGCTACAACTTTATGTTATTTATATGAGAAGTTTCGAAATAATTAGTAAAGTTAGTAATGACTATTCATATAAAGTGTGTTATATTAATTAAAGCAAGTAATCATTTGAAGCAGTTAAATCGCATGAATAAACCGTACAAGAGAGAAATTTTAATTAAACTACATACAATTTTTTATTCGCTATATGGATCGCTATATAGTAAAAAATCAGAAATTTTTGCTCTGCATTTTTCAATCTATTTTTTTTCAAAAGATTTTGTTGAAAACTACAACGTTCAACAAAAAAGATTTAATTTGATAAGAAAATTTCATTATGTAGTGTATATTTGATGTTCGTGTTAATACAGAGAAAAACGTTCTTAGTTCCGATATTTTATTTGGAAATCAATGTTGATAATTGAGAAATATTGAAGTTTTTTATTGATTTTACATGATAATATTAACTTGGTGTTAGTAATACTTAAAAAGAGATTTTGTTTTGCTATCTAGTGAATAGTTCTATTCACGTTTAATTACAATAATTCTAAAAAGGCCCTTAGATATTTATTTGAAACGCATTTTGTAACTTTTAAAATTTTTCTCTAATTTCTAATTGTAATTTTATTTACTAAAATAATATTAATTGATTCTCTCATAGTTATTTTTAGGTGTAATAGTAAATTAAATAGTATATTTACTTCTTAAAATTTTCAAAAAAAGATTGTCACAAAGATCAAAATAACTATATTTATTTTAGTATTATGTTAAATTTACTTTGACAAAAACACTTCAACAATATAAAATTATTCAATAATCACTTATTGTTCTCTTTATTCACATATACTAATTTTTATGATCATATGAGTTTTTATAATACATAGCTTTGTCGATTTGACTTGACTGTTGAAATACACATTAGAGAATAAAGTGAACAGTAAATGAATCTTGAATATTTTTATTAAATCTTGTGGTATTGGAATGATTTTAAATAGCTATTTTTAAATTTCTAAAATTATTTTTAACATATATTTAGATTTTTACATGTAACTAAATTTATACTAATGTATTTATAAGAAATTTTCAATATTAAAAATTAAGAAGATATTTATTTATGGTTTGTTTTAAAAAAGTTGTCTAAAATTTTTTTTAAAAAAATGTACCAACTAGAAATATTAATAATAAATTTCATTATAAAATATTTATTGCATAATTCATATAATACGATATTTTAATGTCGAATGAAAAATTTTTCCTGAATTATAAATTAAATTTCTATTGATATCAACAAATTTCTAAAAAGGTACATTTAATGTTTTTTCTTAAGTAAGTTTTTATTTTTTTATAACATTATGGAGTAATTTTCATTGAATTATACAAGTCATTTTAATTAATTAATACAACAAAATAATTTCTGATTAATATGAGAAATGTTATACATATAATACAGTACTTTTTCATAAATGTTTTCATGTAAGAAATCAGTATATTTTTCATTTTATTCGAAATAAAAATAAGAACGAATACATCAATATCGTAATTTAAAATAGGAAAAATCAGTTCAATCGAATTTCAATTTGCCGAATCTCAAATAAAGCTTGATTTCATTACTTTTTGATCATTCACTTTCATCATACTTTCATCTGAGAAAATATTTATTGAAAGTAATACAAAAGCTTTTCAAGAAAAATATAATTTTTGTTCCCCTTATATATATATATATATATATATATATATATATATATATATATATATATATATAATGTTTTATATAAAAGTAAATAGGAAAGAAAAACACATATTTTTATAAATACTTGAACTTGAGGAATTGACAAATATGCTTTTATAGAAAGTATCATTATATCCGGATTTGTTGGTTTATATAAAATGTTTTGGTACTACAAAAAATTGAATAGATTTTGTGAAATAACATAAAAATGAAATCATTTTACTAAAAGTCTGTTATATGATCATCTAGAGTTACATTAATCTTTTTGATTTTATGTTTAATCATGAAGGAAATTTTCAAATGTTTAAAAAAATCAAATCACATTGATGGTTTAAAGATATCAGCTTGAACTTAAAGTTTCTTAATTGAAATTTTACAAACATATAATATGCATGTTATTTCAAGTTTATGAAAAATTAAATAGGAATTAATTAATATCAAGTATTTTTTGGTATATTTGTAAATTATATTCTTTGTGTTAATATACAATAACTAGAAAGAAATTTCTTGTATTACTAAGAATTCTTTACTAAATTAGTTAACACTTGTTTATATATATTTATATATATTTAATTTTATATAATTCCATAAATATTCCTACTTTAATGGTTTAAATATGTGTGTATCATTTTAACACAAAATGAAAATACCAAAAAATTTATAAAAGTGTTCAATAATTTATTGTAATTATTAGGTATTTTCATAAAATTTTGTGAAAGTTGTAATAAAATAAATAGTTATGTATCAGTTACAAAATGGAGGTGTTATTAATTTTTAGTTATATCTTATATTCTTGTCCCTTTATAAAAATATGCAGAATAAATCATGGTATATTTTATTAAAAAATAACTATTTAAAAAAAATAATGGACAGATTTTACTCACACACACACACACACACACACACACATATATATATATATATATATATATATATATATATATATATATATATATATAAATTAATAAAAAATTAATAAAATTTAATAAAAAAATTATCAAAAAAAAACTGTTTCAAAGCATATTATAAATACTTTTATATTTAAAAGTATTAATTAATTTTTAAGTATTATAAAGATTAAAATGTATTTAAAATCAAATATGGGAAATTATTAGTTATCAGAATTTGATAAATAATAATATTTCATTGTTATGAAATTATATATGTATGTATGTGTATATATATATATATATATATATATATATATATATATATATATATATATATATTTGTATTTCCTATTTATTCTCATTTCTGGACAGTTATGTTTTAATGATAACGTTCATATCATGTTTACGTCTGTGTTTACAGATGTCGAATCTGTATGTTATTAAAGCATTATGATATTGTTTATTATAAACAAGCATTAATCTCAATATTAACAGTAAACATGTTTTTAATTTATTTGTTAGACAAACATGATACATTTATTTAATTCACACGACTATTTGTTTAATGTACATAATTAGATTTTTCTCTATAAATTTGTGCTTGTCAATTGTAGAATGTAGATAGTTAAAATTGTTCAATTTTAAATTTTTACACATGATTTATCTAAGATAATTTCAATATCAACAGTTTTTTTAATCAGTATTCTTTATATTTTAGTTTTTATTACTAAAATGTGTTCAGTCAAACGTTATTTTAAATGAATAATCCTCTTTATGTAGTGAATAGCACATCTGTTTGTACTCACATATGCAGGTCCGTATTATGGTTAATAGAGAATTTTCGTAAAATTAAATTAATAAATATTTATAATAAACATTTGAATTAATTTTAAAATATTTTTTTTTACAATACGAAATTTATTTAAATTTACTTAAATATTTATCTTGAAAAGAAATAAATTTTAATATTATTATGAATATTTATTTTATTTAATGAAATTCTTCATATATTTCCTTTACTGGAAATTATATTAGATCAAAAATGTAATAGATAAAATATCAAAGTATAAGATTAAATTCATCTCGGTCTTTTTATACGATTTAAACATGACATTTTGTTATTACTTGTTTTAAAACTGTAACGAATTCAATTCCATACAAATTAATTACTACTCCCTTCCTCTCGTAATATTGCAAGATATTAAAAAGTGTTTAATAATTACTTATTGTTCACATTGTATGTTAAATATAAATTTAAATGGCGAGGTTATCATCGTCAGAGTGTTATTAAACACATTTAATATATTTTGATATTGAGGATGATAATTCAGTTATGTGAAAATAACATTTTGTATTAAGGAATAAAATTAAATATATAAAAAATATTTTCAATATCAATTTTTAATACAAAAAGGGTTTGTCAATATAAAAAATAATATAATTGTGGATAAATATATTGTTTTGAAAAAATGAAGATTTAATCGCTGAAAATTAATTTAAAAGTTTCTTTTGATAAATTTTCATTTAAAGTAAATGTTATTAGATTAATATGAAAATACAAGTATAATAAATGTAAATTATATATATATATATATATATATATATATATATATATATATATATATATATACTAATTATAGCATAGAAAAAAATATGTATATTGTAATGCCGTAATTTTGTTGTAAATTAATTAATGCTAAACGGTTTTAGCTAATATTTCTATACTAATTACTTACGTCTGAGATAAAATATTAATTACACTAATGAAGTCTGTCTATGTCCTTTTAACAATCATTAAATACATAATAAAAAGTATGGAAAATAGTTTTATTTTCATTTTTAACACTAGATATAAAAAGAATTGATATAAACCTATCTCCACCAACTGGTCATTTTGGCCGGTTGGTATTTAACCGAAAAAAAATAATTTTTAATCATTTAGTCCAAGAAGTAATAAAAAAAGCTGATAATAATAAGAAATTACATTTTTCACTTAAATATTGAAATTACATGGTATGATAAATAGTAATAATAGTAGCCCCCTTACTTTATTTTTCATTTTCCTCAGCGCGATTTTTACAAATCGAACATTTTTGTGCACATTTTTGTGTACATTTTTGTGTACATATTGTTTACAATCAGCATAGATATTCGTGGCTTTATTTTCATTGTAAGACTCTATATGACACTAATTCCGTCTATAACTTTCAGCTATTTTCATTAGCAGTTCATTCAAGTTTTCTGGTTCGCAAAAATGTTCATATCCACTAGAAAGTTCTTCTGCTAATTGAAATAAAAAGGCCTTTCTAGTTATATTTCTTTCTGTAGTTTCTTTATATAAAACCAAATCATTTATTCCAGCTATAATCAGAATAATAAAAAATACTTGTAAAGAATAACTCCAAGATCGCGACTTGAAGCTATCGTTGATTAGTTGGGAAGTGTCGTTGGTTGGTTGGGAATTGTTATTGGTTGGCTGGGAAGTGTTGTCGGATGTAAATAACAGTTAATTAACTTGAAACAATTTTTTTGAAAAAACAAATTTTAAAAATAAATTTGAAAATAAGTTGTTTGTATATATGTTAAAAATTTCATTTTATATTTTTCACAATTAATTTTTCATACTTAATTTTTGTAGTTTTTCTTAAAAACCATTTGTTTTCAAATATTACTTTTTTTAAATTTTGATTTCACATTTAACAATACTAAAAGCGACTTTAAATAAGCATTTTTTCAAATTTCTCAAAAACAATTGTCTTTTTATATCATGCAATTGAACCAATTATGTGATGCTTTTGAAACAATTATTTTCAACTATAATAGAGTCATTAATTTTATGAAATCCTTCCAGTTTAAAATCCTTTTTCTGTATTCATTCACTCCTCTATGGTTACTAGATGTTTTATAGAGGGTAAGTTAATAAAAGCAATCTAATTGCTTAATTGCTTGTAAATTTTTGCATTTATAAAATCTACTCTTTTACTGGCAGTACCCTATAAATAAAAGATATAAAGAATACAAGAATTAAACGTTTAAAATGGTTTCACTAATAATTCATTTCATTAAATGTTTGTACTTATAAAGATTGTTTTTAATAAATTTTGTTAACTCAAAAGTTTACATTCAATTAATTTGGTTAGTAAAAATATTTTTTATTATAAAAACGCAATGGATAGGATAAATTTTACATTAGTTCTCAAAATAAGTATTTTATCATATGTTAGATTTGCTCATGTCTGTAATTTAATAAATAACTAATGGATTTTATAAGGGTGACAAATTTGATCCTGTATAAAATTTAATCATTTATTTTCTTGTTTTATAATTATGCATTGAAAATGGATTTCAAGTATATATATATATATATATATATATATATACATACATATTTCCAGATACATAGTTTCAAATTATATTAAAATATTAAAGTACGTTATATTCCACGCAGGTGTTTAATTACGACAAGCGCTATCCTGCAAACACCTTAATAATTAAAAGATTACATCACAACGAGAGACTATACGTACACGTTAAACAAATATCGCATCGACGCGCTTCTTCAAACAATAAATATGTCGAGAATCATTAAACACTATGAAACATACAAACCTTTGAGGCAATATATATATATATATATATATATATATATATATATATATATGAGTGTGTATGTGTATATACATACATAAGTATATAGAAATGTCTGCGGATGTTATATGACACCGGACGGGTCGTTCGAACAAGCAACGAATTAAAGTTGTGATAGGAGTTTCCGGACTCTGTGACGTTTAAATGTCGTGTCGACGAAATGTTTCGTCGTACGATATACTCGTACACACACATACAAACCTTATCTTATATATATATATGAATGTATGTGTTCATTTGTATGTACATTCTTATAAAGATAGTTATGAAGTCAAAAAGTGGACGATGTCATATTCGCAGCATGTATAACGACAACTCACTCTTTTGCTTCATGTCATTTTTCTCCATCTATCCAACCCTGATATTTAATTTACTGGTTCGCGTCACATAAATAAAGAACATACGCGTAGAGTAATATAAGTTGTGGTATAAGACAAAAGCTTGGATTAAAGTTGGATTAAAGTTCTCAACAGTGGTTCTATACATAGACAATTTTATATTTTGTTTGTTTCTATTGTCTTATAAATCAATTACTTTTTAAAAAAAATATTGTTTAATTAAATACACTTGTAGATTTCTAATCAAGTTTATGAGAATTGATTCAATACTGATAATCTGATTCAATACTGATACTAACATTCAAATTATTTATTTTCTATCATATATATATATATATATATATATATATATATATATATATATATAGAAAGAGAGAGAGAGAGAGAGAGAGAGAGAGACATCCAGATGTGACGCCTAAATTTGTGTGTTATTAAAAAAAAATAGAAAAAACTATACATATGTTTCCCTATTCACCATCAAATACACATGTTTCTTTTTAATAAAACATTAATCTAAGCTTTACATTTGGATGACTTTCTCTCTTTCTCTCTCTCTCTCTCTCTAATTATATATATATATATATATATAAAAGGTTATCTAAATGTGACGTTTAGATTTGTGTTTTATTAGAAAGAAAAAAATCTATACACACCTTTTTTATATACATGCTTCTTTTCGATAAAACACAAATCTAGGCGTCACATTTGGATGACCCTAAATATTATATATACACATATGTTTGTGTGTGTCAGTAACAACCTTTTATCCACTTCTGGATGAAAGTCTTTCTCAAGGAATTGCACTTACAATGATCTAATTTCATTGTTTGTCATTTTAAGTTCATGAATTTTGTCATTTCTATATTCCATCTACCTATTTGTCTTTTCGTTAGCATTTTATATTTTTGGATACCTCATCAATTATTTCTGTTTCAAATAGTGATCTTTCTTACCGTGTTATTGAGTCAAGTTCATTTTAAATTTTCAATTTGTATAACATCATTCATTCTTGTTTATTTTCGAATCCACTCGTTTCACTTTATGTTTTTATATATTATTCCTAATATGCAGCTATCTATGTTCTTCTATGATCTTTTCATACTTTTCTATTTTTATATTGTCTACAGTCGCTTAATTATTTTGAAATTCAATATATATATATATATATATATATATATATATATATATATATATGTATGTATGTACGTATGTACGTATGTACGTATGTACGTATGTACGTATGTACGCATGTACGCATGTACGCATGTACGCATGTACGCATGTACGCATGTACGCATGTACGCATGTACGCATGTACGTATGTACGTATGTACGTATGTACATATGTACGTATGTATGTATGTATGTATGTATGTATGTATGTATGTATGTATGTATGTATGTATGTATGTATGTATGTATGTATGTATGTATGTATGTATGTATGTATGTATGTATGTAAGTATGTATATCACTCATTAGTATTTTTCGATATTTGAGATTATTTAGTGAACAAATTTTTTTTTATCCAATAATCTACAAAAGATATTTGTAGTCATTAATATTATATAGCGAATCCCCAAATATTTTTTGCAATAATATATGTTTATATATATATATATATATATATATATATATATATATATATATATATATATATATTTGTATTAAAAAAATGTTATCAATTATATAAGGTTTAGTTTTGTGTTAATTTTTATACTTTTTATAATTTAATATATAGCATCATAGCTCTCACATGTACTTTAGTTTAGGTATTACTCAGTATATATATCTTACTAGTATTATAAAATAATTGGGCAGTCTGATTCTTCCTGGGGATGGTACCGGAGTGAGCCAAATATTGGAAAGTCACTCGCTAACGTGCAACTATTTAAGAAATCCGTGATATATTATTGTACATATATCCGACGACAAAATTACGTCGAAAATTCACGTTGAATAATAATTCAACAGCGATTAGAAGCCTAACGGCTGGAATATTGAGTCCGTATCCAGAGACTCTCTCAGTGGAACATTTATAATTTCGTTGAAAAACACACACACCATGGAAGTTACTGTGACTGCCTTTTTGATTTTACAAATAAATAAATTAAATTGTTATATTGTAATGTATGTTATAATTTTGCATACATATCCGTTTTACATAATATACCGCGGAAATTCAACAATGAAAGCATTGTAAGGTCTATAATTAGAATCAAATAAAATCGCACACCATTGAAGTCGTTGTGACTGCCTTTTTTGAAATTAAATATTAAAAAAATGTAATTGTTATAAATGTTTTATATTATGACAAATATATTTGTTACGATTTTTTTTGATATTTTTAATATATATTAAATAATATAAATATAAATACTATTGAAAACAATTAAAACGAATTTTACTCTTATTTGTACTTAAAATTAGAAATTACCTGAATACATATTTAGTTGTACAATAAACTCAATGGGGGTATTCACACTAGTCAACATTCATACAGTATTCACGGCCCATTATCACTCGTCTCACACGCTCTTACCTGAAAACTAATTTTTTTAGGTGGGGGAATTTGTTGATAAGAGGGTGTGAGACGAGTGGTAATGGGCCGTGAATACTGTATGAATGTTGACTAGTGTGAATACCCCAATTGAGCAGTCCAATACTACCTAGCCATTGATATCTATATGAATCAAATACAAAATATCTATATAGATATGAGGCTTTGGTATATAAAAATAAATGGATTATTTACTATAGAAATCATTGTTTGTACTTATAGATATTTTTTTAATTTTTAATTAAGTATTTGATAATCATTTATAAATATTTTGTAATCTACAAAATATTTATTAACTTTTGAATAATATCATTCAACTATTACATTTTGGATTCTTCCTAGAAATTGGTACCTGAGTGAGTTAACACCAAGTTACTCATTAATATTGTGCTATTAAGAAATCAATACATGAAGATGTCACAATTGTCGTATTTCCGTTGAATAGTAATTCAACAATGAAGTAACCTTAATGGCTAATTATCGGAGTGCGTGTCCAGCTTCCATAAAATGTAACACCATGGAAGTTGTTGTGACTGACTTTTTGTTTCTTTTATTTAATTGTAAATGAAAAACTTCATTGTAATCAATGGGCCTTTCCACATTAGTCAGCATGCATACAGTATTCACGCCCATTACCGCTCGCCTCACATCCTCTTATCAACAAACTCCTCCATCTAAAAAATTAGTTTTCGGGTAAGAGCGTGTTAGACGAGTGGTAATGGGCCGTGAATACTGTCACTCGTATCGCACGCTCTTACCCGAAAACTAATTTTTTTAGGTGGGGGAGATTGATGATAAGAGATCATTATTGAAATTTATAGACATTTTTATAATTTTCAGTATAAGAAAATTATTTAGAGATTTTTTATTTTGCAGAAATACGTTTCAAAAGATATTTAATACTAAATTTTTAATAATAATTATTTGAAGAAAGTTTTACTATTAGAAAAAAAATTAAGTGATTTTTTCAAAATACCGAACATATTTGAATTGGTTGTTCATTTTTTTTAAATTATTGATATTATACTATTAGAAAGCAAAAAATTATATATATATATATATATATATATATATATATACGAGGTCGTTTGATAAGTCCGTGTAAATTCCGAAAGATGGCACCACTGGTGCATATCGAGGTTATTTTTAATTAGTAGTACCTCTTGGAAGAACGCACATCAAGTTTCAGCCATATCGGTCTATTCCTTTGTGTTTGACAATCGTTGGAATCAAGGAAATCGAGTGATTGTCAAATAATGGACGAAAAAGAATTTCGCGTGTTGATTAAACACTACTTCATTAAAGGCAAAACGCCTCAGGAGACTAAACAGAAGCTTGATAAACATTATGGTGACTCTGCACCTTCGATTAGTGCGGTTTATAAGTGGTTTCAAAATTCTCGGAGTGGCCATATGAGCACAAGAGACGCTGAACGTTCAGGACGCCCTGTTGAGGTCACCACTCCAGAAATCATTGATAAAATACATGATATGGTGATGGATGACAGAAGAGTGAAAGTGCGTGAGATTACTAGTGCTGTAGGCATCTCGTGTGAACGGGTACATAATATTTTGCACCAACATTTGGACATGAAAAAGCTATCCGCCAGGTGGGTGCCGCGATTGCTCACGATCGACCAAAAACGAGGTCGTGTGAAGTGTTGCAAGAACGGTTTGCAGCTGTTTCAGCGAAATCCGCAGGACTTTAAGCGTCGTTTCATCACTGTAGATGAAACATGGATACATCACTACACTCCTGAGACCAAAGAGCAGTCTAAACAATGGGTTATCAAGGGGGAATCTGCTCCGAAAAAGGTGAAGACAATTCCTTCGGCCGGGAAGGTTATGGCGACTGTCTTTTGGGATTCGCAAGGAATAATCTTTATCGACTATTTGGAAAAGGGTAAAACCATTACAGGTGCATATTATTCATTGTTATTGGATCGTTTGAAAACCGAGTTGCAAGAAAAACGTCCCCGATTAGCCCACAAAAAAGTCCTCTTTCATCAAGACAACGCACCAGCACACACCTCAGCAGTTGTGGCAGCAAAACTAATGGAAATAGGGTTCCAAATCGTTTCACATCCCCCCTATTCTCCAGACTTGGCTCCATCGGACTATTATTTGTTCCCTAATATGAAGAAATGGCTCGCGGGAAAAAGATTTTATTCGAACGAGGAGGTGATTGCAGGAACGAATGACTATTTTACAGACTTGGACAAATCCTATTATTCGGAAGGGATCAACAAACTAGAGCAGCGTTGGATGAAGTGTATAAGCCTAAAAGGAGACTATGTTGAAAAATAAAAACGATTTATTCAAAAAAATGAAGCAGTTTTTATTTTTACACGGACTTATCAAACAACCTCGCCACAATGAATATATATATATATATATATATATATATATATATATATATATATATATATATATATATATATATATATATATATATATATATATATATATATATATATATATATATATATATATATATATATATATATATATATATATATATATATATATATATATATATATATATATATATATATATATATATATATATATATATATTATATATATATATATATATATGTTTATATATATTATGTTGTCAAGTATCTCCCTTCCGCTTTTTTTTTTGTACATAGCCGCGAAATTCAAAAGACAAAAAGGCGGAAGGGAGATATTTGACAACCTAATATATATATAATATATATATATATATATATATTTATTTATATATGTATATATATATGTGTGTGTGTGTATATATATATATATATATATATATATATATATATATATATATATATATTTATTAAAAAATCTGTTATCAATTATATAAGATTTTAATTTTTAAATCATATACTTTTCATAATTTAAAAAAAATAACATCATAACTCTCACATGTACTATAGTTTAAGTATGACTCAGTATATATACCCTACTGATACAAGAAGCTAACGGGCAGTCTGATTCTTCCTGGGAATTGGTACCTGAGTGAAGCCAACATTAAACAAAGTCACTCGTAATGCGACTAAAATCACAAGAATATTCCGACACAACCGTCGAGAGAAATTTCAGTTGAATTACATTCAACAGCGATACGTCAGCCATTATGGCTAAAATAAAAAAGAAGTCAGTCTGCTTATAGCGACTCAGAGAAAAAAAACATTCCATGTTAATGGAACCACAACCATGGAAGTTACTGTGACTGTCTTTTTGATTTTTTTTACAAATGAATAAATTAAATTGTAATGTTATATTTTCAGGAACGAATTACTATTTTACACACCTGGACAAATCCTATTATTCGGAAGGGATCAACAAACTAGAGCAGCGTTGGATGAAGTGTATAAGCCTAAAAGGAGACTATGTTGAAAAATAAAAACGATTTATTCAAAAAAATGAAGCAGTTTTTATTTTTACACGGACTTATCAAACAATCCTCGTATAAATATATTTATATAGGTCGATAAGAAGCAATGAAACGAAACTTTGATTCAGATAACAGTAAATTTAGTATGTGAAAAAGAAGACGTGCATACTTAAATATACACATACATATATATTTTTTCAATGGAAAGCAAAGTTTGCACACCAAACTTAATATCTTTTACAGTTTTCACCGTGAAAACCAGCATGTCAACGAATGTTCTTGTCTCTTTTGTAGTAGAATTTACTTTATGGAAAACTAGAGTCAAAGTTGAGATAATGTCGGTTTCAATAACTCGTGGGATTTAAAGATATTTTTTTCTTTTTGCGATATTTCTTCGACAACATGTAAAGATCTTTCGAGGAAAGGTTAAAAAAATGTCTGTACGGTATCAAGTTAAAAACAAAATGCATTTATACTACTTTCTTTTTCAATATATCCGGAAAAAGAAAATAAAAACATAACACTTCATTTAATACGATTATTGCTATTTGCAATGGACTGATATTTTTCGTTTTGATAAGATGTTATCTTCTTTTATGGTTTCATTTATATATTTCTATTTATATTCGTTTATACTTATTTTTATTTTATACTTCTGAACATTTAATTAAATGATTAATTACACCTTTGATATATTATTTATTTATTTATTAAATTACTTATTTTTGATAATTTTAAATAATTTTATTAATAAACGATCAATTGTTAATAAAAGTTTATCACATTTAAAATAATTTAAATTATATCAATAAAAAGAAGAAAAAAGTTTATCAATATATATATATATATATATATATATATATATATATATATATAATTATAATATTTTTCATATACAATATATTATTGTATAAAAGTATATATTTTTTGGTATAAAAATATACGTTTTTATATTATTGCGAATAAAAAATAATTCAGTGTAATATCTTTATTATAGAAAATGAAAATCAACTTAAAATAAAATATTTACATATGTTAATAAAAACTTTAATATAAAAATGTGAAATAATAAATAATAAAAACATAATGTTTACTAAGTGAACTATATAATGTATATGAAGTGTCATAAAGAAGACAAAGGATGGTTTTCAGTGTCGTTTTAATATTTCATCTTCTCTTTAGTAGATCATATATATCGCGAATTGTCTGCAATCTTAACTGAGTAAAAACTATTATCAGTGATTTCCAGCAAAGTAAATAAATATTTTATGCTTTGGTCATTCCATCAGCATATAAGAGACAAGAGAGCATGGATGTCATGTAGACCTGTTTTATTTATTTGTTACTACAGTACAAATGCACAGAGAACTTCCAGTGTCTCTAATACTAAAAGTGACTCCTTCGTATTCTGCTATGAGTATCTTATGTTCTTTCGCTTGATAAAAATAAACAATGTGCTTTATAGCGATATTGTACGACCGTACCTCGATGATATCGTAAGACGTTTTTTTATGTGCGAAGAACGTGAGCAAAGGACTGTTTGTTGGTAGGATTGTCGGCTGGTGGAATATGTTAGTATTTTTTTACAACATTCTTAGAATATCATCTTTTTTACACCGATACTATATTTGATGTATAAACGGAGGTCAGTTTAATATCAGTATTTTGTAGTTTTTTTTTTTTTTTTATCAAACCGGAAGTGTTTGTAAATATTTGTTTGATCACATTTTGTTACTCAAACAGAATATTTAAATATTGATTTCAAATTCAATAATAATATTATATTTTACATATATAGTATTTAAATTTTTGATATTTTTTAATAACTAAAGTAATTTCTATATTAAAAATGTATAGATACTTGATTTTTATTTAATATATATAGGTATCTGGTAATATATTCTGTATTTTCAAAAAAATTGCTTGATTTTTTTTTTATTGTAAAATTTCTCAATACGAAATAATTATCATCAAAAATAAATATCAATTATTATATATATGTATAAATTATTAAAAATATAAAAATTTATTTACTTATACAAAATAAACAAAATCAGTAAATAACACATTTCTTATACTGGAACTTATAAAAATGTTCATAAATTTCAATAAATAACTTAAAAACTGTAACACATTCATTATACTTAAAATATAATATTACAATTTAATTTATTCATTTGTAAGAAAAAAAATCAAAAAGGCAGTCACAGTAACTTCCATGGTTGTGTTCCATTAACAATGGTTAATGTTTTTTTTCTGAGTCCGCTATAAGCAGACTGACTTCTTTTATTCAGCCGTAATGGCTAAACGTAGCACTGTTGAATGTAAATTCAACTGAAATTTCACGACGGTTATGTCGGAGTATCATCTGTGATTTTAGTCGCATGTTTACGAGTGACTTGTATGTTGGCTTCACTCAGGTACCAATCCCCAGGAAGAATCAGACTGCCCGTTAGCTTCTTGTATCAGTAGAGTATATATACTGAGTAAAACTTAAACTATAGTACATGTGAGAGTTATGATGTTTTTTTTTTTTTAAATTATGAAAAGTATATGATTTAAAAATTAAAACCTTATATATATAATATGATAATATATATATACACACACATATATATATATATATATATATATATATATATATATATATATATATACATATATATATATATATATATATATATATATATATATATATATATATATATATATATATATATATATATATATATATGACCCAAATGAGAATAAAGGATAGCAAATAAATATGTCTAAATCAATTTTATTTATATATCTCTCTCTCTCTCTCTCTCTCTCTCTATATATATATATATATATATATATATATATATATATATATATAAAATATATAATAAAAATTATTAGCAATTTTTTTTACATAATGAAAAATACAACAATGATATTAGACATAATAGTACAATTATTAATTTAAGGATTACTTACAAGTTTATAAAATGTATAGTCATCCAGATGTGAAGTCTAAATTTGTATTTTATTAAAAAGAAACGTATATATAGGGTGGTGTATAGGGACACATGTGGATCACATTTGAATTACCCTATATAAAGGTATTTAATAATCATATATTGTTTATTTTTCTCAATTAAAATTATTTTATTTAATTTTTCAAGTTATTTGCTTTTTTATAATGATCTGAAGAGTATGATATATTCATAGAAATTTGAGAATGGTATTATTTATATAAATTAATAACAAATACTAAATGCTATAATTACTTATCAAGTTAAGCTATAATATATTTCTTAAAAATACTTATTAATAATTTTCTTTCAAGTAGATATTATTTATTCAGTAATAATTAAATTATTTTTGATAAAATGAAAATCGAATTGAAGAATAATGTTGACAAAAAAATGTAACAGTGAAAAATATAGTAAATATAACCTTCTGTGCATAAATCTAATAGATAAATTTGAAAGTTGAATGAGTTTAAAATTAACTGTTAAAAACGTAAATGTTTTATATAACATTTATAAATCCTGACTTAGATATATTTTTATGTTGAATTTAATAAACGTTAAATAAAATTAGATCGAACGAATTGAATAAAATCATGAAAAACTGCATCTTAAACATGTTCTTGTTCATAAAAAGCATGAAATTATATATATATATATATATATATATATATATATATATATATATATATATATATATATATATATATATATATATGAATGTATGGATAAAGATTCAATTTTCAACTACATAAATTCCAATTTGTACAGTTTACATTTTATTATACTTTTATATTGGCTGTAGAATATCAGCTTGACAACAGTCTCTATTTATTTACAGACAACTAACGTCGAAGATCCAAAATGGCCGCGTTCGTCGCAAAACAAATGGTGGGCAACAAATTGAGCGCCGTTAAGGGTAAGTACATTGACGCATTCATTTCAACGCGTACAAATTTTCTTCTTCATACCATTGAACATGATTGTTTAAAAGTTCCATCAACATGTAAACATATCTGTATATGCATATATATATATATATATATATATATATATATATATATATATATATATATATATATATATATATGTTTGTATGTTGGTTATTTTTATTCTATTGTGAATATAAATGTTAATGGAAAATAAATAATTACATACTTCTATTTTGACTTATAAATCAAAATTGTTCTTAAATTGTTCGTTCATGTATTGGATTTTTTTTTATAAAACAGATTAATTAAAACCAAAGTTATTGATTATATTATAGTAATTAATTATATGGTTGTACTTAAATATATACATATTGAAGCAGAGTAAAATAAAAATATAAAATTTAATTAAATGGAGAAGATGTTATTAAATTATATAAATTGACCTACGGAAACATTTTTTACATTGATTAAATTTTTACACAAATACATATTCAAACATTAATATCCATATATTTGTATATTCATTGAACAAATAAGTTTATATATATATATATATATATATATATATATATATATATATTATATAGTTTTATTTTTTATATAAAAAATAGTTTATGTTTATATGAATGTTATTTCGAAATAATTATTCGATAAAAAATAATACTCTACTTATCTGCTCAAGTATATTGTTTTTATAACATTCTTCCTGTTATCATTGTAATTTGGATGAATTTAGTTTGCTTTACAATATGTATATTTAATTTGTAAAATGTGAATGATTAATTTTAAAATGAAATCAATACTGTTCGTTATTTAGTATCATCCAAATGTGGCGCCTAGATTTGTGTTTTATTGAAAAGAAACATGTGTATAGGGTGGTGTATAAAGGAACATGTGTATAGTTTCTTTTTAACAAATCTAGGCATCACATTTGAATGATTCTATAAAATTTATATTAAATTTTAAATTTTTTTTAACACTAGATTTTAGATCAAATATGTTTTTGAAATCAAATTAGAACTCGTTTATAATATGGTTATTCATTTTAAATGTAACAATTTTTATTATTCATATTTAATTGTTTAATATTTAGTAGATGATATAAACGAGAAATATCTCAATCGATTCCAACACATTAATGAATACCCTTAATAATAAATACAGGTACTCAAGATAATTTCTAGTTTATTACGAAGACGCCTAGTCATTACTCGTAATAATAGTTCAATTTGACGTTTACTTTTGTGTGATGTGAAATGAACTGAGTATTTCTATCTGAGAAAACCAATTAAGTCAACAGTGTTTCACTAGGTACTATATTTACACTCTATCAGAATTTGTGACAAAATGTCAATTGTCGTGTTTCATTATTGCAAGGCAGAGTAATTGTTTTAAATTAATTTTATTCAGACGATTGTTATAGATACCAAGTTTAAAATAACCATAATTGACCTGAGAAGTAATTTAGTATATATATTAAAATGTATATGAGTGTAAAATTTGTTATTAGTTATATTAGATAGTGCCATAAACGAGATATCATCTCAGTGAAATTAATCGTTTTATGTTTAATATCATTTTGAAATGAGTATCTGTCTTTAAACATATTTTCAAATATTAAAAGTGTATTTATTTTTTTACCTAAATTTTAATTATTTTCGAATGAGTTAGTTAATTTAAAATATTAAATAAAAAATTGATCGTTTAGAGTAGATAGATTTTTCAACAATAATTTAAATATTTATTATTTGTTGTTTATTGAAATCAAGTTTTGTTAATATAAGATGTACTCAAATAAAATATTTATATAAAAATTTACAAGTACTTTCGTTTCTACAGATGACACTTCTCTATATCTTAATTAAATAAATGAAAAGTATACAAAAAGAGAGACTGTCTTCATTGTTATTCTTTTTTACCGAGATTGAATAAATTGTAATTAAAGTTTATAAAGCATATTATTTTTAAAATAAGAGGATTATGTTCTTCGCTGAGTTACATTTATGTCATGTATATTTAAAGAATGTACTTTTATAAAACAGCGATTTTATAGACAAAGAAACATAATGCGTTCATTAAAAAAGTAAGTTTCATTGAAATAGTTTCAATTATGAACCTTTGATGAATCAGTCTCATTGAATAAAAAGAGTAATTCAGTTGTCTCTAAATCAACGGTTAGTGTTATCCCAAAAAAATAAAGTAAAATAAAATAGAATTCACTGTAAGTACAAGTAGTCATTGTTCGTGAGATGAAACGTTTTCGTCCTTAAGCCACTTTGGAAAATTGTATTTGCGTTGCTTATTTGCTTCTTCGATTCGAGGTCACGATGAAAGAGAATCGTTCACTGTGTCGGAAAATCCTAAAGTGAAAAACTACTTGTCGCTGCTACACATTCTCGTTTGTACAATGGACTTCGTTACACGACATAAACATATATCTGTGTGTGTATGTATGTTCGATCTTACACATGACATCACAGTCAGGTCATCAAACTGTATATAAATCGTCGAAGATAGTGTTGATAAGACTGTGATGTTCGTCTCTATTGACTTGTTTTGTTGTTCTCTTTGTCTCGTTATTTTTATTCTATTGATTTAACTATGCACTGTCTTGATTTATATTGAATAAAACTGATTGTTATGTGTGTTTATGCTATGATTTACTCAGTACGTGAACAATAAATGATATTTGAAATAGTTTCTACTGTTCTATTTTTATTGGACTCGTACAGCGAACTTAATTGAAAAACATTGTACTTTATACGGAATTCCTCGAATATCTTTTTTATTCAATGCACTGCATGAGATTTATTGAAGTGTTGAACTTGCCACTCGTAGTTTTATGATGTTCTGGTCGTACTTGCTACTATATTTTCTTTTTTTTATCTCTTCTCATACATATATTCATAGCAATTATATAATGTATTTATTTTGGAATATTTCTATATTATTTCACTTATATTTTAAATAATAATATTTAAAGTTTATGACATTTTCTAAATTTTTCGTTTTGTAATATATTTATTAATTAAATCTTTACGTTTTTGTATTAAAATCTAAATAAATGATGTCATTGATAAGATCTAAAATTATAAAAAATAAAACTGAATATTTACTTGAGTTTTATTTTTGGTACATTTTATATTTTCCACTAGTAGCTCAGTGTGGTTTTATTTCACCGCATTACAATGTTATTGTTGTCGATATAGTCAATATATAAATAAATACAATTTAAATTAAAGAATTACAAAATTAGTGATGCACTAATAACCAACAAAAGAAGACATTAAAACATTTAAATTGAACATTAATTCGTTTCGATGTACGTTAATTAAAAATTTATTACATTTCCGAGTGCAAGCTTTGAGTTAGATAAACCTCCATTATCTATTGTATTATATTAATTGATTTCATAAATTATACATATTGTATTTGGCATTCATTTATCAAACTGAATTTTGAAAATGACTTTAGGTATGATCTTTGCTATAACTAATCGAGTCCATTGAGAATTTCCTCTATATAGCGAAACCATTATATACAAAAGAGGTTATTAATTCTTCATTTCCTCATTTTATACATATAGGTATATACTTAATTATATATTAAGTGAAATTGATGTTTAAGTTCCTTTCATAGTCATTTCATTTGTTAATATGAACTATTTTAATTGAATGAACATGCAATGTTATCAAAATGTTAATGTATATTTTTAGTAAAATTGAAATATTTTCAGTATAAAAATTTCAATATATATATTTACAAGTAAACTGTATTAATATACATTTTTATGAATATTTTTTTAAATATTATATATTTTATAATTTCTCTTAGTCAATTCATTGAAATATTTGATTACAAATAAACATATGGAAATAATTAAAAGAATTTATAAAAAGTAGCATTCATAATATGAGAAATTTGTTAAAACATTCTGGCACTTCTTGGGGAATAAAAAAAATTGAGACAAATCGTTTTTAATGAATACATATTTCTTGTGTTAATATAAAAATAATTGTTGAATGGGTAATATAATTAAATTGTAGAAATGTTGAAAGTTAATGTACTGACTAACATTTTTTAATTAATTAACATTGAAAATGCAACAATATTTAAATCTTTATCAGGTTATATATATATAATGTGTAAAATAAAATAATTGTTATAAAATAAATATTTACATTACATTATTTTGTAAAATGTTTTTAATGTAAAGAAAGTATGCAAAAAATTATTTTTTCATATAATAAAAAATAAGGTGTAATGTAGCTGAGAAATATTAAAAATTATAATATTAATTTTTATATTTATCTTTTTATCTTGGGTTAATATTGGATTTGAAACTATTTTTGTCATTAACATACACACATGTTTCCTCATATATATATATATATATATATATATATATATATATATATATATATATATATATATATATATATAGCTCTAGATAGCTAGCTGTAGAGTAATCTATTTGTCATTTATCTGAATGATGAAGTTGCCTGATTGAATTCTGGACAGTAAATTACTAGCGTAGAATGCATAGTGAGAACCCATTTACGATGAAGTCGATGTTCTTATTACTTAGATGGCGATTGAAATTGCATTTCCAATAGAAAACTTATCGACTGAATTTTGTAGCTTGTCGGTTATTAATTGTTTTTTAAAATAAAATGCTTTCGTGATTCAGTTACTGTTTATAGACTATTTTAAACGTTTTAATATCTAATTTATTATTTATGATTGTACATTTTTATAGCATGAAATAAATATTTAAAAAAAAATTTGAGAAGAAGATATTTGATTTAAAAACGACTATTTATTTATATAATTTTTCTCTTTTTTATGTTTGGAAATTAGTTTTCACTCTTTATTTACAAATAAAAGTAAAACTGATAAAATTTATGTCATTTGCATTTCATTAAATACTTTAATAATAGAATGTTTATAACTAAATTCATTTTGATACTTTTTTTATATAAATATTTTTGTTTTAAATATGGAACATTTGGAGATGTAATTATTTTTGAATTAGGTTTTTTTAGTGAGAATTTTAAATAAAATAATTTTATTTAACTGATTTAGTTATTTGCCTGAATAAATTTTTATTATAATAATATATTTTTATACACAATAATTTACAAAACTTTTTTCTAATACTAATTATATTTTAAATATAATATAGCAATATAATCTATTAATTATAAAATAATATTAAAATATACTATTGTTTTATTATATCTATATATGCACACATATACATATCATCAGCCTCTTTATATTCAATGTTGGATAAAGGCCTTCCTCAAAATTGTCTACTTCGACTGATACATTGCCTTCCTCTTTTAGTTCTCACAAATTTTATTATATCTCTGACCCATCCATTCATGAGTCTCTTCCTGGGTCTTCTTATATATCAAGGTTCCAAATTAATAATTTCCATTCTCTATTGACGGTCTTCTTTGTTTGCTCTAAGACCGGTTTATTTCCATTTATAAATTATTATTTTAGCCATAACATCCGTAATTTTTGTTTTATCTCTGAATTAATCAGTTCTCTTTCTATGTTTTCGTGTTATTTTTAACATGGCATATATATATATATATATATATATATATATATATATATATATATATATATATATATATGTATGTATGTATATATATGTCTGTGTGTATTTTGTGTACATACACATTCATTCCTTTTATTTATTTTCTTTACTGAATTTTTTAAATGAATATTATATATTGGAAGATTTCAAAGTTTCGATGAAATTCTTTTGTAAAAAACCTGAATACGATTAAAAGAAATAATTTCAAAAGAAATTATCCGTACCATATTAAAAGGGATGTAAAATGAATTTCATGTGTTTTCCTGATGAAATCAGAACTCAGCATTTCAGTCGGATTGTTCTTAACAGCTACTACAATTCCGTGGTAACATGGTTTGTTTTGTTGGATGAGTGTACAAAGTTCCAGACCACCGCAACTGTACAAACGTTTCCGGTCTGTGTGATAAACGTGCACGCATTACGCCACGTCTGAGAATTTCTTATTTAACAAACAAATAACAGCGCGAAGAGCCGAAGCATTTCCCTCTCCTTTATGACCCACGCACACATAATATATCTTCGAACACGCCACACGGAAAACCAGATCTACTCACAACGTACGGTTTCTAGGTTATGTAATGTCGTTATGACTGTTGTCGACAAACGCGGAGTTATGTACATACTTCGTATTTTTTCCTAGAATTTTATGTATATTAAATGCTTTTACACAAAGACATAAATATTCTTTTGATTCAAATAAATTTGTGTTAAGTTATTATTGTCTTGTTAACGTAATGAAATTGCCGATTAAAATAAGTGGAAAAATAATTTATGGTGGAAAAATGTTTTAATATTTGTTAACGTATGATTTTTCCAGAGATTTTTTTTATATATGTACAAAAGTGTACTTCAAATTATGTGTACTTGCAGTATATAGTATAATAATGGCTTTTTGATGCATTGATGTTTTGCCAGTTAGCTGATGTCAAACGTTCAAAGCCCATTTACACTTATTGTTGGCGTCGGCGCCGGTTATTGATGCTTATATGTGTATCTATGGATCGTTAGAAACATGCCTGTATCAAAAAATCCTCAATTTTTTTTAGAAAATTTTCAACAAAAATTTAAGTTATACCCTTTGCGTTTTTTATGTAGTTTTACCATTTTTTTTTCAAAATTGGTACATTTAAGAGTGACATTATATTTTGCAGGGCCAGTGTATTAGCGAATAGGGGTTGGTTTCGATCTAATACGTACAGTGGCGTAGCAGCGGTGTTTTGATGTTTTGCTGGTCAATCAACGCTAAACTTTTAAAGCCGTTTATAGGTGTCGATGATCATTTCTGATGTTTATACGTGTATTTCGTATCATCAGAGATGCGATTAAGTCAGAAAGTCGTCCAAAAAAAATTTGAAAAATTTCATCAAAAATTTAAGGTCATACCCTTTGCGTTTTTGCCGAAAATATTTTTTTCGAAATCGGCGAATTTAAGAGTGACATGTTATTCTATAGAGCTGGTGTATTAGCGATTAGGTGCTGGTTTTGATCTAACGCGCGCAATGGCGTTGTAGCAGCATTTTAACATTTTGACTTTTTGCCGGCCTACCGATGTTAAACGTTTAAAGTACGTTTATGATCGTTGTAAGTGCCAGCGTCGATTTATGATACTAATACGTGTACCTATGGACCATCAGTAACGCAAATATATCAAAAAATGGTCAAAAAATTTTTTGAAAATTTTCATCAAAAATTTAATGTCATACCCTTTACGTTTTTGCGTTTTTTTGCCAAAAATATTTTTTTCGAAATCTGCGAATCTAAGAGTGGCATGTTATTCTATAGGGCCGGTGTATAATCGATTAAGCATTGGTTTCTATCTAACGCGCGAACTTACGTAGCAGCAGGGTTTTGACGTTTTGACTTTTTGCTGGCTGACCGACGCCAAATGTTCAAGGTCCGTTTACGATTGTTCTAGGCATCGATACCAATTTCAGACGATTATATGTGTATCTACCGACCGATAACAACGCGTTGGTATCAAAAAATCGTTAAAAAGTATTATTTTTTTTTACCAAAAATTGAAGGTTTTTAACCCTTTCATTAAAATGGAGTTGGTTGTCATTATACTGCTCTGTACGGGACATTTGATATGTGAGTTTATGAAATAATGCAAAATTATTAATTAATGTAAAATTGTTAATTAATGCGAAATGTTGAAGGGTGATTCTAGTCACCTTTAGTATATAACAAGCGTTCGATGTTGAGTAACTACAATCACCTCTAGTATGCAACGACCGTTTGATGTTTGGTGATTGTAGTCATTTTTTGTAACAAAAGGGTTAAAACTAATAGTAATTTATTTATAATCAAAAATCTATAGGAACTAAAAAAACTATTTTATTAAAAAAATATTATTTGTATTTATACGAGTTAAATAATTCAAATCTCGTTTAAATTTACGAATTACATTAAGAAATAATCAAAATAAATTTACATGAAATGAAAACCGAAACTATTCAAGTAAATTGTATTTTTCTTTCGTTAAAACGTAGAACAAAATTAAAACGAAAAATACTTTGTAGAAATTTACGATTTGTTAAATTATACCAAAATTCTTTTAGTTCAACAATGAATACATTAAATTACATTCTAGTAAACTCATATACACATACATGCGTATATATATATATATAAATGTGTGTGTGTATTTTCGTACCTGGTGCGTATGTTATAGGTAGATATATAATTGCTTTATCGAAACACACACGTACCGTAATACTACGAACGTAATACCTCCATTGTCTATTTTTACCGCATACAAAAATTCGAGTGGAATCCATTTCATTGGCAATATCACGTCATCATTTCCATCGTACTATTTTCAATATAACGCGCACCGATCGTTGTAATCCTGCCCGTGTTCATGATATTATCGAAAATACCGACATGCTGCTGGAACGGAATTCAGAGAACTCGTGACGATACACCGTCGATGCCATTGCGAGATGCACGGGAGAACCAAGATCCCAATACTATACTAGATGCGATTTACATAAAATGGCCATAATCGTTGATCCCACCATTTAGACGATTGGTTAACTAAGACATGATAATAGTGAGTATTTGCAGTTATTAAATGCGAACTTGTTCTAGATAAACGAACTACTGTTTTAATTAAACTTATTTCCGAATGTGTTAGAAATGATTATGTAATCTAATATGTGTGAATTTGTTTAATTATAGAAATTAACTTTGAAATACAAATTTCTATTCCAGGATTTTTTAAAATAAATATCGACACATTAGCAACAATGTCCATTTATTTTCTTTTTTTAAAAAATAAAGATATTTCATTACCAGTTAAATAGTTCATTTGATAGATTAGAACTTGATTTATATTGAAAAAAATTAATTTAAAAAAAATGCAGTTAACAATTCCATTTTTAAATTTTATAAAATTCTTTACGAAAACTAAAATACACATGCCAAGAAAAAATCAGTCAATTCAAATAACGATTATAAAAAAATGTTGGGTATTTTATGAGTAGATACTTTTTTTTAATAGAAGGAAAATAAAATAAATTCAAAATTCTGTTTACATTGATAATTATTTAATATCAGTGTATTATTACGTTTTACTCTTGTTACAACAGCTGACTGATACTTTGAAAAAGTTCAAGTGTTTTGTACGAGTATGATCAAAGAATAATTGAAAAAAGGCGATTGAGAAAATTATTTCAGATTCTATATTCTTCTTTTTCACAAATTCAATAGAAAGAAATATTAGTCTCGTTTGAAAATATTATCCAGAATTACCCACTCATGTATATTAAACTTTTAATAGGCGAGTTAAGATTTTTCTATTTTCATACATAAATATTAGAAAGTTTAACAAGAAAAGTTCTGAGCATATTACTTTGTTATTAAAAATGTAAATTATATACATACATATATATATATATATATATATATATATATATATATACATCATTAAACATAAAAATATTAAATAGTCTTACTAGAATACGTAATATTAGAAAAAAATCATATCTTTAAATGTTACATATTATAAATAAAAATATAAAAAATACATTTTAACCAAAATAAACTTAATTAGAATTTTTTAATATTAATATATTTAAAAAGAAATAAAATAATCAGTATCAATTTTGTTTACTTTTATTTGTAAATAAAGAGCAATTTACAAAATTGGTACTAAAATAATAATTAATTCAAGTATGTATATAGGATGATCTAAATGAGACTGAAAAATTATAAAAGATAGTAAAAATGCTAAAGAAGTAAATGTATGTCTAAATCTTTCAGTCTCATTTTAGCCACATTATATATATATATATATATATATATATATATATATATATATATACACATATGTACATATACGATATACAGAAATATATACCATCTTAAAACTTTCTGGAGCATTCAAACTTAATATAAAAATGTCATTGAAATTCAAATGTTATATTAATTTCAAATTTATATAATTATATTTTCATAAATATTTAGAATATCAGAAAAATCTTTTTTCTAATAATACTGATATATTCTTACTAACATTTTTATTTATTTATGTTGTTAATTTTAGAAATATAATTATAAATGGTTAAAAGTATTTTAAATAATTTTATGAAATTTTTTTTGTCCTCAAATTATTCAAGATATTTTTCGCATTGATTAATGTTCTCGTGTTATTTTATAAATTTAATAAGGAACAAAATGTTTTCGAACAATATATATATATATATATATATATATAAAACATATTTAATCATCCAAATGTGATGCCTAGATTAGCGTTTCATTAAAAAGAAACTATACACATGTTTTCCTATATACATATTTCTTTTTAATAAACACAAATCTAGGCATCACATTTGGTTGATCTTTTATATTAGTTTTTTATATAGTTTTTATTATATAACAGTTTTCAAAAATGGCACTGTAAAATATATTATTTTTTCCAATAAATCCTATATTAATTAAAAATAAATTCCATATTATTATAATTTTTAAAAAATTTAATAAACCATTATGAAATGTTATGTTTGTAATTTATTTGTTTTATATTAGTAAGAAGAATTTAAAAAATAATATTTAACATAATATTATTAAAGTTCAGAATTGTATTTTTTTAAAACAGAATTTATTTGATAAAAATTAAATAACAAGTTCTAAAGTAAAAAGGCATATGTAGAAATATTGACACAAGGCATTAATGTAGAATATATATATATATATATGGATATGTATTAATAAAAAAATCAATATTATGAGCTATATTTGAATTTCCAGTAAAAAATTCATCACAAAGACCTATAAATTGTATTCAATTTATTAATCAAACATCAACACTATATAAATTTGAAATCTGTAAATATTATCTACCGTCAGTTTATTTACCAATTTTATCACGAACGTCAAATACATTCGCATAAACAAGACAATTTTTCATTATATAGAGCAGCGCCTATTGTGACATACGTCTAATAAACAAACAATATCAAACATAACGTCGGTTCATTGTTCTGAATAATAGCTATATATATATATATATATATATATATTGCTAATGAAAATGAACATCTCGCGGCGATACAAAGCAGGAAATATTTACTTCCGTGCGATGAATGCGGTAAATATAAAACCTTTACAGAACTAATAACACAAACGGTTAAGAATTTACATCGTTTGCGTTTTATTGGAGTTTGATTCTATCGATTCAGTGACCGCAGGAATAATAACAAACGTTGTAATTGTTTATAAATATTTTGAATTTCATGTGGTACAGAAAGGTAACGTACGAGTATTGTAAATATTTTTATTCAATAAATAATTGATTATATATATATATATATATATATATATATATATATATATATATATGTATATATATATATATATATAAGTATATCCGTATAAAAATATGAATGTGTATATACATAGAGTGGTTGTAGATTATCCTGGATTAATCATGCGGCAGATTAATCCTGCTTCAATTTTATGGTTTTCTAGATATACAAGTGCTATACTAAATGAAAGTTTTATTTATTCTAAAATATTTAATCAGTAAAAAGGTTTTTACGTAATATAAGTTATATTTTAAATTAAAGTACGGGTTTTACCAAAAAAGGACAAATTAAAGTAATAAATTATTGAAGCGTTTTAATAATTAATAAAATATAAGTTTATACAATATTATAAGTGTATTTTTCCATAACAAGGTGACCTCAATAAAACTGAATGGTTTAAACATATATTTACTTCCTTTCTATAACTTAATATTCTTCAATCTTATTTGAATCACCCTTTACCTAAAAAATTGTAAACAAAATTTTTAAATATATACTTATATATCTATATAGGATAAAAAATACAATTCGTAATAAAAATTTCTACCTAAAATATTATTTTATACTTGGAAATCTAAACTTTCCATTTTTCAAAATAAATATTATTTTTCAAAAAACTTTCATTTTTACACTTCATCGATTTTACGTTTTATACTATATCAGTCACCTTTTTGTGTGTTCTCATATCAATTTACACGTTTTTTGGTCATGTTTAGAAATTCTGAACATGATCCTTTTTATGCTTCACTAAGTTGTCAAAAGTTTTTGCTTCATTTTTGCATTCAGTGTCCAAGTTTCTGACCCATAAGTACAAGTAGGTAGTACACATTAGTTATATGTTTTTCTTGTGTGTTTATATATATATATATATATATATATATATATATATATATGTATATATATATATATATGTGTGTGTGTGTATATGTAATATGTATAAGTATTTGGAAAATATAAAATCTAAATATTTTGTGTGTTATTATATACAGAAAAAAATTAGTAAATTAAATGTTCAATTAAACACACACACACACACACATATATATATATATATATATATATATATATATAAATATAAATAAATCATCACCACAAGATATAAAAGAATGCAATAATAATTTATTATTCATTTTATTTGTTTATACAAATTTGCTGATGCACATTTCTATACCTGTACAGTCATCTTCAGAGCGCAATATTAATTTATTTTAAATGTTTACCAGTTTTGTGAATAATAAAAGTGCTATTAAATACTTTTATAATATCTTGTGGTATTGGATTGATAATTCATTTATATTAAAATGAATTTGTCTATCAAAATAGTGATATATAAAGTAAATAATACATATATATATATATATATATATATATATATATATATATATATACATTTATATATATATACATATATATATATACACACATATATATATATATACATATATATATACATATATATATACACACACATATATATATATATATATATATATATATATATATAATTTTCGAAAAAATGTGAAGATAAGCAAAATTTCAGAAATAACAAAAAATAATGTAGATTTTAAATAATTATTCATACAAATTCCTTAATATTAGTGTTTGACTTATTTTTATTGTTTGTTATAAAAGCCAGTTGAGTTATTTATTTGACATAAACTTTAATACCATGATTAGTATAGATTATAGTCATAACCTAAATATATTTAGGCTTAAATTAATTATCTTTGATTGTGTCAAAAGTTATTGAATACAATGTAGTAATCTAAAAATGTTGATTTAATATAAACACCAAAAATGTATATATACCATCATCCAAATGTGATGCCTAGATTTGTGTTTTATTGAAAAGAAACATGTGCATAGTGTGGTATATAAGGAAACATGTGTATATATTTTTTTTTAATAAAACACAAATCTAGGTTTCGCATTTGGATGATTCTATATTTGAAGTTAAGAAAAGTGCGTATATAAATATGTATATATATATATATATATATATATATATATATATATATATATATATATATATATATATATATGTATGTGTGTGTGTGTGTGTGTTTGTGCATATACATATAAATATTAATTTATTGTCATCATCGTAAATGATAGTTTGATTGTAGTATATAAAAAATTTAATAAAAGATTGGAAATGATTTATGGTATATATATATATATATATAAATATATATATATATATATATATATATATATATAAATATATATATATATAATTGTACGAATTTCATATTGGAATTCCGATATGAGTCGTTCTCTACATACCTAGACACTCAATATTCGAAATATCTATGTTCAATAAGACATCGTACCGATTGGCCCTATGAAATATTCATCGTGAAAACGGCCGTATACATATACACATCAGACACCGTTCAAAGTTTTCCAAATCAATAACGCACCGCTAGTGTTCAACACTCGTCTGGTCCGTTCATATGTCGGTTCTCTGTCAGTGGTGGTCTTCGGTATTTGCTCAATAAAGGTTGCGCGTCGATAGGAATGGAGGATGACTGGTGAAAAAAAGAGGCGACGGCCTTCATATCAGATCAGATCGGATAATTCAGTACCGTACTTTATAATAAAGCGGACTCTATATAATACATGTAACCGATACATGATACGCGCTATGCAGATATTGGATTTTTTTATTGCTCACCGTTCGGACCTGTTCCGCTGATGTGGTATCAGTATGATGTCTAGTCGAACAGTACTACTTCCTATACATCTACCGATCGACTTCCCATAATCTATCTATCTATCTATATATATATATATATATATATATATATATATATATATATATATATATATATATATATATATATATATATCACGTACGTACGTGGTCGTTCTAACGAATTCCATGTGCACATTTATGTTAGTTTTTGTAGGTTGTACATGATGTACTTTAATCGACGAAGAAAAACAGCAATAATAAAACGATCTGTAAAACAAAAGCAAATGTAATTGTTAGTGTTTTGTGGTAAATTCGCTATCCTTTATCTAATGTAGATGAATAAAAACAAACAATTTTTTATTATTATTTTTTTTAAAAAAATATATTTACATGCACACATTTTATAATAAGAATTTACTATTAGAATTTGAATATCAATTCTTAAATACGATATTTTAATTTTATATATATATATATATATATATATATATATATATATATATATATATATATATATATATATATTCAATAGGATTTTCCAATAATAATGTCAGAACTTTGACAACTGGTGACAGCCATTTCGATTTTTTAAGCTAATTTTCACAATTTAACTCTGTATAGTTTGGAAAATTATCATGGAACGTTTCACTTCAACAATTCTTAAAAATTAAGTAAGTTATTAATTTAAAAAAATAAAATTCAACAAAACAAATTAAAATTATTAATTTTATTTTATTCCGGTTATATATATTGAATTTCTATTATGGATAATCGACTTATATATATATATATATATATATATATATATATATATATATATATATATATTTGAATTACTCATTCCTAATAACTGGAAAAATATATGTATGTATGTATTTTCATTTTATAATTCATGGCAATGGTCATTGAAATGTACATCAGCGTTTAAACTGTTCAATATGTTATTGAACATTTCTAGGTATCAAATCTTATATTGATTCGTTTGTGTAAAATTACAATTATGATACAAAAAATAATAACCATTTTGGAATTTTTTTTGGTAATTTACAAACATTTCTTTTATATATATATATATATATATATATATATATATATATATATATATATACACACAGAGAGAAAAAGAAAAAAGAATTATTGATCGTTAATTTGTTTCGTCATTAAAATGTTAGTATAATAATTTATTAATATCAATATTAACAAATTATTTATAATTAAAAATTATTATTTATGAAAATGATAGTTTGTACAAATGAACGAAATTTAGATACAATGTTCATTTTATTATTAAATTTATTGATTAATAGAGTTGAATCAAGCATTATTTCCATAAACTATTATGTTTTTTTTTTTTGTAATAACCACAGTATTATATCGTAGTTGAAACTCGTATAATACAAATTGATTAAACATTTTATTGTATACAAATGTAATTAAAAAGTATATATATATATATATATATATATATATATAGAAAGAGAGAGAGAGAGAGAGAGATGAATGTGTATGTGTATAAAAAATGTATAAGTGTATATTATCTGAAATATTGTATTATACTAATAGTTGATATTAAATAAATAGTATTTTAAAAAGTATATATATATATATATATATATATATATATATATATATTTATGACATATTTATTTATGTTTAATTTATAATAGGGAAAATATATTTCTTGTAGAATAAATTGAAAAATATAAATACAGATAATAGTACAGACAGAAAATACTGTAATAACTCCACTGAAAATACTGTATATTGTTTTCATATTAGATATCTGTAAGATTATTTTGTTATATAATAAATTTCTACCATTATTATAAGGTAACCCAAATGAGGCTGAAGGATAGTAAAGAATAGTAAATTATACTAAAGAAGTAAATACATATATCAACCCTTCAGTCACATTTGAGGCCATATATATATATATATATATATATATATATATATATATATATATATATATATATATATATATATATATTCTATAAAGTTAAAAGTAATATTTTAAATGATGAGTAATCATTTTATTAATAAGTAATTATATAAAAAAATCTTTGGATAAAGGAAACTTTATGTGCAGTTTTATAAATTTAAGTTAAATAGAATACATTGTCTCAATACAAACATAACATTGAATGTTATACAATATATGTCTGATACTGACGTATAAATTCATTATTCTTTCACTAACGGTTATATTTACTTTTCCTAGAAGCAACCGATTACCGTCTTTAAAGTTACAAGAACGTATTTTCGAGTGCTATCGTGTAGACAAAGACGACGAGGTATCAATATAATGCACTCTATTGCACTGTAATTACTTTACTTGATGATTTATTAGCGAGTTATCTTTTTCATTATGATAAGAGTGTTCGACGAATATATATTTTTATACGGATAATTAAGAAAAACGGTAATTAGCTTGAACGTATCTTTGAAGAAGTGAACGTTGTTTTTCTGGAAAGTGTTTTATAATTACTTCAAATGCGAAACTTTTTAAAAATCTTGTGGAATATTTATGAAACTATTTTGGTAAGTAATTAATTAAATTTAATAACGTGTAATAAATTTATTTTTATCTTAGATAAAACTGAATATTTGTATTTTACATACAAAATATATATATGTTGATACGTATATAATACAGTATTTCAAATAAATAATTGTTTTTCTACAGAGTACTTTAATACATTAAAATTATTATTTAAATTATACATTTTTAAAAATGTAATAGTTATAAATAATTACTATAACAAGACATCAATAAAAGTATGTTTTCTTTCTAGGAGATTTTATGTTTAATTAAAATTATTTATCTGTAAACAACAAAATGCTTCTGTTATTCAAATATTCATATAATTTTTTAAAAAGTGATATTTTAGAATATTTTCTTTTCTTTTTGAGTATATCATTTTAATTTTATATTTAAAAAATATTATATAAATTTCAACATAAAAATTAAATTTTATAAAAATATATTATAATTGTTTAGTGGGCCTAATATTTTATTAATTTTAGTAAATTATTGATTAAATTTATTTTGTTTTATACAAAAAATTTATAAATTTAAATATTTAATTGATATTTTTGTTTGTTATTAGACAAAAAATACACATTTAAAAAAATGTAAAATATGTTATTTGATACAAAAATAATGATTTTATATTATAAGTTAATGACATTAAATTAATTTAAAATATGCAAATATTGTGAATTCTTTTGCATAGGGTGGTGACTCACGTGAGACTGAAGTATATTAAAGAATAGTAAATGATATCAAGCAAGAAAATGTATGTTTAAAACCTTTCAATTTCATTTGGGTTATTGTACAGAAGGTAACTAAATAAATATTAAAATATATTTGTGTGGAAGGAATTTGAAAGTAATTTTCAATATTATTTTACATAAAATTTGATAACAAAAATATGTTTCAGTTTTTATTATCTTCGTGAACTATGCATTTTGATCTTTAATAGAAACTAATAACAAACTATTAAGATTAATAATTTATAAAATATCAGTTAAATATATCTTTATATTTATAATTTAATAACTTAATTATCTAATATATATATATATATATATATATATATATATATATATATATATATATATATATATATGTATATACAAGCACACACATACAAAAGTTGATAGTGTGACTCACTGAAAAGGTATATTAACATTTATTTCGTAATTATATATTATACATATGTACTTACGTCATTTTGATGCCTTAATGTGTTGAAAGTGTACAGTGTCTCTTTGCAGCTATAAAACTTATTATTATATATGTTTGTACGTGTGTTTGTAATTGCACAAAGTTATGTCATATCTAATTACTTTTCAAGATTCTTACGACGATAGATGAGTTTATATGAATTTAATGTTTCGTCAAGTATATATAATCGGACTGAAACAATAATAGATGTTAACTGCAGAAAGTAATTAAACAAAATAAGGGTTGTTCTAGTTTTAATGAAATTTCTCATAAATACTAATATATATATATATATATATATATATATATATATATATATATATATATATATTCACAATACAAATATATGGTTATCCAAATGTGACACCTAGATTTGTATTTTATTAAACAGAAACGTGTATAGTTTCTTTTTAATAAAACACAAATCTAGGCGTCACTTTTGGATGATTTTATATAAACGAAATATTTTATATAAGTAACCTAAAATTCAAATTATCTTAAGTAATTAAATATCTATAAGTAATTAAATTTCTCATCACTTAAATAAAATAAAAGTTATTTGAAAATCACATCATGCATTAGTTTCAAATATTTCTTGAAAATTTATTATATTACAAATTTTAAAAATAATGTCACTATCTTCAGAGTTGAGATAATTAAAAGAGCAAGGTATTTAATTATATTTAGTTATTCTCTACATGAATGTATTTAAAAATTTTATTTATAGAAATATATATATATATATATATATATATATATATATATATATATATATATATATATATATATATATATATATATATATAGGTAGCCCAAATGAGATTGAAGAGTTTAGACATATATTTACTTGCTTACTATCATTTAGTCTTATTTGGGTTATTCTATAAATGAAATATGTTGAAATAATTTTTAAAATATTTATTTTTTTTAATTTCTCTTATTTTTTTAATATGTATATATTTATAGAAATTTTAACAGAAAAGCTCTGAGGATGATGGCATCGCCATCGAAATGCATTAGCCGATTTAATTACAGACTATGTAATTATAAATAACTAGTGAACAATAAGTGATTATTGAACACTTTAAACTATTGTGGTATTGGGGTTAAAATTTATTTGTGAAAATAATTTGTTTCAAAACAACAAATATATATTTATCTCTAAATGGGGTTTAGAAAATATGAATTATAATAGTTATGTAAGAACAATAATACAGCAGTATTCCAAAAATATTTTTACTAAATGTAATAATAATTTCTTAATACAATATTTAATATATTTTCAGATGTAATATATATTTTGAATCATTATTTAATTTAATTATTAGGATTTTATGCATATTTTTTATTTATAGTCATATTTAAAACGTATACAAATAAAATTATTTCATTATAGTTTCAATGTATATACCTGATATGAAATTAAAAAAAATCTCATTTTAAAATTGTGTTTAATAAAAATAATTTAATATTCATTTAATACGAATTTTTTTAAAAAAACGCACATAGAAATAAATTATTGTGATTTTTATTTCTAACGCTTTGTATATTTTTCAAATGTAGAAAATAAACAAGGAAAATGTATTTGCATAATATTACTTGTGAAATAAATCAAATAATACTGTTTATTATATTATTTTCAAAAATATACATATACAAATGTATTTAGATATGCAGATCACAACTTTTCCGAATTCGTTTAAATTTATATTGCGATACAACTTCTCGAACACATTAAACTGAATTTTATGGTTCCAATTTGAATATAAGGTCATACATTTTATTGCTGGTTTGTGTATATTTGTATGTATGTATATATATATATATATATATATATATTTATATATATATATATATATATAATTGTAAACACGTGTTTTTATACAACGATGTAACCTTTTTCGGCTGTTAAAACGCAAAATATATACATTTTTAATTATCATACAAGCAATTATGTATATATCATTCCATGTAAACTTCATTCTTTACAGTCAACCATGACACATATACATAACATATACGTATATACATGCATATATATATATATATATATATATGTGTGTGTGTGTGTGTTGATGATTTATTAACAATTAAATTTATTTATATAAATTTATTTCGTTTTAAAATTTTTGTATGTGTTTATTGCGATTATTTAGTAAAAAAAGTAAAATATATTAATTTTAAATATATTTTTTTATAACGATGTTTTCATTTATAAGTCATATTTGATATTGAAATGCAATTTTTAAATAATTATTTTAATTGTAGAACGCAATAATTGTTATTTTGTCTCTATTAAAAAGCAACAAGTTCAATTTTTTATATATTTAAAGTATTTTTTCAAAAAATTATATTGAAAAGAATTTATTCTGAATAATCTCAATAAATATATTTTTCATTTAGAACCGCAAAAATGAACTGATCGATAGAATCATAAATGTCTAGTAAGACTAGATTATAATCCAAATGTGAATTGCTATAACACCTTAGGGATCGTCTGGGTAGTTTGGAAAAATATTAAATTTCATTGATTTCCTATGAAGAGAATTTTTTCGGGAAAATGTTCGAATATATTAAAATTTTTGTGTTTATGTATAAAAATACTTTACAATTCATTTATTTATAAAATTTAAAGTAAACATACGGAAATTTACATACAAGATAGTAGGTTGTTGTTATCAGGAAATATTTGTCTCGAGTGAATATATCTAATTTGCAAGTTTTATAAGTTTTATTATATATATATATATATATATATATATATATATATATATATATATATATATTACTGGAGCAAGTGTGTTACTAATAAAATTAAACATTTAAATTTTTGTATTATATTTCTAGTTATACAATTTTATTAATGATTGTATACATGTTACTGTGGTGGTATACTTCATTGTAAATATAATATCATAAATTCAAATATAATATTTAATTCATGATAGAATATGAGTATTTTTTTATAATTTTTCAAAATAAATTTCTATTCTTTTTTTGAATAGATTGTTACTCCATATATTGAAAAATGTAATATACTTTTTGAAAATCGTATATACTGATTACAAATTGCTACATATTTCATATCAATCCCATACATTTTTCAAAATTTTATTTTATTTTTATAAATAACAATTAAAATAAATATATGTATTTCAAATAATATAAGAAAAATAAATTTTTTATCATCGGATTGTTTCTTTTATATATATGAACTAATTGATTTTATTTGAAAAAATCAAATTTTTATATAAAAATAGTGATTGATGAATAAAAATGTTTTATTAAAAAAATAAATAAATATATATATATTTAACGTGACATAAGGTTTTAGATATACATTTACTTGCTTATTAATATTTACTGTGCTTAACTATTCTTCAATTTCATTTGGGCTATTCTATAATATATATATATATATATATATATATATATATATATATATATATATATATATATATATATATATAATACTAAACCATTTTAAATATATTTACTGCTAATAACCATTTTTATGCCAAAAAATAAGATTATAATTCAAATAATGTCTATTTTATGCATTCAAATTTACGTAAAAATGTATAAGAAATTATTTTTTTTATAAATTATTATTTTTATATTTTTTTTATTCATTATTTTTAATGAGATTTTTTCTGTAACGACAAAAAGAAAATGAATGCGAAATTTTGTTTAATTTATATTTAAAAGTTTATTTTTAATAAAAATAAGGAATAAAATGATTTAAATTACCTTCTATATTAAATTTTCAATTATGTGTTTATAAAGATTATATAATTGCTATTGTATATAGATAGTTTATTACATTAAATTATTTAAAAAAAATTTTGTTGGTATTTAAATCGAATTAATATTTATCTATGCACTAAATTAATTTTCATCTATATTGGAAAAAATATTTTAAAAATGTAATAAAATATAAAACTGTTATACTTGATTATAAATAAATATATCTTACACTCATGAATTTCACACTGAATTAAAATCTAGTAAAACGTAAATGGTGTTGTATTTTAATTATTTCGGTATAGTTATAGTTTTTTATAAATTATATTCTCCTTTTTTATTATATATATATATATATATATAATTAAAAAAATGTTGAACATGAAATCAGATGAATGGATCATACTTATATTTTATTATATTATTCTATAGATATATTCCCTAAAAATAATAAATAATATTTTTAATTGTCGTCACCCTTGTTTTGCCTGTAGCTAATTGCCACAAGCGTTGTTTTCGAATGTAAAACAATATTCAATTTTAATGGTTATCATTTACTTTTATTGAATTCAGTACCATTTATATATATATATATATATATATATATATATATATGTGTGTGTGTGTATTTATATATAGACATGTGAAATATGATGTTAAACAAAAATTAATTAAACTTACGCATTTGCGTGAGTTTTTTTAATTCAACTATTAATTATGTAATATAATTATACTTACAAAATTTATTATTATATTTTTAATAAAATTTGATAATAAAATGTTATTTATTTATATATTTGAAAATTTATATAATGTTAATTTATATATTTGAAATTAACTTTTTTCAATTAACAATAATAGTACTTAAATTTTATTCATGTTAGTCTTAGAAAAATAATATGTGAATAAATAATTTTCTGTACATATTTTATTTTTATCTAAATAAGAATATGTTATTGTATATAAAATGAAACTGTAGGAAATATATGTTTATATATATATATATATATATATAGGCTGTGTATGCCTTAAAACTCTGCAATAATTATCCTTCTTAGTATTTGTTACGAATGTAAATAGAAAAAACTGAATAACAAATTTTATGCTAGATATACTGAAATGACTATATCAATTTTCAATGAAAATACATTATTAAAATTATTAAAAAAGTTCTACAATTAAACTCGTTTGATATTTCTCTTTGGTCTATTTTTGATAACTACTAAAAAAATATCTCTTTTTTATCGCTTAGTATTAATGTTAAATATAATTTTATCATCTATTTCAACCTTTTCTGACATTATATATATATATATATATATACATATATATATATATATATATATATATATACATATATATGTATTTATATATAGAGAGAAAGAGAGAGAATGAAGTTTAGAAATAGATATATAAATATCAGAGTACTTTGGTATTTAAAATATTATAATAATACATTTTAACTTTCTGAGTTTTCGTAATAAAATTTAACTGAGAATATATAAAATGATTTCGTACAGTGGTAAATCATAGCATGTTGAAAATAAAACGTTTTATGTCTTATGAGGTTATATATATATATATATATATATATATATATATATATATATATATATACGTATGTGTATATCACAAGACAATTCGTTGGTTTTTATGCTGTGTACGTTTTCAGTTGATGAGCTTTTAAAAGAGAAAGCACGTACACGTTCGCTTTTTTACCATAAGGATGGAAATTAGTAAAGAAAAGAAGTAAAGAAAAATACCTCGAACAAGTTTCATATTAAGTTTGTTAAAATCACTTCGTATTTTTAAAAAATTTTTAACTATGGAAAAATGCGAACATAAAAGTTCGCTTCTTACTTTAATATTTTTTTATTATCTGAAAAAATATTTTATACTAAGATTGTGGTATGGTTTGAGTAAGAGGATTTTTTAAGAAAAAAACTTCAATTCCGGTAATTTTTTTATCTTTCACTAATTATAACTTTTATTGTATAAACTATTTATGATACTTTACTTTGTATATTTATATAAATTTATATAATTATGCGTGTGTGTGTGTGTATTTTTGTAAAATAAGATAAAAATGTAATCAAATTATTTGAAATTTGTTAAATCGACTACCGAATATTTGTCACATATCAGATTTCAAGCGATATGCTTTCATTGATAAAAAGGGTATTTTGTATCACTTTGGATACAACAAAATGTTATCCTTAGTTTCGGCAATATCTTATTAAATCCACTTTATATACTATCATATTTCAAATTGATGTGTTTTTCTTTTCGTAAAAAGAGAAATTTAGGATATCGTTTCAAAAGATACAAACATTGATATCGACGATATCTCAAATTATGTACTTTATTTTTAACAAAACTCGCATGTTAACATTTTATAGTTGAAAATAACTTGTTTTTCTACTCTCAATAACAATTATAGTTTAAAAAAGTATGTGTTTGATATCATATTTATTATTTTCTATTGAAATAAGAAAAATGTATAATTATGGAATTAGTGTAATATAATTATTGAGAGAATATTATACTTGAAACAGATTTTAAATATTATTTTCAAATTTGTACTATAGGGTGATTTAAATGAGTTTAAGAGATAGTAATGAAGTAAATGCATGCTTTAACTCTTCAGTCTCACTTGGCCTATCCTGTACGAGGATATATTAGATTTTATAATCTATTTAAGTTACTTTTTTTTAATAAGGTATTAAAAATATTTTATTAAATTTGTTTAATAATTATTTATATTAAAAATTAGTAGTAATAAAATATAAAATAATAGTTTTACAATTTATTGGTTAATTTATATATAATTTTGTAAGTTTTTCGATAAATTGTCTAACTAATTTATATCTAATTAATTAAATTGTCTATCTAATTAATTTTTATTAAATAAATCTATTTAAAAGTACATTAAACAAAAAATTTACAATATTGTAATAAATTTCCATTTTGTTTCAAAATGTAATTAACAGTTAATGGACTTTTAGTTTGAATAAATATATGAAATAACATAAAAATGATGATAAATAAATATTATATAAAAATAAATTATCTGCTTGATATTTAATTGTTATTTGCGAATAAATACGTTTCTTATTTATTTAGTGGATTCAGATTAAAATTCTTCATATTAAATTATTCATGATTACTTTTCATAAAACATTTTTTCGAATTATTACTTCTTGTAAGAGAAAGCAATAAACTTACAGTTTAGTTACATTGTAATGAACACTCAAGTGAAATTCTCTAAGAGGATATTTATAAACGTTATTTATGTTATTTTTTTGAATTTTACTTTAGTTTTTGCACACACATATTAATATATATATATATATATATATATATATATATATATTAAAACAAATCTACATATCTAATAAAAATACTACAATAGCAGAATGTATTCTACTTATTTGCAAGAAATATTCAAATGTGGGCATAAACACGAACCGTGTTTCTTTCTAACAATATGCTTAAACTCTCCTGTTGACAATGTGATATATGTGATTCAATATCACCGGATGGAATAGCGGAACAACAACGGGGACAAAAAAGTTTCAATGGCGTTGCAAGAAATCTGCAACTGTAGAACATTTCGCTATAGGCTAAATGTAGAATAATCACGTTCCCAATCTGTACATTGTACCGCAATGATATAAGCGTGATATTCACGTATATACGCATAATTATATATATATATATATATATATATATATATATACATATAAAATACACACATACACTCATATTGTATATCTGAGCTTTTATATTGGCAAGATCAATCTACTGAGAGTCTATGTCATTCGCTATATCCGGTGTTGTTTTTATATCACGTTTATTGGAAATATAATGTATTTGAAGTTAGTTTTATTTGTGTAAAATATGTTTCCTTTTGATCTTTGAAAAGCAAGTTGTTTAAATGAATCCTTAAATATAGATGAATAAAAATACTATGTAGTACTTAGAACTACAACGTTTTGAATAATGTAGTGATTAATTACAGCAAACAATTTTATTTTACACTAATTAGAAAAATGCTTTGATAGTTTAATAATTTTTATGTTTATTAAATACATTTACATATATATATATATATATATATATATATATATATATATATCAGTAATAAGTTTCGAAATTTTTATAATGCCAATAAAATTCTTGGAACAATTAATGAAAATATAAAATTTAAAATACTATTGAACAAGTTACTTTTTATAATAAATAAATGGTTTAGGCAAGATTTTATTATTAAATTTTTCATTTTTTTAAGTATATAAAATTTGTTATTAGTTATTTTATTGTTTATATTTTTATTTTAGTTCTACATAGTATTAAATATTATGTTAAAATGTTATTCGTTATGATATTAAAAGTATTTTAAATTTTCATATACGAAAAATTAATCAAAAATTACTTTACATGATAAAAAAATATTTTTTGGACTGTAGTAGCATTTTATTTATTTATTTTTTTGGACTATCATTTATAATAAGATTTTATTCAAGTATTCAACAAAATTACTTATTGTTCACTATTTACTATAGTAAATAATTTTATAACAATTTATTTAAGATATAGTATAATTTTTGAGATTTTCAAATAAAATGAAGTCGTTTAATATCAAATCGCAGTAATAAATAAATGTGTCGACTTGAATATTGTTTTTATAAAAATGTAATACGACTCAGATTCAAATTATTTTTTTTAAATTCAGAATTTTCAAACTTTGTATTTTAATTTTATAATTATACTTTAAATAATGAAATTTAATTGGAAAATTATTTTTAATAATTATTATTTAATATTGTTTGATATTATGGGCTATTTCTATTTTTATAATAATTTTTTATATTTATTAACATATTAAACATTAAACCTTTTTTAATAAATAACTGCATCCTATTATTTATTGATGTTTATCTTGAAAATTAATATTGATAAAAACGATTTATTTACGGTCATCCGAAAGTGAAGTCTAGATTTGTATTTTATTAGAAAGAAATAAAATAAACTATACACATGTCTCCCTATACACCACCCTATATACATATTTTTTTTTAATAAAAAACTAATCTAGGCGTCATATTTGGATAACCTTATATTATATATAATTGCAATATACATATACGTATATACTTTTCTGTACAAAAAATTTAAAATATCTGGAATTCGTATAACATATTCAAAAAGAACTCATTGTGTTTGACGAACATCGTAAAGTGATTTTACGATCAACACACGAATGCAAACAAATATATGTCACTGTATTCACAAACAAAAAAAATTCTAAAATTTTTAAAAATGTAATCTTTCTTGTAGACAAATTTTAAGTCAGTATTAGTTGCGTATTTTTCAATTTGATAATAAAAATTACACTTTTCTAATGTTATTTTCTGTGTATATTAAAATTCTAATGAAACTTTAAAATTTTTAATATATTAATGAAATATATCATATATATCAAATGTTATTATCATAAATGTACAAATTATATATATTTTTAAAGAGAAACGTTTTAATATAATTAAGTTTACAATTTAAAATAAAATTTATTTATTCATTAATAAATTTTCAAAAAAATTGCGTTTTTTATAGATTGGTCTATGATGTATTTTTATAGTGTATATATATATATATATATATATATATATATATATATATATATATATATATAAATGCGTGTGTGTAGGTGTATGTATTGAATATTTACTATTTACATGTTTCTTTATATTTGTGTGTGTGTTCGGGTTCCATTTATACATTTTTTGTTTACGTATTAAAAGCTTACAAAGAAATTGCACGTTTAATATGCTAATCAGTTCAAGTAAATAGTTCGAGGCGCATTTTCTTTGTAATGAGATCATTATTTTGCATAACATTTTCATGAATCTAGTGTGTCAACACTCGTTCGAGGCAACAGGATATAAACGTGTGCCCTGCTGGGCATTTAAACTCGAAATATTCAAGTCAATATTTGTCAATGTCACTTACACAAAACTCTCCGTTTTAAAACATTAGTCGTACAAGACGTCTCCTCCAGCTTTTTGATGTTTTAGAAACACTCGAGCGGATTTGAGGAACGTCGTCTTTTGACGGGTGAACCTTACGTGCTTTTGGCTTTGGTTTAAATTTACGTTCACGTACTAATAAATGCACAGAAATGTCTGAATATAACAAACTATTTTCGTGACTTTTTTTTCTAACATTGTAATTTTGTTTTAATTGAATGTAATGTTTTTTTTCGAATTAGGTCGAATTTATAATAGTATTTTGTTACTATTGATTATTTTTTAATGAGAAATTGATAAAAAATCTATATTTCATTCAGTTCTGTGTTTCAGATTAAATTATAATTAGGTTATTGATTAACAAATGTGAAAGAATACAGAAACAAACTATTTGTAATTTTGGTTTCAAATCAGACGAAACATTATTAAGTAATTATATTTTTATGACTAAATTTAATTAAAAAATTGTATCATTTTTCATTATTTACTAAATGCATTAAAGTTTCAAAATATTAATATAACTTTTTTGAAAAAATATTATGTATACAAAAATTGGGTCAATAATATACTCCACATTTCAGACAGACTCTCTAATGACCATATAAAGAAATATATAGACACACTTCTGTATACGACAGCCACTCATATCTTTATAAACTTGTAATGGTGCCCTTTCTAACGATAAAGTAGTTCGAAAAGGCTTCAATTCACTCTCAATATATATATATATATATATATTATTCAACGAGAAGTTCTGTTCGATTTTTAAGTGAAAGAAAATAATTTTTTTTCTACTATTTATTAATATTAACCTAACAAAGTAATTTACATTAATAATAACAATTTCTTTTCATTTTGGTGAAAATTTTTAAATTTCTACCAATAAAATGACTCATCCTTGAAAGCTAAAAACTCACCCAGTGTCTTTTTTAAATCTTCATCTTAATTTTTTTTTTGATTTAAAAAAAATATAGTACCAAAAATAAATAGTAGTCGAAAGGTGCTATATTTGAAAAATGTACTGTATCACTTATATTCTCCCAACTAAATTCCCCTATTTTTTCTGGGTTATTAAGAAAATCTGTGGAATTGCATTGTCATGCTGTAAGATAATTTATTTCCTATTAATAAGAGCTGAATTTTTTTCAATTTATTGTTTATATTATCTATTTTTATCAATATTTTTTTGGTTTTAGAAGTTCATAATAAATTGGTCCTCTCATAATCCATCATATAGACAATATTCTCTTTTTCATATTTAAACTCGATTTAGATTTTGACCAAATGGGTTGTCCAGATTTGCAGTATAATCTTTTACTCACTCCATTTTCATATGTAATCCATTTTTTTATCTCCAATTATGAGGCGTTCTGAAAATGGTTCATTTTTATTGCGTGAAAGTAGAGACGAGCAAACAATTACACAATCTTGCCTATTCTCAGCAGTCAATTCATGTATCGTAGTACCTATCTTGCATATTTGTACATGAATCCGAGCTGATAGATATGATCTGAAACTGTTTATTGGGCTATATCGAGCTTTCACTATCTCTAATGTGGATAAAAATGTATCTTCCAAAATATTGAAGAATATCATCATCGATTAGGTAGTTTGAAATATTTTTTGGTTAGTTTTTAAACAAATATTTGTTTAAAAATGAATTGTGAAATTAAATATATTTCCTCTTTAATTTCCCTGCTTTATTTTTTTAAACAAATTATTATAGAATTATGAGTTAAAGAATATTCTTTACATAACTTCAGTATTATTTGTTTTGAAACATCTTAACACCATAAAATATTGAAAGTGTTCAATAATATTTTATTGTTCACTTTCTTTGATTATAAGCTGATATGGATTTAGATGGAAATGTTGTCAATATCCGAGTGTTATAAATTCTAGATTTTATTGTCTTTAAAATACATCAATTTATAAGTAAAGAAAATGAACAATAAATAAATATTGAACATTTTTGAATATTTTATGATGTTGGAGTGACAGTCAATTTGTGTAAATACTTCAGTATGTTATATAATTGGATATATAACGATTATTGATTAAATGAAATCTTGAAATATGTGTATATTGAAAGTTTTCGAACATAAAAAAAAATTTTTGTTTATTATTTTTGATATCTAAAAATTATATTTCATTATACAACAAAATAATGAATTATATAATAATTTTAGAAAATTTGTTTCTATTTGATATATAAAAATATTTATATTAAATATATTATATAAAAAATAATTTGATCATTTTAATAGATATGTGGTGTTTATAAAATATTTGAAAATAGAATTTGTTAATTTAAAAATAGCTATTTATTAATAAATATGATTAATTTGTAAAATCAATACATTTATACTAGACTTTAAAATATTTTAAATATAATAGCAAAAAGTCTTACTCAAGTCAATAAACAAAATAAATTTGAAATGTTTGGAACTGATTTTAAAGCATAAAAATTGTAAAATGTAATTTAAAACTTTCACTAGACAACCAAATAGTAAATAAATGATCTTCTACGCTAGAGTTTGGAGTTACTGAAAATTTTATATTAACTCTATACACAGATAAGTGTCGGAGAGCTTTTCAAACTGTCTAGCTGAACTGTCACTGATTTCAGTATGTCCTTAAAATATTGGATTTGAATTTAAGCCACATGTCTGATTTAATTTCATTTAAAAATAGTAAAATTTTAATTTAATTTACATTTTTTACTCATTTTTCCCTTATATATATATATTTGAGTAAATGTAAAATATTGACAAATATGAATAATGATAGAATGTAAATTTGAATTCAGCAATTGTATGTAAATTGAAATACAAAATCGGATTTTCATCGTCAGTATGAGTACAAAGGGTTAAAATAGGTTAAATTTAAGCTTCTTTTCACGGTTATATAAACATCAATGGCTTAGGAGCGTTTAAATGTCGGAATGTTATTTTTGAGAGCGTTCACCGCTAAATCGGATTGCGAATTTTCTGAAATTGACCATTTCAAATATTGTGTTTCTGTATTTTATGCATATATATCTATATACATAGTTATAAATACATTCAAATTTATATATATATATATATATATATATATATACGTTTATTTATATGCTTATAAAAAAAATTAAAAATTACGTTAACGTACAATAAAGGTTTGAGATTTTCAATTTTCATTTTGTTTGTCTTTTTTATTTTATATATTTTTAAGAATTCAATATAAAACATACACATACGCACACACACACACACACACACACACATATATATATATATATATATATATATATATATATATATATATATATAGTTTATGTAAATTTACATTATCTTGGAAGAATAATCAGTCTTCCCTGTTTGCTACTAATGTCCGCCCTTTTTCAATAACTGCTTTCAAATGCGCTCTGATCGCGGTAGTTTTACTAATTTAGAATTTGGTTGTGTGGTATGTTGCTCTTAAAACAGGATTTCCTTTCAATCGTATTAAACACAAAATAGGATATTTTTTTGGCTGTCGATTTGTTTAATTAATTATCTGGTTAATGATTACTCATCTTCGTTTTTCATAAAAAAGGTTTGTTCTGAATTATTATAAATCATTTTTTTTACCACTAAAAATTTTCTACAAAATATTTTTTTTTTAATTAAATTTTGTCAGTTATTTTTTCAACTTGTAGGAAATTTTCAAATTATACCAATTTATATTCCTAAACTATCATAAATTCCTTATAGATATTATGTAAGTCGTGATTGATTTTACTAGAGTCATTGTGATTGTATAATATTTTTATTTTGTTATAAGGCAGTTATTTGTTGTTTTGGAACTGTGGCTGATTCACTTTACACAAATGAATTTTAATCTAACACTATTGTGGTGTTGGGGTTAAAATTCATTTGTGTATAAGTCAGTTACTTTTTTAGAACTCTATTTATTGGTGAGTAAGAAAAATTTAACATGAAATAAATTGTGTTTGGTATTTTTTTGTAGTACTGATTTTTTAAGTTTGATTTGCTTTTGAATTAATTGATGAAAAGTGTATTAAAGCATTTTATTTTTCAAAATTGGGACTAAATTAACTTTCAATATTTTTTTCTAAATTAAAAATAGGAAATTGATTTTCATAAGTTTTACATATTTTATATTTTGAGTGCAGTTTTTACTTCGAAAATAATTCCAATAATTGTTTCATTTCTCTATTTAGGTATTAAAAATTGTTAGTAATGTTAAAATTACAAAGATTTATTCACATAACAAAATTTAATAAATTAATCTATTATTAAAATATAAATGGGCAGATTGTTTAATGGTCTTATGTATAAGGAATTTAGCTTTTATTTAAACATATTTGTTTCTATCACATAATAAAAAATAATTTTAGAAATTAAATTTAATTTTATAGTTTTGATAAATTTTATAAAAATATTTTTTAATTTACTTGAATTAATAAAAGTTTAATAACCCGATTAACTAAATAACAAAATTAAAAACTTAATTACGTAATTGTAATATTCACTTTGCTACAAGCACTGAACTGTACTTGAGGTATACAACAAAATTTCAAACTGAACTTCTAATACAATCCATCATCTGTTACAATAAGAAATTAACACCAAACTATATCTTCTATCTCCTTGTGATTTTCGTCGTGTCTAATTGATTCTCATATCGTACAATTTCATAAGCGCTACTTAGTGTCGACAACATTGCACGAGTAGCTCCTAGTTACTTACTTAGATTGCAATTACCCACGCCTTCCGACATACACACCCACACCCGTACGCGCATACACATACATATCTATCTACAAATCTTTACATCTACACAGAGCACACAACTTGCTGCATAACTTAGTTTCTGTACTCGGTTATCTATTGTTCTCGACAATGTTTCCACACTTTACTAAAGTTGCCTACGGACCAGACATTCATTCAATTCATCGTGATCCCCTTCTTATACGTTTATGCCTGTATTGACTGTTCTTCTTACATAATGACATTTTGATGAAATTAACCGATGTACATATATATATATATATATATATATATATATAAAGATTTGATGGAAACTTATAATCGATATCGATATTGTTAATGAGGCTCCAAGTCTTGATGGTTTAATTTTCTTAAGTTTATTTTGTACCGTTTATTTACTTTCACAAATGTATTTAAAAATATAAAAAAGAAGTAGAGGATTTCCAACAAATCAATTAAGTAATTGATTTGAATGCTTTAATTCATTATTTGAAATTTAAATAAATATATTACGAAGGACATTTTATTCCGTTAATTAAAAATATACACCTTTTATATATAATTTTCATTTGTATTTGAGAATGAATTTTTAATTATTATTTTATTGCATTTATAATTGATATTTAGTCAAATTTTTAATAATTGAATATAATTTATTAAATTTTGATTTATTACAGTTGCATGTAGTTTTAATATCAAATTTGAATTGTGAATAAAATTATAAACTCAATAAAATATTTTTTGTAAATAATTATTTATTTTATAATCTTTTATTTCTATTCGAATGTCTGTTTATTTTTTATTGTTTTATTAATTAAATAATTTTAAAAAAGTTATAAAATTAAAATACACTTTCCTTATTAGTTACAAAATGTGTTAAAACTCTCATTTAAAATTATTTTTATTCATAAACTACTCTAACATAAATGAATAATTCATCCTAAACACAAGATTTTAATAAAAGTGTTCAAAAATCATTTTTTATTAATTTTATTTGTTGAACATGTTCTATGCAAAATGTATTGTTTTTGGTATGCACTAAACTTTTAGTTCAAGTCAAATGATATTTTTGCTATTAGCAAAGTTAATAACGTGTACTGTTTTCAGTGCATGTGACCTGAAAATAATAGTTATTTAAAAACGGCCTGGCAGGAACTGTGTTAAAAGCTGGTGAACATTTCGATGGTCATGCAATCATTGTCAGAGCACTACATTATAAAATTTGAAATCTGAATCTGAAATATTTTCAATGTATACTCTTGATAATCAAAGCTTGACTATCTAAATTTTTATCAGTTTTTAAGCAAGTAAAATTATCAATTTGTGATTATTGAACACTTCTATAATATCTTGTGTGGTTAAAGTTTAGTGGTTCATTTGAATCCAAGTTAATTTTTTAGACTACTAAAACAAATAATTATTATATTTTTATGTTTTAAAATATAAAAGTGTTTTTATTAACGTGATAGAACTTTAAATTGAATCCCTATTGAAAATTCTATCCAATCTAAAAAAAACACATATATACACGTGTTGTGTATGTATATATAAAGGTATGATAAATAATGTTTTTTAGGTTAGATAGAATTTTCGATAGGGATTCAGTTTAAAGTTCCATCACGCTTAAAAAACATCTATATTTAAGTATAACATATTTTTAAATTGAAAATATATATTTTCATTCAAGAATCATTATTTAAAATTTACTTAATCATATTTAAAATAATATATAACTCGAAAAAATTAAAAAGTTTTTAAATTTGTGTGTTGTCAATGTAAATAATATTTTATGAGATTAAATATTATTGAAAAAAATTAAATTGTTTAAAAATTATGTTTAATTCGAAGATTGCAAAATTTAAATATAAATGTGTAAAAATAAATAAAAAATACGAATACATTTCATTTACAATTAGATATTAATAAATTAGTGAAAAAAGTTAATATTTTATTATCAACTTGCTTTTTCTTATTCTGAAATATTCATTTTGCCCTAAAGGTGATATTTATTTCACTTTGTTGAATTTAAAAACAGCGATGTGCTTTGAATAAGGTTTCTATATATAAAATATGTACCGAATTGGATATAAATACATAACACGTACCAGTAAAAGATTATTTTTTATTTAAAAAAAAACTATAAATAATTAACTATCACCATTTGTGAATTTTATATAAAATTAATAATAACGTGTTGAGAATTTATACTAGAATATTGTCAAATGAACGGTACAATATGCTTTGATAATATTACACTACAATTTAGTTCAATGTACCGAATAATTTCATAAATGGCGAAACAATCACACATTTCATTCTGTCTACACAGCTTTCCAACGATAACCGCAAACTATCGGTTATGTCTAAACCCGCAATCCTTGCCTCACAATTTTACTTTAACGACAGTATCAGATATTGCACTTTACGATTATATATTAATGGAAAATACAAGTAAAGGATGAAATATTATATACATATATATATATATACATATATATATATATATACATATATATATATATGTGTGTGTGTGTGTGTGTGTGTATATATATATATATATATATATATATATATATATATATATATATGCAGATATAGAATCCCTGTTTACCATTCAAATTCTAATATATTCTTCTATAAATATCACAAAATCGATTTTCCAATACAAATATTTGTTTTATTTAAATCAAAGAACGTCATCGTATCAAATATAAGAAAGTTTATATATATATATATATATATATATATATATATATATATATATATATATATATATATATATATATATATATATATATTGTATATACATCCATTGAAATAATATAGTATTACTGTTTGCCTGTAATTTTTCATATTTTATGGTATGACAAGTTCGGTATTGTTTTTCTCCTTCCTTCGTGTATTTTTTTTTATTATTGAATGAAAGTTTAATGCTCGTTTTTCATGTTCTTGTTCGACTTTGTTTTCGAAAATTTATATACGCCAGATTGCTGCATTTGACATTTATTTCAAAATTAATATTATTTTTTTATTATCGCGTTAATCGTTCACTTTTTATTATCCATTAGTGGAATTTATTTGATTTTAATTTCGAGATCGTAACAAAAATGTGCAAAATTTAATTGGGTGTGTCGAAAAAAATAATTGTCTTTATGTATTTTATTTTCAAATTTTATATCGTGTTGTTTATAAATAGATTTAGGTTTTATGATTAACTTTTTGGTAATATTATTTTTTATACATTAAATAATAATATTTATGAATGTTGTTTCGAAATAATTATTCGATAAGAAATAATACTCTACTTATCTGCACAAGTATATTGTTTTTATAAAATTCTTCTTGTTATTACTGTAATTTGGATCAATTTCGTTTGCTTTACAATATGTATATTTAATTTGTAGAATGTGAATGTTGTTTAATTTTAAAATTAAATCAATATCTCTTCGATTTTTAGATTTTTGTTTTATTAAAACGAAACATGTGTATAGGGTGGTGTATAGAGAAACATGTGTATAGTTTATTTTGTTTCTTTTTAATAAAACACAAATCTAGGCATTACATTTAGATAATTAAAGGATATAATTTTCACTACATTCTTTAGTCTTATTTGAGGCATTTTGAACTAATCATATTCCTGTCAAAGTTTTCTTTAAAAAAACAAAGATAATATTAGTTTAATACGTTTCCTGTCAAGTTGTTTTTGAGTGACTGTCATTTTCAGGCTACGTGGACAGAAAACTGTACATGTTATAAAGTCTATTAGTGGAAAAATAACAATTCGCCTGAATGGAAAGTACAGTGGGTACCGACAGTAGTACACGTGGCAAGGAACGTGTTATTATAATTGAGAAATTATTTTAAATATTATTAACTAGTAAATTTATATAATTTTTATTTCAGTCTTAATTGCACTGAAATATCAGTTTTTGGTTAAAGTAAAAAGTAAACGAATTAGTCAAATATGAATCGAACTTTTTTCCATATTTCTTATCAAATTTAGATTTTTTAAATATATACACAAATAATTTTTCTACGTCTTGTACATCTCCAGCTCAAAGTGCTACAATGTTTATTCTGAGAATGTATAAGACTCTCTTTGTTCAAATTATTGAATTACTACTAGGGTTCGAGATTATCATTTTGAGAAACATTTTCTATATCCTCTGCAGGATTGATATGTGAATTTGGATCAGCAGAGCTTCAAGCCACTTGAATGGGAGTGACCTCTTACTGATCAGATTTTTCTTACTTTTCTATTTTTATCACCGAATTTGCAGTTTTTAATTTTTTTATTGTAGAAAATAGTGGGGCGTGTTCGAAACCAGTTGCATACGAAATTTTGTACCATCACTTTATCATTTTAGAATTGTCCTTCCAATGCGTTCTGGAATAGTACAAACAAATAATAATCACATGCAGATAAGTCAGGGTTTTAAGAGGGATATTCAACAGTAGTCTAGTGCACTTGTTTTAATTTCTTTTGTATTAGAGCATTGTCATTAGATAATTTTTTGAAATATTAATTTATTTCAAATTATGGATTGTATACTGCTATGGTTTATCTCAATTTCTTTACAAATTCCATTCTTTATTAACCTTCGACTACCTTACACAAAAAATCTCGAACTGCTCGATTGTTGTCTGGTGTAATGCTGGTCTTGGGACGATGCGAATGCGTCATGTTTTTCGTAGCATCCACCAGTGAATGTTTTATATTATGTAAACATTTATTTCTTTGATAATTTTCGCTAAATCTCTGCTGGATTTGTTAAAAATTTAAATATAATGCGTTGTTCAACGGTATTAGACTAGCTACTAAAAAAAAACTAAAGCGAGGTTATGTGTATGGAAAGAAGGGAGTCTAGAACCTCCATTAATATCCTCAATTGATAACAGCCGCAAATATTCGCTCGTTTAGTAATTGAAAAAAAAGTTTGGTTTGTATTTAGCTGACTCTTATATTTTTATCCATTTGATTTATGTAACAATGAAAAATGTTGAATGTTTTTTCTAAAAAATCTTAAAAATGTAAATTATTCATTTCCTTAAATAAAAAATATGATTTTTGTAAAATATATAAAAATAGGTATAAAAATGTTTTTTTTTAATTTCTATTATTAACATTCGATAATTATATTTATATGAACTATGAAAGTGAATCATCGATGCGTACGGCTACATTTATAAATAATAAACAATTACAAATATTTTGAACTATACAACTAAGAAACTACAATTAAGTATATGTAATTTACTTCGGTACGTAGAATAAAGTTTTAGTTTTCACTAAATTAGAAATAATTTTCCACGCATATGTCAAGATACAGGGTACTCGACACCATTTACCTTTTCATTAAGGCTGGTTGTCGTAGACGTTGAGCGCTCTCATAATTGGTTTTTGAGCTGTTGACAGTTTTAGAGTACATGCAGAACACTGACTAACGTCAAGGAGTTGCGTATGGAGTTTGTTGAATGTTAATTATGCATAATTTCAGAAGTTTTAACTACAATTTGCATTTGTATTTCAAAAAGACACACATTTCATATATTTTATGCGAGAACAAAATGTGGAAATATTAATTTTAGTTGGATAGAACAATTGAAAACGAACTTGAAATTGAATTTTGCAAGAAAATATTTTGTGATTGTATTTGTTCGAAATGTAAAGGTTAATATTTAATAAATCGTCATTTCTTTTATTATTCGATAAATTTAATTATTTAATTTATAGAAACATGTAATGCATATTGTTCGATTTTTTAATATTCATTAAAAATATAAAATATTGTTCTTTTTTAGGACTTAAATTTAATTATTTTAATTTTTCATTTGGTGGTAAATAGAATCATTTTGTAATAAAATAAATATTTTCTTAGTACAAATATTGTTTATAATATTGAATAAAATTTCGAAACAAGTTTAAAATGCAATAAAGGAAAAGTGTAAAATAATTTGTAATAAAATAAATATTAATTAACAATGTTTCCGATTATTTTTATATGTACATTATTTTTATTCACTATTAATGAAACTTGGAAACTACTGTAATTACTATATTGATTTATTACAATGAAAAAAGCTATTATTTAATAGCATAATAGTTGGTGATATAAAATCTGTATTATATATATATATATATATATATATATATATATATATATATATATATATATATATAATTTAAAGTTGGAAATAACATGAATTAATAAACTAAAATTAACATATTTATAAAATATAAATACTTCCGGTTTTCTTGAACTCTATTACGCAAAAACTTTTTACAAAATAAACTTCAATATTTTTCAAGAAAAACGCGAAAATGTGTAGAATAAGAAAGCAAATAAACGAAAATTGCGTAATAAATTGTAATTATGGCGAAATTAAATTACGTGATGTTATTTTTATTCAATAAAAAAAGTTAAAAAGTACTTTAATATAAAAGGTGATGTTTGAAGCGTTGGAGACAGATTGCTTTTTCACATCTGACAGCAAGAATATTTCAAAAGTTCAAACTCACAATGTTATTGTAACTGAAATCTGCATTAAATGAAGTATACTTAATTATGAATGTTTATGCAAGTTGTAATTTTATTTTGAAATGAAAAACCAATTATTGTGAAATTATATTATTTTTAACTTTATTTACAAATAAAGTATTATATATATATATATATATATATATATATATATATACATATATATATAGAAAGAGAGAGAGAGAGAGAGAGAATAAAATTCGTCAGAATAGATTGAAGGGAAAAATATTGGATTGTTCGAAGTGAAAATTTTCGGGATACTTTCATTCAGCAGTGGATAAAAAGTAACTGATTATATATATATATATATATATATATATATATATATATATATGTCATTTTATTTTATATGAAATAAAAATATAAATCAATTTTTGATTACAAAAATGTATTAAATAGACTTAAGAATGATATAATAAATTTGAATAATTTAATATTTTTTTATAAATTTCAATATTGTGTACTTTTTAATAGATTTATATAAATTATTTAACATTTGATTTATATTAGTTATTATTTTTTTCCTAATTTATTTGTTTAAAAATTATTATAATTTCGATATTAACACATAATTACTTTTTATACGAATATTTTTTAATTAGTCAATTTTTAAAAGTTTACTAATTATCGTGTATTTTGTTAAAAAAAATATTTATATTTAACTTATATATTTAATTTTGTCAAAATTCACTTTCATACAATTGTTGTTATAAATAAATAATTGGACAGTAAGTAATTAATAAATATTTACAAATATATTATATATTTAATATTGATAACTTTGTATTAATTTTTTAAAATGTTTCAAGAAAAAAATTTATTGAACAATTAACAAAATTAAAAAAATATTAAGGAAATATAAATATTTTTTTTTATTAATTGTGTAAAATTGTAACGCATTTACTTAGTTCAGAAAATCTTTTAGCTACTGTACTACTAAGGAAACATTCTTTACTTTATCGATTTCTTTTGTAAACATATTCTTAAAGACTTTCAAGAGGAATGCAGTGATGTTTTCACATACTGAACTCAGAGTTTATTTTTTAAAAAAATGTTACAAGGAAAAATTTCAATAAAAATTAAAATTTCAAAAATATCATGAAAATAAAAATATTTTTGATTGATTGTATAATAATTTTATCACATTCTCCAAGTCCAGACATTTTACTAACTGCTATACTACTAAAGAAAAATTCTTTATTCCCTTATTGATTTCTTTTATAAATATATTCTTAAAGACTTTCAAGAAGAATGCAGTGGTTTTTACATGCTGGAATGCATAGCATTCCGGAAAACAGGTACCGCTTTGAAAAATTGTACTTTCATGACTAGTTTTTTTTAATATATTTTTCTAATTTAATTTCTAGCACGTAATCATTCTTTACATAAAAAAAGAACTATTTATTTGATTAAATATTTCTCATTTATATAATCACTTTAAGTATATGAGTTGAAGTTGTAAAATTCAATTTCTTTTCTAAAGTTTTCTACACTTTTTTTTCAATCAGTTCATTTGAATTTTATAATATATATAAATATGTTTAATCGGAAATAATGAAGAGGGTTGATGTATTGATTGAAAACAATATTGATATGTTAAATATTATTTAATCAAATGCTTTCAAGCATACAATTCTCAAATAAGTTTACATAGGTAAAACCAACAACTGAATCGTAGATTATCAAGTCGCGTTCAAACTAACAATTATCATAATTCAGCACTTTCTCGTCGTCGACAAGACAGAGTAATATAGTACTTACGTCCGACACCGATTCCCGCCTACCTGAACATTGCCATCAGATCGTTGTATTTTAGTGCGCGTCGACCAACCGATATAAGCTTGGTGCGGCGTTAAGTTGCGGTGCAGGAATGAATATAAACCCTTTTATCACGTCGTTCGTGACGCACGTAATTAGGGCGGGCTGTAACGGTACGAACTGTAGATAGACAGGCCTCCTTTTGTCGGGTGGTATCTTTAAGCAGACAATGGCAATATTTCGTTGAAAAAGTTCAGTTAGTAATGATGAACGTTAGCGGTAGAAGTTATACATAACGGATGATAGATAATGAAAGGGAAATAAAATCGATAGATAAAAAATATGTCTATGTAATTTACATTGTGACTGTTTTGATTAAAATCAAAGTGAATACATTAAACATACATTAAAGGGTCGATGAAAATGATGTTGAAATAATTGAATTTAATACATGTGCTATCCAACATATGTTTGATTATTTCATGAAATATAGAAGACTTTATATGTTTGATTATAGTATTTGAGTAGATACTAAGAAACTATTTTAGTTTCATTTGCAGTTTGACGTTTGTGGGTACTTGAACAATAAAATTTTATTACTTTGAATTCTCACCTTTGAAAACAATAAAATAGAAGAATGAAATGAGAAGTGACTAGTTTGCAACAACTGTGACATAAAATGAAACGAGATCAGGGAATAAAATTTTTAGATGAAATTTTGTATAAAAGTATTTGTAGATTTAAATAAAATGTAGGTTCGTAATCTCAAATACGATTTGAAACTAAAATCAAATAGATTCAATAATACAAAATAATCTTTAATCATTTTTTTTACAAGAAAATTTTTCATTTCTGATGAATTTTAGTTACTTTAGAATTTTTTGACAAGAGAACAATAGAGGAATAATGAACATTTTTATAAAAATTATGGTATTTTAAAATATTAATGTATAAAATTAATTATTGAATTCTTTTTTAACAGTCTCTTTTAATAAGTATTTATAAAATAAATTTAAACGTTTTTTGGTCAATATTTTACATTAACAATTATATGTCTGTTTGCTGTTTTATTTATATATCAAAGTAAATATATTTTTAAAGTCTATTATTTGACTTTATAAAAATCATATATATATATATATATACATGGACATAAAATCGATTTTAATGTTTTTTATGATCATTGTAATATTTTCAAAGATTTTAGTTTAATAGAAACTTTTAACATTAAGCTCTTCGAAAAAAAATCATTATCAGCCACTCGATTCGTGTTTATGGCGTTATGTATCCCAATAGCACCCTTTAACAGTAGGTCATTCGGGGGCTGAATCCCGTTGGGTATATTTAACATGGTTAAATTGCTGCCAGAGTGATTTACGCACATTGTCGACGATGACCGGGTGTAGAACCGACATTCTGAAAGCAAGAGCCGTGCATGTAGAGCGCAACTAGGGTGTAAAGTGTATTCGTATCTATAGTATCAGGTACAATCAACCGTGATAGAGACTGGTTTTATGGTAAATCTCTTGAGGTCACTACATTAAATAGAATGTAATCGTTTTTTGAAAGAGGTACTTAGAGTCATTCTTTTTTAAACTTAACCATTGTACAAAGCTCTTCATCAGTTTTAAATCCTCTAGGATTTCAACAGAAATAAAATTCGTGCGTGTTTTTTTAGTTAATAAGCTTTTGTATACTAATTCATTAAATGGAAACAATAGTGAAAAAATAATTGTTTAAATGAAATATTGATTCGAAAATTATACGCAGAAATGTTTTCAAATTTAATTTATTCTATCTCGTAATGAAAAAGCATAAAAATATTTAAAAAATGAAGAGATAATAAAATAATATTTGAATTAAAAGTAAACAAGTTATCTGGATGAGAAATTAAAGAATATTGTACAGAAATGAATATAACTGAATAATTTTAATTTATTTATATTGGAACCATCAGAATCGTATTTATATTATTTTCATAAGGAAAATCTACTGAAAAAACTAAAAACAACAAAGATAGAATAAAATAGACAGAGTAAATGGTACAATACATTTCAATATATTGAATTGTAAATTTAATCGAATCAGAAAAATACAATCTAGAAGATACCTCAAAGAAAAAAAAACATCAATAAGTAAACATTGTAGAATGACTTTTAATAAGAACAAGTGCAAACAGAAAGCTTTTATACGAAAGCAAACAATAAAACAAGTCTACTCGTTATACATCAGATACCCCGGTTCTTCAAACATTATCGTTGTATACCAGTGATTGACAAAGTGTGGAACAAATAATTTCACTATTAAGAAAAAATATACATATATACGTATGTACAAACACACACAAACATATATTCTATGTATGTAGATATTTATAGCCACTTTTATATTTCTCTCTATACATTTATATATATATATATATATATATATATATATATATATATATATATATATATATAAATAATGAGATTAAACTGGTTTATAATAATTTAAAATTCTTTTTTTGTGCTAATATAATATTCAGATAAAATAGGATAAAAATCTCCAAAGGACATATTTTCAGTGGCAAGGAACAAACGAACCATAAATTTACATACTAAATTGTTTCGCGACCTCTGATTTCAGAACAAGATATTATACACAGGACATGAATATACAATTTTTAGTTAAAATTCTTGTTAAAATTTTACTGTTAAATTAAAAAAGAGGAAAAAAAGCGAATGGTTTCGGTACAAAACAGAGTATACGATGTAAATAATACAAATATGAAATGTATGCTACTATTTGGAAATACAAAAATAAATACTGATATTAAAAAAATTTCAATCTCGAATTCTGATATAACCTGTATGGACGTACAATCGTATATATATATATATATATATATATATATATATATATAAATGTGTGTGTGTGTGTGTTTTTAACAAAGATTTCAAAAATATATCATAGTATAAATAACACCTTGATCAAATATAGGATTTTTACAATCACAATTCAGAAATAATACCTGAATTTTAAATCTCAAAATGTTTCTTTATTTATTCATAGTTTTATAAATTATTAAATGTATTTTTTCTTTTATTTACAAAAATATAATTAGGATTTAATAATTAAAATTCTAATGCAAGTTATATTTTAGATATAAATTTAAAAAATTTTCAGATTGTAAGAATTTTTTGATTCATCTGAAATAAATATAATTTTTATTGGTTGGACAAAAGAAAACATAATAATGATAAAATAGATAAATAGGGACAAAAGAGTTATTATAATGGAAAAAATATTATTTTACAGTAAATTAACAATATTGTTTTTTTAAATAAAATTTTAAATAGGAATATATCACCTTTTTTTACTCGATTGAATGCTTTTATATACAATGTTTAATTTAATGAACATTTCTTAGAAAATTTAAATTAATTATTTTTGAAAATGTTTTTATTCTATTTGTGAACTTAGTTCATGTATTTTATATTTTGCAATATCTTATTTATTAATAAAATTTATATAATGATAAATTATTTGTTTGAAATATGTATATATATATATATATATATATATATATATATATATACCTATATAAATTTCGTATTTTGGCTACGATGTATAAAACACCATTGGTTGTTATGAAAGCAAGCCACTACAAAGACGTCGTTTCAATGCGAAACATTTTGAAATAACAACAAAGAATAACCATGAATATTATTTTCGTTAGTGAAATGTTCAAACACGTCCGCATTTCCATATGACATCTGAACTGAAAATTTTCTTCTAGAATACGTGTTCAAATTCTTTATTCATATATACAAACAATTTCATACATAAGTATATATATATATATATATATATATATATATATATATATGTGTGTGTGTGTGTGTGTGTGTGTGTGTGTGTGTGTATACAGCATTTCATTCAGGAATAATCAAATGAATTTAAATAATTTTTTTTGTTGTTGTTTTTTGAAATTTACAAATTTCTTTTTATGTATTTTTTGTCCAATTCTTAAATTATTTACTTTAAAATTTATTTATATATATATATATATATATATATATATATATATATATATATATATATGATTATAAAAATCATCTAATTGTAATTTAATGGATAAAAATAATGAATACTGATTAAATTTTATTCCTAATTAATAAATGAGCGAATAAAAAAAAATTGTGATGAATTTATCAAAATTACAATTTTTAAAAATTATTTTTTTCGTTTTTTCAAATTAGTTATTTTTTTAACTACATATACGAGGGTCGTTTGATAAGTATGGTAAATTTATTTATTGTTTATTGTTTTTTAAATTAATTAATTTTATTGAATTTTTCAATTTAGTTTTTCTTACTTTTTTACTATACTTATCAAACGACCCTCGTAAATTAAAATAAATATGTTTAAAATGACCTGTTTTTCAAGTTTAGGAATTATGTTACAATATGCATCGATAATTTTAAATAATATATTTCTGTGATAATTTAGGTATTAATTGTTTTTATTATATTTGTACATATATATATATATATATATATATATATATATATATATATATATATAATATATATATTATAATTTAATAGATAATAGATAATATTAAAGTATACTGATACATTTTATCCTTAATTAAAAAATTACTTAATAATAAACATGATGAATTTATTAAAATTACAATTTTTCAAAATTTTTTGCCAGTTTTTTAAAATATACATTATTTTTCATCATAGAATAAATTGCAGTAAACATGTTTAAAATAAGAATTCTTTTTAAAAAAAATATGAATTATTTAAGAATATATACTGTGAACTTTAAATAACAATTTCTAATTTGATAAAATTATCTGTTAAATTTTGGTAATATATATATATATATATGTATATGTAATTAGTTTTTTTCTATCCACTGCTGGATGAAGCTCTCTCCTAAAACCGCTTTGATCGATTCAATGTCTTTCTTTTTCAGTTCATTCCGATGAATTTTCTTATTTCTGTTTTCCAATTATCCGTGCTTTTCATCTTGGACCTTTTTATATGTCAAGATTCACAATCAATAATTTTTCTTATTCTACGGTCTTCTTTGTTATATGACCAGTCGATTTTAATTTTAAATTATATATATATATATATATATATATATATATATATATATATATATATATATATATATATATAATAAATCCACATCAGCTCGCCTAGTCAACGTGGTGAGCATGATCAAGTACCAGTGAATAGTATCATTCAATGATGATTTCGCCCAGCAGTGGGCTGACATAAGCTTATGTGATGATGATATACTATATAAAGTACATACAATACAATTCCCCGATGGCGTATATAACTTACTGTTAAATTCATGGCAGAATCATGTGAAGAAAAAACCTTATATATATATATATATATATATATATATATATATATATATATATATATATATATATTTGTATGTATGTATATATGTATGCATATGTGCCTGAGTGTGTATTTGTTATTGTATAGCGTATGTATGTGACATAGGCCCGCATGTGGTACGTGCTCTTGTGTAAAGTTGTTGTAAAGTCCATGGAGCAACGGGCAACATGAAACTTCTGTATGTTTTTCATGAACCTGGCCATCGCTCCTGCCAGCCCCTTTTATGATTATATGGCACGATGGCCGAGAGATATCGGTCATTCGTACGTGAAATGTTCATTGGTGTTATTCTCTCGTTTTGTTTTGTTTTTGTTTGCGTGTGCGTGCGTGCACATTTGTGTATGTGTTTTTCTGTACACGACGCCATGTGTTTTTTATCTATCGTGCAGTTGACAACCATGAAAATGTAGCACGGGATAATATTTTTTTTATTGATGAAATACAAATGTAGGTACATAACATGATTTAATTAAAAAAATAGATATGGAAAATAAAAATATAATGTACGTTTTGTTTCTGTTATTTTTGGACAGTACTTTTAAATATATATATATATATATATATATATATATATATATATATATATATATATATAAATATGTCTATATGTATGTGTGTGTGTTTTTGCATGAGTAGTAAACGTAGAATAATATGAATTTGTAAGAGTAAAATGCGTTACATATTGCTTTGATTTCATTATGTAAAAAGAATGAAATTTAAAATTAAAACATAAAATTATTCCACTGTAAACATTTCAAAAGATTTAGTATGAAATTATTACTCTTTACAGAGTAACAAATAAAATAATAAAATTTCAGTTGATAGAAATCATTGTCAGTTTTGCTATATTTTTATAAAATAATATAATTTTTCATAACAAAACAATTTATTAATGCTTTAGTAAAAACCAAATGTTTCCTTAATAAAATAACGAGTTTTGATCCTGACAGAATTATAAAAATCTCTGAGGTATACGGAAAATAAAATACTATTTATTGGAGTGAAAAATAATTTAATTTATTAGCTTGGAATTTGTTGAAACCTTTTTTTCGACGATTGTAAATCAAATAAAAAAATATATTTTATACTTTACTAATATATTTAACAGGCTATTATATATATATATATATATATATATATATATATATATAATACTTTTTTGTCATAGATATAAAATTAGTTATTATCAACGTACAAGTTTGATTTTGTTAATAATAGTAAAAATAGTGATATCATCAATCACAGGAACATAAATAATTTTCTGAAAAATAAAGAAAATTATAATTGTGTTCTAATGGTAAAAAAATATATATTCAATAACAGATTCGTTTAAGATTGTAAAAAATATGCTTGATAATTTATGTTTGTTTTCGAGCAGTAAATTTTCGAAATCAAATTATAATGGAGAAAAAAGAAGCGTTTTTAATAATTTCATAACACAACTCTAACAAACAAATTTACGACTATGCATAAATTTCTTTTACTTTTCAACTTATTTTTGTATTTACAGTTGGAAACATTTTACTACCTTTTTTAATCGTTTTTGGGATTTGTATATTTTGTTGTAATTATTTTTATTACAATTTTATTACATATATCATTATATATATATATATATATATATATATATATATATATATACACGAGGGACGTTCAAAAAATTCCTGGAAAATGTAAATAAAAGCAGCAAATTGAATTAAGCACTTTATTTTTCAACATATGTTCTATTGAAGTTAAAATATTTTTCCATACGGTGTCGTCATCCTTCTAAGCTCTTTCGGTAGAAATCAGTGGTGTTTGATTCTAGTCACTGCCCTACAAAATGTTTCATTTTATATATCGACTCACAACGAATGTCTTTAATATATATTTTTTAAAAATTTTCAATAAAAAAGTCTGATGAGGCTAAATATGGACTATATGGAGTTGCGATAAAATCTCCCATAGGTATTTACGTAATACTGCCCTGGTAGAACTTGAAGAGTGAGCCAGTATGTTATCATGTTAAAACAAGACGTGCTGATGTATTTTTCTGGGCTGTTTTTCTTTTAGAGCTACATGTAGTTTTCTTAAATCTTTTTCATAACAACTTTTAGTTATTGTTCTTTGAATTTTAAGAAAATCTATGAGCAAAATTCCTTTAGAATTCCATAAAATGGTGGCCATTGACTTCATAGCCGATCTTTCTACTTTTTATGGGAGCAGTTGAATCCTTTTGATTGTTGTTTGCTTTCGAGAGCAAACTGGTAGATCTAAGTTTCGACATCCATAACAATCCTGTTTAAACTTGCCAGAAAGTGAATCAATAAAGTGATGCCTAAAACTCATAGATGAACAAATTCTTCAGAATAAAGCAAGTAACAAAATGAAATGTAGTAGGAAGAGAAGCGATAAATAGACGGGATAAAAATTTAAGTAGAAAATGATCAATGTTTTAATTAAATTAAATTTTTACAATTATTTCATATTAACACATCGTATGCGGACAACACGTCTCGATGATGATCTTTCGCACTGTAGTAATAGTATGTCGTCAAGACGTTGTCCGCATACAATGTGTTAAGTAAGATTAACAATTATTTTCAAATTAAAACTTTTATAAAATTATGAATTATGAAAATTTATTCGTTTTCGTTTGGAATTTCTTCGATTTCCATTGCTCCCTGTAGGTTAAACGATACTAAGTAAAATGCACAATAGACTTTACCATAAAACTATTATATTACTGTTGTATAATATATAGTATCAATGTTTTAAAAATTAAACAATTAAAGGAAATACTCACAAATAATATCTACCTGCAATAAATAGCATCTATTTTACTATAGATAATTGATAATTTTATAACACCATTCAATAAATCTTCAAAATGACACCTGTGAACAAAGAATTCATAGTTATTGTGAGAAATTGTTACAAATAAAACAATAGATAACATCAAAACTGTAATAGGTTTCGATAATTTTTAAATACCATGTGTTTTAATAGTATTTCTTTTATTTGATAAATAGATCAAATGTATATACATAACGTTATAAAATACTATATCTGTTTTGTATACATGTACATAACCTCATTTTCACCTTGATTTGATAAATTTTTAAATACCACATGGATGTAATTTAGTATTATTTAGCTTATTATTATAATATGAGATTATATAAATTAATATACTTACCAAAAATATCAATGTAATTACATTTAACACTCTTATTTAAACACAATTCACAAATTCACTCTGTACTATACTTAGCGCGGTGCTCTACTTATCAAAACGGCGCATACGGCTTCATACGTCTTTCTCTGTGAAATTCTAAAATTTATTTCTAAAGTATATATAATATTATATATATATACATAAATTTTACAGTAAATGAGATAATAAGTCGATGAGGTCTGTTATCTGTTAAGATATTTTACCAGTATCCAGTGAAGGTACGTGTTTGTGTTTTGATATAGACCAAGGAAATATTTTCAAAATACTTTCAAAAAACGCGGCAATGGTGTGGTGCATCAAGGGTTCCGCATCCGAAAAAGAGACAATAGAAGTTCCGCCTCCGAAAAATGCGACAATAGAAGTTTCACTTCAAAAAACATTAGAATCAGTGTCAAATTTATTTAAAAAATAAAAAGAATAGTCAGCAAGTAATTCCAACTATTTTTTGTTCAAAAATTTCAGTATCCATCGTAATAAGAGCTTTTTTAGATTTAGGTTACTTTGAGAATTCTCTGTGCTTATCTTACGAATATTCCTACAATCTGAGCTATCATTTGCATTGTTACTCGGTTATTCCTTTTCACTAAAGTTTCCATAAAACGAATATTTTCTTCAGAAACGAAAGTTGACGGTCTCCCATTACAACTGTCGTCTTTGATGTTCTCTCGACTGTTAGTAAAACGATTAATCCATTCATAAAGAGTTGTTTTCTTTACTTTATAAACATCTGAGATAGCCTTAATCATATTATAGGGTTTCCCACCTAATTTAACTGGAAATTTAATATTAACGCATACTAAAATTGTAACTGAATCCATGTTCGTAGATGCAAGAGTAATTTCAAACTGACATTATACCACCCGTAAGTGTCGTACAGCACTCTCGCGAATACATGATAACACAAGTCTGAACAGGTTTACGCTCACATTAACTAATTATCCGTTTACGAATAATAATCATTTTTCAAGAACTTTTTGAACATCCTATGTTATTACATATATATATATATATATATATATATATATATATATATATAACCTAAAGTAATATAAATACAAACACAAAATGTAAACAAAATCTTTCATCCAAAAACCTAAAACAAAATCTAAACACACAAAGCGGCTACGTTTGTACGCACAGAAATTCACTCGTGTTTGTGTGAATTTGTATAAATGTGTGTCTATACGAGTAAGAAAGCATATCTATGTGTATGTATTTTCGTCAGACAGATAGTGTAAATGGAGGAAGCGCAGTGAAAGCTCTTACAAAGTATAGGCAGTTAGCATATATACATATATATTCATTTGTATGTATATGTTGTGTGTGTAGAGGTGACATACCACATAGAACTAAAAGTAGGCTGTGGCTGCGATGTTGCCACGTTAGTACTAATTGCATCGGGCAAACATTTGTTGTTATATTGCTTACCGACCGCTGTGCACCGCACCATGTGGCAACTGTTTTGTCTCTGACAACCGCTACGTTTTTCATGATATTTGTTTTTTGGTAATACTTACACCACATTGTGCTAACACCTATTTTACCAGCTTCACATGTCGTTTATATTTGTTTATATATATATATATATATATATATATATATATATATATATATATATATATATATATAAAATGTGTGTATGTGTATCAAGACCGTAATTTATTTTACTCTATGCATTCTTCTGTACAGTTACGTGTATTTAAGTCTTACATGGTTTGCATGTACATATGGGACTTGACTAATAGAAAAAATATGTAATTATTTATTATGAACGAGTATGTTCCATTTTATAATTGTATATTAAAGTTTATTTCTGGCGTAAGCAGTTTTATATATTATATATATATATATATATATATATATATATATATATATATATATATACGAGGTCAGACAATTAAGTAATGCGACAAAATTCAAAAATCGAGTATATTTAAAAATTAAGGTACATCGCTGCGATCCCCTTCAAAGTAGTCCCCTCCCGCATCTATACACTTATTCCAGCGAGTTTTCCAGTTTTCGTAACAATTCTGGAACACTTCTTGTGGGACCTCTCCGAGTACCCTCGTCACAGATTCTTGGATATCTTCAACGGAGTCAAAATGTCGACCTTTGACGAATTTTTTCATATGGGGGAATAGGAAAAAGTCGCAGGGTGACATGTCCGGTGAATAGGGCGGTTGTGGTAACGTTGCGATGCCTTTAGACGCCAAAAACTGAGAGACACTGAACGCACTGTGACAGGGAGCATTGTCGTGATGCAGAACCCAAGTCTTCGCGATCTCTGGACGCACTCTGAGCACCCTTTTTCGTAATTTTTCGAGCACATTGCGGTAGAATACTTGATTTACGGTTTGTCCAGGTGGTACGAACTCTTTGTGAACCACCCCTTTGCTGTCGAAGAAGCAAATCAACATGGTTTTCACTTTGGACTTGCTCATTCTCGTCTTCTTTGGCTTTGGTGCTCCAGGGGACAGCCACTGTTGGCTTTGTCGTTTAGTTTCGGGGTCATATTGAAAGAACCAACTTTCATCACCAGTAATAACTCGATCGAGAAGAGTAGGATCACATTCAACCTGCTCTAGACAATCTTGAGCGATGTTCATTCAATTTCTCTGTTCCATTTTCGTGACATGCACTACTCGCGCGTTGTTACACAACACTAAACAGCTGGCGAAGAAATGATCGTATGAGGGTGGTCAAGGTCTCAATCGAGAGAGTAGGGATCTGCTATTACGGTGGCGGAGTTACAGGTTCGCAGTGTTACCACAGGCCGAGAAAAAAAATCGGTCGCATTACTTAATTGTCTGACCTCGTATATATATATATATATATATATATATATATATATATATATTATGTGGTTTTTTCTAAACCTATTATGTCATAAAATAAGTGAAATTTCATGAAAAGTTTTCTTGTAATTTTGAATTAAATGTTTTATTTTTTAAAAATATATCTAACTACCCATATATCTATTTATCTATTTATTTATATATCTGTTTATTTATTAATTTATTTTTTTATCGGTTTATATATATATATATATGTATATATATATATATATATATATATATATATATATATATATATATATATATATATATATATGGTTATCCAAATGTGATGCCTAGATTTGTGTCTCATTAAAAAGAAACATGTGTATAGGGTTGTGTATAGGGAAATATGTGTATGGTACCTTTTGTTTTTTTTTTTAAAAAAAATAAAACACAAATCTATGCGTCACATTTGGATGACCATATATATAATATAGAGAAGATATAAGTTTTATTGTTTTTCTACTAAATGGCTTTTAAGTAATTCTTTAGTATTTTTTATTCTAAGAAAAATAAAATAAAATTTTAATTTAAATCACGTGAAATTTATATATATATATATATATATATATATATATATATATATAATATATGTATATATATATATATATATATATATATATATATATATATAAATTTATAGGGTTTTCTAGTAAGAATATTAGAACTTTAACAGCTAGGGTGGTAGCCTTGTTTAATTTTTTTCAAGCTTATTTTGACATTTATATATATATATATATATATATATATATATATATATATATATATATATATCTTTACATTATTTTCAAATTAATTTCTTGCTATTATACTTAATTTTTTTTTGTTTTTTTGGTTAGTTATTAAAAAAATCGAAGTAAATAAAATAAACAAGAAAATGGCACTACTTCTCGTTTTAAAACTGGAGAATTTACTTTAACTTGAGATTTTATAAAATAATGCTCTGATGATGATGGCATAGCCATCGAAATGCGTATTAGTTTATTATTATTATTATTATAAAGAAATCAAATGTCAAGTAGATAATTATTGAACACATTTTAATATCTTGTAGTATTAAAAATGATAACTCATCTATGTGAAAGAAAATTCTTACAACAAAGTAAATAAGTTTTCTAAATTCTCTCGAGTTATTTAATTTCACAATAATAATAAACTATTAATATATTAACTATAATTACTTAATTAAATGAAAGTAATCTTGATATATAGAGTGGTTTAAATGTAACGCCTAGATTTGTGTTTTATTAAAAAGTAACAAAAAAACTATAAACATGTTTATTTTTAATAAAACACAAATCTAGGCATCACATTTCGATGAGGCTATATACGAGGGTCGTTTGATAAGTATGGTAAAAAGTAGGGAAAACTAAATTGAAAAATTTAATTAAATTAATTAATTAATTTAATTAAACAATAAATACATTTACCATACTTATCAAACGACCCTCGTATTTAAAGATATTTTTTCTTAAGTCATGATTTTTTCTGATAATTTTTTAAGTAATTAAATGTGTTTTATGTTATAAAATAATTATTTTGAGCATAATTTATTTATTAATGCATTAGTTTTTACTATATTTAGAAAAAAATATTAAATTCTGAATTTCAGTTTTATTAAATGTATAATTAAGTAGTATTTGTACTACTATTGTTTTTTGGGGGTTTATTTTTTTTTATTCCTCAGTTAAGTTTATTGCATAATTTCATATGTTCATGTATTTACAACATATCTACTTAAAACGTATTTTTTTTAAGCTAGAAATTGAAAGTACTTTTATAACATACGATAAAAAAGATAATATTTATTAACAACGTATTGTTTCCGTTTTCATAGTGAATATATATATATATATATATATATATATATATATATATATATATATATATGTGTGTGTGTTTGTAAACATATGCATTTCATTTATTCTTTTTTAGAACACTGTAATTTTCCATACTCCCTCTCACCAATATGAAGCAATCGTCGTTTCGTGCAATAAAATGTACGTTTATAGTATGAAAAGCAATTTAAGAGCTGCAATATGAGACTGTAAATTCATTTGGCCATCCAATATTGGCCCCGGGACGCGCACAGACGTACACATACACACTCATACAACTGTTGTCTGTATGTAAATCCGTGCAAAAAGCGTTGAAATTAACTCAGAAAGTTTTGGCGCAATTCGGGTAGTTTCAGCAGTTATGCAAAAACTTTGTGTGAGTTATTACATCTGTAGGTGCGGTATATTTCAAAAACGGTGCCGCGGCTCATTTAGTTGAGAGAAGAGTAGACCGACGACTGTGTGTAGTTCAAATGGTGTCGAGGTTCATCCTGTCGTCTGTCGTTCGTTGCACAAGCGTCCTCTTTATAAGAATTACTAAATTGTCGGGAATCGTGTTATGCGACAATTAGTTGAAAGTTTTCTGCACTTGATAAGTAATAGTTGTGCGGTTGAGTCGTACGAATACTTTTGCATAATTTTCAATGTTAACGAAGAATTTTCACGATTGTTTTATTCGCTTTTCAAGAATTAAAAGCATTAAAAAGTTACGTAACTTTTGACAATTATTTATCTAGTTATACAGTTAGAATAGATTTTTATTATCAATTATTTTTCACTTATTTTTATATTCAGTAATAGGAATCAATTTTATTTAAGAAATTAAACAAATTTTCCTCTCACATAAATAATCTACCATCTCAAAATCTCAAGATATTGAAAGTGTTGAATAATTATTTATTATACATTTTCTCTGTTTATAAGCTTATGTGCATTTCGATAGCAATACCGTCAAAATACACATCAAGTTAAAAACAGAGAAAATGAACAATAAATAATTATTGAACACTTTTTCAATATATTGTGAGTTTATTTATGTGAAAGTGAATTTACCACAGTTTGAAAACAAGTAGTATATAATTTTAATTTACTATCTTAGTAAAATATAATTTTTATTTTTTTACTATATTTACATTTACTGAATATATTTAGGTAATTATTCAAACCTATCTAAAGGATATAATTATATATATTTTTCTAGTACCTATAATTAAAATTATTTTCATTAGGAAAACGTTTGTTTCAATCGATTAATGAATTACTATTTTCGCCATAAAATTATTTAATCAACGATATATATTAGTAAATAATCTAAATATAATTATTATTGCTGCCACTTAACTAGTTATATAATATAACTCAAATTTTATACATAATGTACTTAGTTAGAAATATTAATTGATTTTTTTCAATATTTTAAATTTTATTTAATAGTTTTCATATCTCTGAGATGGGTTTCTATAAAATAGTTAAATGGGATTAAATGATAGTAAAAAATAGTAAATGACAGCAAAAATAAATTTCACATCTAAACTTTTGTTTTATTTGACCAACCTATATTAACTAAAAAATAATCAATTTAATAAGTTCCATTAAAATATTCAGAAATTAATGAAATATATGTACAAGAATATAATAAATAAATGACCAACAATTCTACTAACGAATTCATATCTATGTTTATAGAGGTGTAAACCATATAATGCATGAACAAAAGTTGAAATAAACAGAAAATGAGAAACATTCCTCTCAAGAGCTTTAAAACTAGAACAGTTTGAATAAAAGAAAAAAACTTGAAAGAAAAAGTAGAAGAAGATATAAGAGAGTAGCTTTGAACATCTCGTGTATTTATTTATTTATAATACAGCATTTTAAATTTAAATTTTAATATTTAATTCTCATTAAATAAGGAAAAAATGTCTACTAGAATGTAATTATATGTATATATATATATATATATATATATATATATATATATTTAATTTTTTTTTTAAATTATTGAAGTAATTATACACTTATAATTAAGTATATTATTAAATTTAATTAACCATGTGAATTAAAAACTCTACATATGAACATAAAATTGATGATTATGTGTAAAGGAGAAAATGTGTGTACAAAAATATAAACGTGACGCAATGAAATTTAATACTGCGTCACATATCGTATGTATTGTGATTTAAATACTGCCATTAAATCGGTGGCAATAATTAGCGTACAATATCTGGCTTAAATGTAAAATGGGTTTCGGAAGTAATTTGTAGTAACAAGATCCTTGATTAATATTCAAAGGTAAACACCGCTGTATTCATATTGATGATAGTGAATTTCAGTTCAAGTATGCAGCCGCTTTTGCATACAGTTACTCCGTGTTAAGTTACACAAGTATGTTCGGTTTATCCTATTAAATGTTACATTAAGTACGTATATTTATGTATTATACTGTTTATATGATTATAATAATTATTTAATCCTTTATATTTTAAGTTTTCATTAACTAAAGATGATAATGTATTAAATTGAATTAAATATTTAGAGTTATAATGAATAATTGTCAAAATTTATAGATGATCTTTTAGAGTTTATTAATTAAAAATGGAATAAAAAATACAGGTGTACTAATGACAAAAAAAATAAAAAATATTAAATTAAATATTAATCATTTATATTTGTTGTTTTGCAACTGTGGTTGATTCACTTTACACAAATGAATTTTAACCCTAACATCACAATAATCACTTATTGTTCACTTATTATTTATAATTATATTGGCTAATGCATTTCGATGATGACGCAATCATCATCAGAGTATTTCTGTTAAAATCTGTTAAAGATTTTAACAGAAAGGCTCTGATGATGATTGCGTCGTCATCGAAATGCATTAGCCAATTTAATTATAGACTATATAATTATAAATAATAAGTGAAAAATAAGTGATTATTAAACACTTTAAACTATTGTGATGTTTGGGTTAAAATTTATTTGTGTAAAATTATTTATATATTAATTTATTATTATTCATGAATTTGTCTAACTTTTTTTAAAAATAAAATTATATATAAAGAAACTTATTAATTTAAATTTAAGAACAAACATATTTTTTATTAATTCTATAAACTATTGAAAAATTTATTTTACTTTATATTATTTTTGATTTTTATTTGCTGTACACAGACTTTTTCTACTGAATTTTATTGAATTTTTGTGTTTTCTCCAATTTACTTTTTTTTTATAAATTTAAAATGTCTCGAATGGCCATGTATACGAAATTAGTAGTTTATAGAATTAACAAAAAAATAAGTTTGTTTTTAAATTTAAATTAATATTTTTTTATTAAGAAATATTTCTGTACTGATAATAAAAAATAATACACAAACTTTTTCTACCCACTGTACATTATTTTTTTGTATAATTAAATAATAAATGTAATAAAAATTACAGTATTTAGGAATTTTTGTAAACATAACTTAAATAATTTCAATGAAATGACAACCACATTGACTTTCTTGAGGAGATTTTAAGTCGAAAATAATTATTTGGAATATGTTACCTGTTATTAAAACAATTCAAATACAAAAAATATTTAATAAACTTCGATCTTACGTTGTTGAAAATAGCTCGAATAAAATTTAATTCCACAAAAATAAAACACAAATATTTTTAATATTTTCTCGTTTTTAATAAATATTTAAATTATTCATAAGAATTTCTAATTGAATTCTTCTTTTTGGAAATACATTTCATGAATTTCAATATCACTCGAAGATCAACTTGAACCAATATATATGCATGCATCAGAGATGATGAAAAAAGAACATATGTATTTTTAAACCACCGTAAAAGGTAGTTTTATCCATACATATGTAAAAAATTCTATATGTTCATACTTTCTCTTTCTCATACACATACATACAAATATATATATATATATATATATATATATATATATATATATGTATATATGTATATATGTAAATGTATTATTGCATTTCGTACACATGCAGCAGTTTTGTGTTTGAAAAAAGGCGTTGTTATTCGCATAGAATATTGTTTGCCTGTAATTACATCTCAAAGTGGAACTGACATTTCTCATTTATTTTTAGATGTTTGTCCGAGTGCCTCTCGAGCCGACACACCCAGACAGTTGTCGTAATGATTTTTCTCCCACCCATTCTTGCATATTTGTTCAACTTGCTCATTGTTGTGGTATCGCAGGTTTTTTCTCTGTACATACTTATCAGTTTTGTCGTTTGCAATTTGCTCGACCGCCATTCGCATAATTATATATATATATATATATATATATATATATATATTTATATATATATATATATATATATACGTGTATGTGTATTTGTGTGTACATTGAGCGTCATGGAGACGAACGAGATAAAAATTAAAATAGCTTGGCAGTTATGTGCAGGGACGCTCATACACGCAGCTACACAGTAATTCGTGAAATTATAATGTTTGCTGTTTTCGACAAACGTTGTCGTTAAGAGGAACGAATTCGTATTACTGCCGCGCGTAACGGATAAAAATGTCTTTAGAATATTGTCCTGTCGTGAAGTTTCTTCTTTTTTATTTCACGAATGTCGTTGTTGTCTCTATTTCCAGACTGAATTTCCATAAACGTTTATTTGCAGACGGGGAAAAACATTGCACTTTCAAATTAACTGAAATTTCATGAACGAATGTCAAAATTAGTGTATTTAAAATTTACGTTTATATTTTTGTTTAATTTATTTTTAATTAATTAGACATGAAAAGGGTTCTCTTAAATAATAACATTTGTGAATTTATTTTAATTATTTCGCTTTTGGAATAGTTCAGTGTACTGCAATGAGGATTATTTAGATATAATATAATTTTGTAATAAAAAAACATAAATTGTTTGTAATTTACCTATTATCATTTACTATTCTTTATTATTCTTCAATCTCATTTGAGTAACCCTATATATATATATATATATAATTTATGATATCAACTAATTTATATTTTTGAAAAAATATTCTTTATTATCTATGAGCATTAAAAAAAATCCAGAGAGTTATAATACTTTTTGAAATAACGAATAAAAAATATTTTAATTAGTTTTTATATAAAAAAAAATATAGTGAAATATATTTCGATAATTAAAATTGAGTTCATAATTAAATATAATATAATTTTATTTTCAGTTATTTCAAATTTAAATTGAAATCAATGTTTTTATTTATTAATTCTGAATTGTAATTAGTAAATTATAATTAATTATAGTGATAAATTATAAAATACAAAATTTATAATTTAAAATAATTAGAGTGTAACAATTTATGGCAATTTAAATTTTTATAAAACATTATAATAAAAATATTTTAAAGTAGATATTTTTCTGAAATATTTCGTTACATTATTTTATATAATATTTTTAATTATTATTTAAAATATAAGTATATATACTTGAGAAAATTTAATAAATAACTTATTCTAATAAGTATGACATCAATGGTAACAGATTGTAAGAAAAATAAATAAACGAGGAATATGCAGAAAAATAGAAGAAATGTGCATATATTTATTCTTATTCTGTACAAAGACGTGACAAGTTTATTACATTTTGTTGTATAGAAGAATACTTCAGTGAATTCTATTTGATATATCAAACTATGCTATTTTAACTGAATAATATCTGCAACTCGGTTGAACTCATACAAACAAGTTTTCAAACTTACAGAAATTCAAGCTTTTGTCTTTTAACTGTGATTGTTGAAACTTTTAATAATATTGAAAAATAAAGATTTGATAAAATTTAAGATAATCATTTCATTTTTTGGAAAAATTAAATATTGTTTTATATACACACGTGCATATATATATATATATATATATATATATATATATATATATATATATATATATATATCATTAGCCTCTCTCAGTCCACTGTTGGATGAAGGCCTCTCCTAAAATTCATTCCGACGAATTTTCTTATCTCTTTATTCTATCTACCCACGAGTTTCGTCTTGGGTCTTCTTATATATTGAAGATTTAAATCAATAACTTCCCTTGTCTTTCAACGGTCCTTTCTACTTGCTATATGACAGGACCATTTTCATTTTAAACTTTTCACTTTTGCCATACCATCTGCAACTTTTGTTTCCTTTCTTATCAATTCGGTTCTTTTTCAATCTTCTCGTGTTATTTCTAACTTCCATCTTTCCATGCTTCTTCGTGTATCCGGAGCCATTGAATTATTCTGGAAATCAAGACTCATATTTCATTTTTATAGATGAGAACAAGTAGATGCATTGATCAATATTTCTTTTAATATAGAAGAATATTTCATAAGTGTTTTTTTTACAAACTGACTCCCATCTCATTTTTATTACATGTTCTTTTAGTAATAAAGAGTTGTCCCAGATGTACATAGTTTAAAACTTCTATTTCTATTTTTTCTAGTTCCATTTTTCTTTGGACTGAAAATTCATTGAATATTAATTTGTCTTGTCAGGATTTATCTTAAGACATACCTTTTAATTTTTTTTATTCAATTCTTCTATTTTTTATTGAGTTTAGCTAAGCTTGTGGAGAAAATAATATGTTCAGCATATTATAAATATATATATATATATATATATATATATATATATATATATATATATGGGATTTAAAATATGAAAAAAAATCGAATTAATAAATAGATTATTTTTTCAAATATTATACATAATAAAAAAACGATAATATTTCAGCATAGCTACTTAGAAATCATTCATAAAAGCAGCAATTTATATAATATTTTATATATTTATAAGAAACGACATTTTTTTGTATATTTTCAACAAAAAATATATGAAATTAGGTTATTTTAAAAATTAATGAATACATTTGAATGATTACATATTTTAAAAAATAATTACTTTTCATAATATCAGCTTTGATCAATTTTGACTGTTTTCTTTGATCAGTTGATTTTAATGTATGAAATTAATTAATTTAAATATATTCTAAAATTCCTATATAATATATATATATATATATATATATATATATATATATATATATATATATGTGTATGTGTATATATATATATATATATATATATATATATATATATATATAAGTAATCATTGATTTCAATTAGTTAATTAAATATACTGTGTATACATATATACTTTATTTATTACTACATATTATCTTAAAATTTATATTCGTATAAAAACATGTATGTGCGTTTGTAATTGTATATAACATTCATAAAATACGTTTATAAGCAGAATTACATGTTTGAAACACCTACTGGGAAAAGCCAAAAGCACATCAATTCAAACAATCTCTTATTGGTTTCATCTCACTGTCATATGAATTCGTCGAAAGTAATAACGGTCGACCGAAGATAACGGTAAATATAACTGAAACTGTTTTTGACTCTCTTATAAACGAAACTCTGTACAAATAACGTTTATCTGTGTCATAATTAAACGACCTACGCGAATTATCAAACATCTAAATGGGTTCGAAAGCGTCTTTAAGCGCGTGAAATTTGTTTCCGGGTATTTATTGAAATATTACTATTTTGTTTGTATAATTAATAACGTTTGTTTATAAATATGTTTATACTTGTATTTTGTGTTACTTATGTTTTTGTTACTTATATGTTTATACTTGTATACAAAAAAAATAATATTTAAAACGAAAAACAATAAGTAATCAATTCTAAATTTTAATTCTGATATTTTCTCTAAAATGTTATTTTCAATAAAAATATTGTTCCTCAATAATTTATTTTTATTTTTTAAAATTCAGTTAATAGAAGAAATGTAGATTTGTAGAATAATATCAGTAATTTTAATAACAATTAGTGCAACTGAGACTGAAGTATAGTAAAAAATAGTAAATGATAATAAGTAAGTAAATATATGTGTGAACTCTCCAAACTCATTTGGATCAGCTCTATATTATATATTTACATACGTATATATATATATATATATATATATATATATATATATATATATATATATAGGGTTATCCAAATGTAACCCCTAGATTTGTGTTTTATTAAAAAGAAACTATACACATGTTTCTTTATACACCACCCTATTCATACGTTTATTTTTAATAACACACAAATCTAGGCGTTATAGTTGGATGACACTATATAATTTAATTTAATAGCTATTTTAATTTTTTTTAGATTTTATGAAATATTTTTTTAATTTAATGCTTCTAATAAAATTTATATGTTTTTTTAAATTTCATATTTGCATAAAATTTATGATACTATTTTCTTCTTTATTAAATATCTATTGAATTTTGTGAAATATTTTTTAAATTTGATATTTAAACAATTTTTATTTAATTGTAATTTTTTTTATAAATTTTATAAAATGATTTTTCAATTTTGATGTTTTTAATGAAATGTTTTTTATCGGTTGATTTTTATGCTGAATTTTATCAAGAAATATACGAGTGTATAGTTATAAAATATATAAATTTTATTAATTTATCTAATGTATTTCTCTATATAAATAATTATAGTTAAATGAATTTGTGGTTGTTTTAGAAATTAAATTTATATGCGTTCTTAGTTATGATTATATGATTTACAAAAAGGAGATTTCCGTTTTAAATAATTTGTGAGATTATATTTAAATATCAATTTTAAATTAATTGTTAATATTATGTGTCTATTGTATATGTTATTAATTTTTTTAAATTTTTTGATTTACTATTTAATTTAGTTTTTTGAAATCCATGTTAATTTACATTCATTGATTTTTTAAAATATTTATTTAAAACTGTTTAAAAGTCAAAGTAATAAAGAGTAAAAATAAAAAATTCGAATAGTAAATACGAATAGTAAATATGAATAGTAAAAACGAATAGTAAAAATGAATAGTAAATTAAAAAATTCCAAAATTTTAAAATCATTGGAATTAAAATAAGAAGAATTTCAAAATAAAATTAAAAAACGAACAAAATTTATTTTAGCTTATTATTAGGTTTTAAAAATATTCTTAACAGAAATATTTGTACTTTTAATATTTTATTCATATATAATTTTATTTTTCAGAATTCATTTTGTAATCTTATTACACCTAATGTTTAATTATATAAAATAAATTATCTGTCAACAGAGGTAGTTTAGTAAATAGGAGCGTTTAAGAAAATTACTTCAATAAATTGAATCTATTGTTGTTGTATATATTCGAACACAACCTTAATTATTGTTTCTGAAAAAGTACATTACGAAAAATAATCTATTTAAAAAATACGATAAGCACCACAATAATAAAAACGAGAAAACAAGAGTCTGTAACATCAAAACAGCAATAATAATTTTCATTAAATTGCAAGGAAGAAAAGCTATTTGTGGTTGATGTTCATAAAAAATTATCTTAGAAATTTCTCGTTTTCATCTGTATATATATATATATATATATATATATATATATATATATATATATATATATATATATATATATAGAAACGATAAACTGAAAGAAGAAAATGAAAGAGAAACGTTCATTAAAAGCGAAACAATTGAATAAATAAAACATTCGTTATCTCAAGAGGAAATTCTAGCACTGGCGTCTACATCGCTTTGTATTGATTGAATTAATACTGAATAAGTTATTTCTTTTTGATTATACATCAACAAAATATAGTTCAATGTTGGCAACGAGTCCCGAAACGGTCATTGTCGTTCAAAGTTCTGTTTGTATTGCAGATCTTGTACTCGTTGAATATTGATTCAGTCGGTTTTATTCCCGCAGTGCTTAATTTTCATCTTGTTTGTATTTTGAATATATTTTTAATTATAAAATTGTGTTTATGTATATATATATATATATATATATATATATATATATATATATATAAAGAGAGAGAAAGAAGAATATTTTGAGTCACTTTTTTATATATTATATAGTAAAGTAAAATTTTAATAATTTTTTATAATTCATTTTTGATAGAAGCAATTATATTCGAAGTTTACAATAATATAAAAATTTTTAAAACAAAATTTTTATAATCATAAACAGAGTATAGAGTGTATTTAGTTATTACAGTGCCTAATATTAAATTCGCATGAAGATATAAATATTTAGTAATGTAATAAGTTTCATAAAATTGATTCAAAAAAGATTTTTAAATTATAATCAGCTTTTTGGATCTTTTTAAGTTTTTAAATTCATAAGAATTTTTATATATAGGCTTGCCTAAATGACACTGAAGAATTATAAAGAATATTAAATAATACTAAGCTTTTTGTCAAAAAATACAAAAAACGCAAAGGGTATGAACTTTAATTTTTGTCGAAAATCGTTAAAAAATTTTTTTGGCAATTTTTTTAACATAGTTGCATTGCTAAAGGTCCGTAGAGGTGTGTATAAGCATCAGAAATCGGTGTCGACATCTACGACGTTCATAAACATGTTTTGAAAATTTGACGTCAACCTGTTAGAAAAACGTGAAAATACCAAAACTTAAAAACGTCGTTGCTAATTCATTAAGTGTGTTTGATCAAAATCTATATCTGATTGTTATTATACCGATCGTATAGAATAGAATTTCATTGTTAGATTCATTGATTTCTAAAAAAAATTTTTTGGAAAAAACACAAAAAACGCAAAGGGTATGACCTTAAGTTTTTGTCAAAAAATTTCAAAATTTTTTTTGTCGATTTTTTGACATAGTTGCATTACTGAAGGTTCGTAGGGATGTGTATAAGCATTAGAAATTGGTATTGACATCTATGACGTTGGTAAACGGGCCTTGAAAATTTGATGTCGACAGACTGCCAAAACGCGAAAACATAAAAAAATTCAAAACGTTGCTGCTATATCGTTGAGTATATTTGATCGAAACTGATGTCTGATTGTTATTACACCGATCCTATAGAATCGAATTTCATTGTTAGATCCGTTGATTTTGAAAAAAAAATTTTTTGCTAAAAACACAAAAAACACAAAGGGTATGACCTTAAATTTTTGTCAAAAATTTTCAAATTTTTTTTTGGCAAATTTTTGGTATAGTTGTATTGTTAAAGGTTCGTAGGGGTGCGTATAAGCATTAGAAATCAGTCCCGACACCTACGACGTTTGTAAACGAGCTTGGAACATTTGGAGTTGGTTGGTTGGTAAAATGTCAAAATTCTGCTCTTACTTCGTTGAGCAAATTAAATCAAAATTGGTGTCAAATTATTAATATATCGGCTCTATAGAATAGCAAATCATGGTTACATTTATCGATTTCGAAAAAACAACTTTGGCTTTAAATAAAAACATAAAACTTTAACAAAAAATTAATATTATTTTTTATGAGATTTAGAAGATTGATATAACTAATATTAACAAGAAGATAATATAAATTTATTAAATGTATTGTATTGTAAAAATACAATATTTTGACATGAAATCTTCACGAAATCTGACCATAGTGGGCAAAAAAAGAAAAACCAAAGGAGCAAAAATCTACGAAATAAAAGTGAAAATAAATTCTACAAAATAAACAACCGTCTCATCTACTTAATGAACGACATTATCTTCTGGAGCAGCTTATCAGGCACACGGCTCGACGATATTATTATGCTCGCGTCTTGGAACATAAGCGCACACTGTGTGTAATACGAGCAAATGTCATTATAAACCCAAGACTAAGAGCGAAGTACTTTAATGAAATTTATATAGAAACGTGATCCCTTCTTATTCGCTTGAAATTGTATCATTGAACTAGGCGCACAAGTGTCACAATACAACGAATAAATTACCATCTGCCAGGCTGCCTGTTCGATTGTTTTATATGCTGCTCAAAAAGGAAACTGTACTTGAACATGTATATATATATATATATATATATATATATATATATATATATATATATATATACACAATTTTATTTATTACATTATATACGTTCGAACAGATTTATTTAAGAGAACTGTTTATATAGTTTTTAGTCGATATGGGTTTTCATTTCAATTCTCATTCTCTGTAATATTTTCATATATATGTATCGATTGATATAAATCTTTTTTTTATAATGAATGAAATGAAATAGAATTCAATTCTTTAAATTAATAAAGATTATTGAAATAATATAAGGACATCAAAATGTGACAATTACATTTGCGTTTAATTAAAAAGTAATAAAAGAAACTATAGACATAATTCCCTATACACATGTTTCTTTTAAATAAAATACAAATCTTGACGTTATATTTGGATGACTCTCTATTATGTAGAATGAATTGAGCAGTCAAGTTGAAATTTTACTTTCGAGTAATTAATATTATTTTAAGACTCTTTGAAAAATGTTACTATTGCATTAAATAGGCAAATTTTTTTCTAGAGGAAATTATGGCAGATAATAAGATTAAATTTAAAACAAAAATTATATATATATATATATGTATGTATAATATTGTGTAAATGGTTATATATATAAATGAAAATTATAAAAAATGAAGTGTAATACTAAGCAAAATTATTTAATACTACTAATGTTAATATTTGTGAAAATACTAATTTTTAGTAGTAGAATTATAATTAGTGAATTTATTGATTAAACATTTTTTGGGTCAAGTTTAATTGAATAATTTTTTGTGTTGTTTTTAAGAAATTTCGTAATTTTAAAATTTATTTGTAATATATGTATACACATGAATGTATATATATATATATATATATATATATATATATATATATATATATATATATATATATATATATATATATATATATATATATATGTATATATATATATATATATATATATATATATATATATATATATATATATATATATATATATATATATATATATATATATATATATATATATATATATATTTATATATATATATATATATATATATATATATATATATATATATATATATATATATATATATATATATAAACGTATATATGTGCTTCAAATTGAGGATTGGCTATTGGGCATGTAACGTTATATGTTTTATCATTTATTCATGTGATACAAAAATTGAAAAATAAAAGAATCTTTAAGTATATTAAATTATTAATCATCGGTGATAATACATAAATAGTAATTTGTAAATTTATTACACTAAACATTTTATTTAAAAGAAAATATAATTATGAAAGAATGTCTTGTATGAAATAAGATTATCTTAATTACATTATTAATTTTTTAATTAAAATAATTTAAAAATGCTCACCGAAAAGATAAATACAAATTATTTTCTTTTTATGAAATATGTTTTTAAATGTCCATACAATATTGTGTACTAATTTGATTTATGTAAGAAAAAATGTTAATGTTTATTAAATGTTTACAAAAAATATTATATTTAAATATAACTTATCAAAAAACGTCTCATATCAATGATCGATTTATATTTTTATAAAAAATTAATTTGAAGAACTCTTTGTTACAAATTGATTTAATAATTCAATATTTTTTTATAATTTATTTCACATTTATTACAATAAAACTTAAAATTAATAAAAATAGATTAAATAACTAATTATTTTCAAAATTATTTCACATGATATTATTAAACTAATGTAGAATATTTTACGTAATTACATGATTTTATTCAATTTGTGAACTTATTTTATATATATATATATGTATTCAATTGAGAGCTGATGTTATTAGAATATAATTTAGAAACTAAAATATTAGGCAGTATTATAGAAAAATTAAAACAGTTTAATATTTTGTAATATTAAAAATATCAACACAAACGTAATATATTTCTTTAGGCAACGAAACAACATTATTTTCAAGAGAATGTTGTTTTTTATAATTCACAAGGAATTAACAAGCTTAATAAAGTACTGTGCTTTTGGCATGTATTTACGTTTATATCAAGCGGGTACATATAAGGTTATATGTTTTCATATGAGTAAACAACAATACAAATGCACATAAACGACATGGAATAAATACAAATGTGCACTAAAGTTACATGTATATAAATAACTCTCTCTCTCTCTCTCTCTCTCTCTCTATATATATATATATATATATATATATATATATATAATACAAATACACACACACACATATACAATTTATTTTAACAAAGGACTAAATATCTTATATCTGACATTCGAATGAGAAGTGTACGTTTCTTGTATCTAATTATTTGCAAATGAAGTCAGCAGATAATGTTTATTTCGAATACTGTGCATTTAATATAAATCGTTTTAAATGAGATAGTAGAGAAGTTTAATATATTGAAAATAATGTATGTATGTATATATATATATATATATATATATATATATATATATATGTGTGTGTGTGTGTGTTTCAACATATAACAAATGTCATAAGAATGAATGTATACAATTAAAATAAAAAAAAATATTACAAATCTCAAACTAATGATTTCTACATTTATATTTAGTTCAATTAGTAATATATATTTCTTTGGTTTATGAATTTTGCATAAGTTGGTAGTTTTTATCATATGTTGTGATTTACCTTCTATTTAGCCAGAAAAATATTGTGTATATAAAGTATAGTGTGTTATTTGTATTTTAAGTAATTTCTAGTATTATTTGTTTTAAATTTGTAGCAAATATTTCAATTAAAACAAGTTTATATCATTTTATATATAATAAAATTAAATTTGATCGAAGACTTTTCAAAAGAATATAATAGTTGTTTTTATAAACTTTTTTGTCTATTTTAAAAAATTGGTAATCGTGTTAAAATGTATATATATATATATATATATATATATATATATATATATATATATATATATATATACACACTCATATAAATATCTATATAAAATAAATTCACACAGCTTTTCTACATTACTGTACGATCGTTTATAAAATCTATCGTTAAATGAGCTAAACCAGTATACGAAAATAACGGTGTTGTTTTTCCGGGTCAGCGGTTAATGTATGTATATCACGTCTAGTTATAAATCTTTCGATATATTCCACTTTAGTATTTTTTATATACGTATCCATACACACACACACACACACACACACACACACACACACACACATATATATATATATATATATATACACTTAGTGAAAATTAAATACGAATCATATATCTTATATTTATTATCTTAATTTAAATATGGATAAAGCTAATTTTGCGTGACACGCATAATGGCAATTAAACTGTTTCATATAATTTTCTACATACGTTTATATGAAAGTACACATTCATATATATATATATATATATATATATATATATATATATATATACATAAACATTTTATATATATATATATATATATATATATATATATATATATACACACGTAATCTTACTACGTGCTTTATAAAATGAATACGTGAATTAGAAACTTGTTTTTGCTTATGACTAAAATTTATTACAAGAAATAAAACGTGTAAATCATTTAATATCTATTTAACATGAAAATCAATGATATCTAAATGAATTTGATCGTTAGTGTAATATATTTCTTCATAACACAGTTGTTTATTAAAATTAATAATATTTCTGATATTTTAGTTTTAATAACTAAATATCGTGTGTATTTTGAATTTGTTATAGTAATTATACGCATATTTTTAATCAGATTGAATTTGGTGTTAAAAATAAAACTTTATATATATATATATATATATATATATATATATATATATATATAGTCGATTAATATTTTTTTATTTCAAAAATTATCTACTAGAATGTTCATTTTTCAATTCTGGAATTACAAATAGCTTATAATATTTTTTTATTTTGTATCGCCGTTAAAAAATTAAAGTTATTCACTTATATCAGTCTTAATTTGGATTTTTTTTCAGTTATATATAATGAAATTTCTTATATTATTTATTAATTATGTTTATTTATTAAGAATTTATTTTTTTGCGCTCAGTTCAATCAAATTTTTTTTCCCCTGTATAATAAAATCATTAATTATTTCAGTTTCATTTTAATAGGTATTGAAATTTAATTTTGCTACATTATGATACAAGCATAAAATTTAAAAAAAATATTTAAAATTCTAATATAGAAGAGTGATATGATAACATTCGAAATGTACGTCATATTTTTTACATACTAGCTAAATCATTTCGATGTTTAAAAATATTTATTTTAGTTAGATTTTATAAAGAGTGAGAGAGAATTTATATAAAATAAATCTGAATAAAAAAATATAGATATTTCAGTCGAGTATGGATCAAAATTTCATATTGTATAATTTAATACCTCAAAATATGTGTTTTTTTTTAAAAAAAAATGAAATAAATCGTTCAGTTTCCTAACAAATACTCATTTTTTATACGTGATGAAATGTAATACTTCGTCATTTTTTTAGTATTAGATTTCATCTATCAGTGTTCAAAGCACGCTGAAAAATAGAAATACTGTCGAAATAAAACAGATGTGAAAATAGTACTGTTAGAAATGTAGGAAAAAAGGGAGTATATTGGTACGTGAGACCAAGACCGCGAAAAAGAAATAATGACGAACGATACGTCAAAAAAATAAATCTCCGACGAAGCATCAACGTAGCGCAACAATAGTGGAATAGGAGAAAAAAATGGAAATACTGAAGCGAAAGAAATAATGGTTTTCAAGCATTAATTCAAACATACATAAGCGACGACAACGATAACGCGACATTTCTTAACAGGCCGATGGATCCTGAGCCGCTGTGTGCTCAAGATAAGAAGGAAAACGCGATCGACGACGTCGAGACTGTGAAAGGCGCGTCGATGATATACAATATCGACGCGCGACCGTCAAAAAATAAATCATCATATTCTAACCTCAAACGTGAATGCTTTCATGCGCGAAATTAGAATGTGATCACACAGACATATTGGTAATTGATAATAATATGTGTGATGTGTACGGTTCGCTCACATTCACGTGTCAGTTTTACAGCGTGTCGTCGGGTCGCGACGCTGAACGCTCGAATTCACAATGATTACACACGTGGGTGCCACGTGGACTCGTACGTGCGGACGCGCAACCAAAGTGGATTATATTGATGTGGCGACACGGAACGGCGAGGACGGGTGGAATAAGTGGGCGTGTGGAGGATGAGCAAGTGGCGAGAATGTCGACGGTGGTGTGTGAGATGATTTTGATGATTGTGGTAGAAGGTACGGGTGCGTTCGAGTTCGAAATCGGGAACTGGTATATATGTATACTGTCCGTATATATGTACGAACGGCCATAGAGGACGTAAAATGGTCAGTATTTAGGAACGATATAAACAACATCCAATCAGATACAAATATATGTATACAGGATTAAAGGACTGTTGCAAATAGATATGGGTATTGGTTGGGTATGTGGAATGAATTTAAACAAAAGTTAAATGGTTGAATTAGCTGTTTTGTGGATTGAAATTTGAAACTTTAATGAAATGTTTGATTGTTCTGCTACGTATAAATACATAAACAGTCACGTACATACGTTTCCTAAATGATTTTTGGTAATAGGTTCATAGAACTGCTACCATAAACTCCACCGAATATTATTAATTCAGTATTATCTGTTTATAACAACAAGATTGTTGTTAATTAGGATTGACCTGTAATCGTTACACGGAATCTTTAATATAATTCTTGTTTATTGTAATGATTACTGGATTTATTTTATGACATAATTTTTTTGACGATGTAAATATTTTTTCATGAAATTAACTGAATGATACTCTAAAAAATTTTAAGCAATTTTGAAAAAAATCGTCAATAAAAAAAATAAAGACAAATATAGAATTTTGAACAATTTTATTTAAAAAAATGTTTCTATTTAAATTACTTAATATACAATAAAATCACACATCTATATATTAAAAAAAAATAGTTTATTTTATACTCTGCAATTAATAATTTAGATATTTTATTTATATTTATCACAAAAAAATAAAATTAATAAAACTTAGTAAAACTTCATATTATTTAAATAATTGTATCTTTTTTAATATTCTGTTAATATTCAGATCTGGTATTTGAAAAAAATATTGTTTGATTTTAATATATACAGTAATAACAGTATGTTTACTTAAGAGAACATCCTGCAGTAAAAGTTTTAATAATGAACGATATTACTAATTATTTTCTCCTTTAATTTAAAAGTAAAAGTCTTCTGCAATGAAGATTTTGATTTCAATATATTAAAATGAAGAATAGTTTTAGTTCGAGTACTTTTACGAAAGAGTAAACTTTCACAAACTAATTTTATATTATTGAAAATATCAAATGTTAATTTTAATATTTTTTGTTCCAGGTGAGTGTCGAGTTTTAATACAATTATTTCCTTTTATGGTATGTATATAACTTTTATTAAAGTATTATTTATAGAAATATAATTAAATTTTTATATATATTTTATTATTATACGTTAATTATATATATTAATTATATATATATATATATATATATAATTTATAAAAAAGGAAATAACATATATTTTATTTAACTTTTTTCAACTTATTAAAACCAAAATATTTTATTTATAAAATGAAGTTATTAAATATTAATGTAAATAAATGTAAAATATTAGTAAAAACAGAATTCTAACAAGAATTAGTTTTATATAGTCAAAATAAAATAAAACTACAAACGAAGATTATTTTAGCTTAGAAATGGAAAGAAGATTAAGACTAAGATAAAGTGTGTTCATTAAAGTTAGCTACGCATTTAGTAAAATTACGTACAAGTCAAAATTACTTAACTAAGTGAAAAGAAAATTAATGGTCATTCGCTAAAATACGATACTGAAATCGGAAAACTAAACAAGTACAAATAAGTGTTGTTATTAACATTTTAGTAAAACAGCACTTAATATAAATTGAATGAAACGAATTTATTTTTGAAATTAAATGAAATAGTCGAAAATTATTTTTAAAAGTTAATTTTATTATATTGTGAATTTAAATGCGAAAACATGATTATTAATTTTCAACTGTAGAAAAAATATTATTTTATATGTATATATATATATATATATATATATATATATATATATATATATATATATATATAGATATAGATATAGATATAAATTGAATAGCTAGATATCAATTTGACACTTTCGGACTATTTTGATGTATGTTAAACTGATAATTTATATTAGAACATTCATCAACGTCCCAAAAAAATCCAGATGATCTATATTTTTGGTTTTTTCTTTCTCCCTCATCACTCAATTTCCACATAGTTGAATATTCTACCGAGTTATCCGATGCATCAGTGTCAGCATAGAAATATTCAACTAATGCATTATCCTAAATAGATGACGAAGCTTTTTCATATACGTACAAATATCTGTAAACAAATGTTTATTTTTCATTTCTCATATAGAATAAATTCAATTACATATATATATATATATATATATATATATGTGTATATATATGTATATATTAGGTTAAATAAAATAAATACCAGCTGTAAAAATAGTTCGTATAAAATTTTTAATTAATTTTTTCTACTATTTTGTGCAGATATAAGGAATGGTTATGAATTTTTAATAATCTATTTTTTGTTTTTTCTTTTTGTCATTTTAAATACGTTATTTTAATGCAATAAAATAAGTAAAAATTTTACATTTCTCTAATTTAATTGGAATTTTGTTCTTTTATTTTGTATTTAGTTGTAAGCAAAGAAAATGGATAATTATTTTATAAATGCAATATAAATACAAATAACTTGAAATATATACACAGAAACATAAATGCATACATTCATATATATATGTATATATATATATATATATATATATATATATATATATATATATATATATATATAAATATATATATATATATATATATATATATATATATAATGAAATTTATATATATATATATATATAATTACAGAAAAATGGAGCTATTCTTTTAAAATGTTTTTCTCATAAAAAATTGCAAGAGAAAAGTATTTGAAAAAATATCTTTATCATTTTCTTTATTTCCTCATTCTCTTTAAAAATGACTTTGTTTAAATCGATTTTTTATTTTAGTAAGTAAACATAATTGTAAGTCAAGAATATAAGATGGATATATGGGTAGTTATTTTTTATAATAGTCAAAAATGGTGTTGCTTAAGTGATTTAATATATGAATTGTTTTAATATAGAATTTACGTACAGGACTTTAATGTTGATCAATTTTTATACGCTCTCTTTGGTTTAATCAAAATCTTACTTACTAGTACTGATCAAACTTAAATTTTGAATTATTTATTACACCAATATCAAATTATTAATTATTTTTTAAAAAATTATAGAATTTTTAAATTTTTATTTGAATATTTTTAGTCTACTTTATTCCGAGAGAAAGTTTTTTTACTGAGTATGATTTTTTTAGTTTCTATATTGTATTGAAAAATGAACTTTTTAAAAAATATTAATAAAAATTTCGTTATTTACTCAAGTCTGGAAAATATATTAAGCACAACTTTTGCACGGAATATTTTCAAGATCAAAATTTTTTCACAAAACTTTGATACTGATATATTTATATATTTTATCTTCATCCATAATAATCATATAATTTTTCTTAATACTAACCACTATATATTTTTGACTAATTTGTTAATTTTTCACATTTTTATTCCTATTTTATGTGACCAATATTTATTATGCACATTAATTTTATTCTCTACTATTATTATTATAATTTTAATTATATCCTGTACGAGAATTGTAAAGGTATACATATGAATTAATGAACAAAAAAAAATCAATAAAGGTTATTATTTAATTTTATTTTACAAAAATTGTACTATTAATAAAATTCTGTTTAAATTGCACATACAATATTTATTCTTACTACTTAAATAACACGATCAATTTTCACCACTATTTTTCTCGTTCTATTTTACTAAACTTATATAGTATATTGGAAATTTATATATATATATATATATATATAATTTTATATTGTTTATGCAAATGCGTAATATATTGTAATGAAAATGCGTACATAATAACTATCTTATTAATTTATAGCTACATTTAATATAAAAGCTTACTATTATACATTCAGGTAAAGTGTTTGAGTTAAGTGCTGGATTACATCATGCGTTTTATGTATCAAATACATGAACGTACGATTTTTCAAGGTGTTAGAGAAGAGACAGAAACTTACTTTGGCTTTAAAAGAGTGAGAAATTTTTAGATGGGAAAATTCCAAACTTGATCTTTTATCAATCCAGTGTATATCTTATGTATATATATATATATATATATATATATATATATATATTTATATACATATATACACTTTAACCATTCCATCAGAAATTAATAGATATATAATATTAATATTTATATTTAAAAATATTTTTTCTGTAGGTTAATTTTTTATTTGAAAGTATTTTATATTTTTTATATATTTATTGATTTAAATTTTTAATAGAAATTATAATGCTCGTCAATCATTTTGTTCACTACAAACTTTTTGAAATTCACTCATTGTTCTATATTAGTCGAAGGTCATTAATAGTGTGGATGATATTCGATTCAGCTATGAAAATGTAATCGTATGACATTTAGTGGGGTGATTTTAGTTGACATTTTAAATATAAATAATATGTGAATAAATAATATTTTAAATATTAAAATAGATTTGATAAAAATAATTCTAAACGCACACAATATATATTAAAATATATTTAAAAAAATATTTTTTATTAATTTTTATAAATATTAACAAATAAATACGTATTTTATTGTATATAACAGTAGTTGAATATTTTTCAAATAAATGTATGAATAATACTTGATTTTTCTATTCAAATAATTTAAGTTGCTGTAGAGTTTTATATTTAAATTGAAATTAATTATTTTTGTTCTACGAAATATATTATTTTTAAAAAGAGTATTATAAAATTTCAATTTATTTCTTATTAGGAAATATTTATATTACAAGAATATATATTTGAATTAATATGAAATAATATGTTGAAACTGTCTAATATTTTAAACAATATTTATTTATTTATTATTAAAACAAGATATAATATTCTGAAATATAAAAATGTAGAATTGAAATTTATAAATATTTATTTTTGCAGAATTATACGATATAAACAAAAAATACAAATAGATTTGTTTATTTTAAATATTGATGAAAATAAATAACAGAACTACATATTTTTTATACTGGGGAGTTTAAAAAAATTAACAATTTTTTTAATTTTAATGAGCTTTTCATGGCCATATTATAATCATCAACAACTAGTATTATATAATTTAAATCTTATATGTTTGAATTAATTGTTAAAATACGAATTAACCACAATAGTAAAATTGTGATCAGTTCACAATTGTATTGTTAATGAATACCATTTTGTTTAATTGTATTATATTTTAATAACAACTAATTGTATTATTACTTTTTTTTGCAGAAAAGAGAAAAGATATAACTTTTTTCTTTTATATTTATTTTAACTACCTAATAAAATAAAAGTACATTTAATTATTGAATTTTATTAAACTCTGAATTATATATATATATATATATATATATATATATATATATATATATATATATATATGTTCGTCTGTATGTGTGTGTGTGTATTAGAAATTTTTATTTTCAATGGTTAGAGATATTATTTATTTTTGTTAAAAATGTAGTTTTTAATTGACAAAGTGTTTATTTTAATTAATCAAGTTATATTATTAGTATGATATAATAATGTAGTAAGTAATAAGGTGAGTTAATTATAATTAATATATTCGTTGCTTTTAAAGCTTTCCATATCTATTAATAACATTATTTAATAAGACGATTGATTTATATTTCTTGTTGTATGTTTGTATATACCCTTTAATAGACGAAGTTTATTAAATTTGTTGTAAAGTTTTTGAATAAATATACATAGAAACCATTTCTTGTAAAAGGATTTTTGATTCTTCATTTTCTTTGTGAAGTATTTAGTCTGAAATGAGTATCATTTATGTTATTTAGAAATTTCCAGAACGTCGTCTGCATTAAAAGTACTAAGCACACGTCTGTGAAACATTATAGAATATTATACAGCTGAACCTAGTTGGTCTTATGAGATATCGTTTGCATTTGAATAGATACAATACCAAAGTTAAGAGACGAGCTTTCAAACTAAACTGTGAAGTATTTAGTAACTTAAAATTACACTGTTAGAAAATAGAGAAATTGAAATATATTTTTCAATCTAATCAAGATAATTAATTATACATAAATCACTTTTTATATAAAAAAATATTAATTGGTTAGTATTTTTATGTATAATTTTAATTATTATTAATTAATATTTATTAACTAAACACTATTTAATATCATTTATTTCCATATAAATATATAAATGTGTCATTATCATCATCATTAATTTCTTTTTTTATCAGTCTGCTATTGAATAAAGATCTTATCTAAATTATAATTGTTAGAATGATAAATTGTTTTTATTTTCTACACACTTTATATATATATATATATATATATATATATATATATATAATTGATTAATAATATAAATTAATTTTTTAACCATAACATCAAACATACATACATGCCTTGTATAGTTTGAGAATAAATTCAAAACTAAACTAGATAGAGAACTTCATTGGAACGCTCTATTATCTACATGTTTTTGACAGTTTAATTAACTTATGTGCTTAACTAACGATCTACGACCATCGCAATTATAAAATGTCACATAAATGCCTGTCTTTTGTCTGCTCTACTCTTGAAATCAAACGACTCTTGACCTATAAACGTATATCCATACACAATACATATATGTGCATATATATATATATATATATATATATATATATATAGTGCTAAAAAAATTATAGATTGGAATTGAAATTTTACGTTTTGAGTTATTTTTTTCTGATTTTTAACAAAATGATGTTTTTATACAAAAAAAATAACAAATTTAATAAAGTGCGTATAATTTTAACAATTAAAAATGTTGTGTTTAATTTTATAAATAAAAATAAATATCTGTGAATAAGTATAGGTTTATTTCCCTGAACAAACAGAATAAAGTTCAATAATTAATAGAATCTTCCTTCTTATAGAATTCAATCATCTTTTTTTAAACATATTAACTAAATATGTTATTTTTTTAAAAAATAAGAATTTAAAATTCATGTTTGAGTATATTTTAATTTTTTAAAATATGTAGAAGACTAAATTTTAAATTATCATTTTAAATAGAATTTTTTTCTTATTAGAAATTATAATTTGTGCTATAAAAAGTTGTCGTGCAGTTTGTCACGCAAATTAAATACTCTGTTGTTATATTAAGTGAAATTAGTAAATGGTTTTTGTTAAATGTAGCAAAAATTTTCCATATATTTAGTGTAGACTTGAGCGAAATTTGATTATAAAATTAGGATGAAATTAAATAAATGATTTTATTACTATGTATAGTACGTTTCGTAATATAAATAAAATTTTAATTACATATAATTTATTTTAAGAAAAACAGTATAGTGTATTCATTAGTGATATTTATATCAGGTGGCCCAAATGAGACTAAAGATAATTAGATGATAGTAAGGAAACAAATACGGAAATGTATGTATAAATCTTTTAATTTCCTTTGGGCTAATCAGTAGTACTAAATGTAAATAATTAATTATTTCTTATTTATAGGTTTTATTTTAAAGTATTTTATTATTATGTAATGTTAAATACTCTTCGATGTTTATTTTATTTAAATCTATTTTTCTTAACCTAGTGTGAATTTTCAATAATTATCATTCTTTGATTTTTTAAGTAATGTTACTAATATTCCATCGAAAAAAATATTTCTACCATAAATAAGTAAAAAAATTAATTTCAGTAATAAAGTATTTAATTAGATACTAAAAAAATAATATTTAATTATGACTTATCAAAGAAAAATGTTATTTGAATTTAATTTTTTTCAGTGATTTTACTTTTTATTTGAAAATTGTCTATTCTGTTATTTTTCTTCTGTAGTGTTCATAATTTTAAAAAAATAAAATATACTTTATTTATTTATTGACATTATTTCTGTAAAATCATAATAGTTTATTTTTGTGATTATGTTTTATTGTAATAATTTTTTTGGTGTAGAAGTTTTAACATAATTTTTCATACACGGTTTGTTTGTATTTATGACTTCATACATTTCTTTCCATAAATTAACTAAATGTTGTTAATTAACAATGTTGTGCTTAATGTCTTTAAATGTTATTTTCTTTTAAATGTAAATCTTAAAAAAGTTAATATTTTAAATAAACCAAAATTTCCTCATAGACTGATGTTATAGAACAAATTTAACTTAAACAGAAATATATCTTGTTGTACATGACACCTGCGTATTAACATGTCAGAGACAGAGAATATAAATAATGTGTCATTAGTTACGAGATGGTATTACACAATTTGTGCGCAGTATAAAACATTTATTTTTTGTAAAAAAAACACATATCCAAATAAACAAACACGTATATGTACAACACAAAATGTTTAAAAAATGGAGACATCGACACGAATTCAATTACAATATATGAACTGTTTTGATTACATTTATATCAAGCTCGAAAAATACGAGCGAGATAAAAAATAAAAAGAAAATATTTGCTTATTAAACAAAAGCCACTTTCGCCAGTCAAATATGAAAGGTAGAGTTGGAAAAAGGGTCTCTGTGGTCAACTAACTCCGGTTGTTATTTTTATGTTTTATGTGTTTTTCGGGTAACGTAATTGCTCGATCGTAATACTTTGGCTCAGTTGTTCCAAATATATATATATATATATATATGTAATACGCAATTTTCCTGTTAAACAGTGTAGAAATAATTGTACAGCGGAAAAAATAAGTGATAAATAATGCGAGAATAAAAGACCTGACTGTTTGGTTGGTGCGTTGCGTTGCTAATTTTATAGCGAACGGTCTGATTCGATTTTTAGGAACAGATTTTTCTGTGTTAATACATGATATCATTTATATATATATATTTCACGGATGACTTATAAAGCATATGTATTGAATTAGCTATATACAATTAAAATTTGTGAATTTATACAGAATGATTAATTTAAATAAAAGAATTCAGTACTCATTTTGTTAAAGTTAATTTGTTCAAAAATAATAAATTTAATAATTACTTTAAAAGTAACTAAAAATATATATTTTAGACAATGTTTTGATTTATAAATTTATTTAAATTATTAAAATAATATTTTATTTAGACATTAGTAATATAGATAATAAAATTGTATATCAGTTCACTACTAGATATAAGATTCTTCAATTATTTTCTGCTTGGGATTAATTTTATCTATTCCTCGTCTCAACAATATTTTACCATATTTCCATTTTTGATAGAGCCTATTCTTGGATCTTTTTTTGATTATAATTTTTGTTCAGCCTATTGTCTTTTCTTCTTGCTATATATTCTGTTCATGCTTATTTCATCATTTATACTTGTTCTATCAATATTTAATCCATTACCCTTTTCTGTTTTCGTATTTATTTACAGATTTTCTGATTATGTTTAGAAATTCCTATCATTATCCATTCCATGTTTCGCTGAGTTATCAATTTTTTTTCTTCATTCTTACATTTAGTGTCCAAATTTCTGTTTCTTAGTATAAGCAAGTAGTATTTAATGGTTATATTTTTTCGTTTTAAACTCGATGGTATTTTATTCTTCTAAATGCTACCCAATTCTTGTCATAGGCCACCATCATATCGTAAAAAAATTCGTAGGTATTTTATTTCATTAATTTGTTCCAAGTATTGTCTCTTTGGCTGTACATTTTTTTCTCTCTTTTGTTTTGTTCCATCTTTATTTTTAATTGAACTCTTCTATTATTTCATAAAAGTCTTTAAAATAGTATTTTTTACTCTTCGGGGTTTTCATTTATAAGTAATTATTTGTCACCAAACCATAGATGTAACAAATAATTTTCATTTATTTTATTTTCAAAATTTACCTCTTTTATTATCTAGTCTAGAATTACATTAAATAATTTAAACAAAAAAATGTCTTCTTACTTGACTCCTTTCTCAAGTCTGATTTTTCTTTAGAGATATTCTATTCTTATTTGGGCTGTTGAATTTTTATACATCTCTTTTAATAATTTCAGATAATTTTTGTTTATTTCCTTGTTCCTTCAGAGAGAAAAACAATAATACAATCTCTCTCTCTCTCTCTCTCTCTCTCTCTCTCTCTCTCTATATATATATATATATATATATATATATATATAATGCATGGAGTATGAAATATGTGAATAAAAAAAAATCACTGTAGATAATAATTGTGAACGTATACAAAATGTCTAATTGAAATAAAATATTCTTGTATTTATTTCTTAAACAACACTCTGCAATAAATAAATCATCTTATTAAATGATTACTTGACAGAAAATAATTGAAAATTATATTTAATAATATTTTATATCATAAAACTCTTCAATTTGTGAAATTAATGTTTGACAGGAAATAATGATAATTTTTTTTAAAAACTATATTTGCCAATATATATATATATAAATATATATATATATATATATATATATCTGTAAATATACATTAGAATGACAGTAATTGTAAATAGACACTTATATTTCATGTTAAATATTCCATCAGAATATTGAATATAGATCAATGAAAAGTATATGATCATATTTAAATAACAGTATTATTTCCTCTTCAATGAAACGAAGAAGAAATAATATAATCCATTCATAAAATTTGTATATAGTTAGTTCATACGTATCTTTACAAATATAAAATCGAATGAAATGTAAATGAATAAGATTTGAGTTCAATATATTTTGTATATATAAATGTCTTTATTAGTATCGTTTTATTTAGAACACTTTTTAACGTTTTTCTTATATTTTCAATACATTCTTTATTTTTTTATAATGATTTATGATATTTTCTTATTCCATTTATTTTCTGCATTTTTTAAAATATTTTTTTGAATTATTGTAGTACTTAATAAAGTTCAAGTTAGAAAATATGTAATAATATAGAAATTAATCATTTTATTGATTAGATTTTATTAAAAAAAAATTATAAAATTATTTATTGTGAAAAACAACATAACTTTCTATAATTAGAACTTTTTATTTCAATATTTTAAGTATAGTTGATAATATATTTCTTATTTTCCTTACATTATTTATATTTTTGAGAGTTTATAAAATCTCGAAATAAAATTTAGATTCTACAAAATGAAATTAGTGCTATTTTTGAATAATTTGAATTTTCTATTAATCATTTTTAAATTATTTAAATTGTTGGAAATTCAAAGTAAATATAAATATAAATATGTGAGCCAATGTTTATTTCTTCAAAAAAATAATTACTTCAATTTTTTTACTATTGTACAAAAGTTTATAATGAATATATTTTTGGCGATTTAAATAAATATGAACGGTTTTAATTTTTGTTTTATGTGTATTTCATTTTTGTTTGCTTAAAATAAATGGAATTCAAAAGCTGTTAGCAAGAAAATCATGTGTCGTGAAAGTAAATGAACCATAAATTTGTACCAAAAAATATTCTATAGAAACTTATATATAATTTTTAAAGATAAGTGGTGAGATTAGCTTCAACTTCAGTAGTTTTCAAAATAAATGACTTGGAATAATTTAAAATAATGCTTTAAAAAATTCGAAAGTTTTTATATGAATTGTGACCTCGTTTGTTAAATTCGTTCAAAATAGTTAATATTCATGTACTTTGCAGAAAACAAAATAAAAGTTTATATATGTTTTAAAATTTCTATTAAGATATTCAATTGAAATATATTATTTAAAAAAGTATAAATAATTCATAAATTAAGATGTATATAAAAAATCGATATATAAATTCATTAATATCTTTTAATCTTATACACATTCACATACGTTTTGTGTATAAAATTTAAACGCGTTGAATATCATACATATATAGCCTTAAACATTAAGTTTTCAGAATACCATAGTATGCTTTCTCTACACGTATATTCGTACACAAAAAGAGCCGTTAGTGAACTCGTTTCTTTGCATGGCATCGATCGACGTCCGACTGTGGAGTAACGGCGACGTCGTTGGCTCCAGAAAGCTCTGGAGATAGGGCGCGCGCCAATCCGGCGCCCGGAGAAGTGACTACCCGGAACAAATATCAAAGAGACGTTATAAATACCTTTATATACTTCTGTGGGCTCTCTGTGTTTTCGAGCTTTTGTGCTGTTTATACCATTACGGATTGATTCGAGATAATCGGCTTTATAATAAAGTATATAAATACTACATCCATATATGTACACTCACAACTGATATATAAATGTGTATATAAATTTCAAGCTAAAATATTAATTTTCAAATATATTAAGATCCCTATTCTGTTTTTCATGTTAATATACTAATGAAGCATGTATAATATTAAATGGATTTGAAAACTTGTTCTCGGAGAAATTACAAATTTAATTATACTATGTTGCTCTATCTTTGTATAGTTTGTATAGTAGAATAGATTCGAATAATACAAAATATAATTATATTAAGTTTAATTTATATTAAATTTATATTAAAAATATTTCTGTGAAAAACGTTTTCATTACGATTATATCAAAAAATATGTTCTAACGTATAATATTTAAAATATATTCAAGTAGATTTTATCAAATACATATTCTAAAATTATAAAAAATAGTGTTTACATTTAAAACATTTTTTCTGCTATGTATTTTTTCTGTTCAGTTAAATTTGTTATAAAGGTTCAGATTTAAGTATTTAAATTTTTTTCTAGTTTTCATTTCATTCGTATTTATACGATACGTTTATTTTATACATTTTTCATGACCCATCCTTTTTAAAACAGAAAATTTCAATAACAAATTCACATTGAAATCAATCTGTGCGCTCGGTACTGTATTTGTAACAGATACAAATCAAATCAAAACGAAAACAAAATCAAAGAGAAAAAATATATAGTACAATAATTTGAATACAGGGACGCGTTGGAACGCGTGTTCAAATCTGCATACAAAAGTGGATCGGCATTTTCTCGAAAAGTCGACCGTGAGCATAGTATATGCTCCGAGTGGTTGTTCGTCGACACGGAATCATTAACATACAACCCTCTGTGGGTGCTTGCCCTCCACGGTCCGCTTGGCTTCAGGCCAGCGTTATAGTAGAGCTTAGCAAAAGCTACGACCGCCATGGGCTTGGCTGCTGTTGTTACTGCTGCTGCTGCTACTACTACTACTACTACTGCTACTGCTGCTGCTGCTGCTACTGCACCACTCACTCAAGATCCACATCTACGATATTGTCTTTGAACCTGTATTGTCTGGTCGAATGCGAATAGCGATTTCATATGTGTGTTTATATACCGAGTGAGAGGTTTATGTATGAATAGGTTTTCGGCTGTAAGTGATGTGGTGTTATGGTAAATTCGGGAAAACCTTTGCGGTGCATGTTTGATGAGTAAATTTGACCGTCTGTTAAATTTTCAGATACGGTATCAACTAGTTAATTAACAAGCGGATTATCGACGTTGGCTTTTATGGACGGTGTGTTTTATAATTTCAGTTTGCTTAATGAGAAAACTCGTTAAGAATTTTTTTTATAAAGTACTCTTGACACAAATGTAAAAGTAATTGGTCTTTCACGTCGTAGAATTAAAACTTTTCATTTGAATTTTTATTTAATTCCATATACTTTTTTTATTTTTTTCTCAAAAAGAATGGTTCAAGAAGCAATTAATAATGAATGTGAATGTATAAATGCATTTTTTATTTATATTTTACACACACACATATATATATATATATATATATATATATATATTTGTGTGTGTGTGTGCAAGACAGAGAGAGAGGGTACATGTATTATTTTGTTTGTGAATAAAAGAAATTTCAATAACAGAAATATTTTATCACATTTATTTATCAGTAAATTATAAAAGTTCGAAAAAGACTAATATACTTATAACTCAAAAATAATATTACTTAAATTGTTGGTTTTAGAAATCTAAAAAATTTCGGTTGAAAAGCTATATATATATATATATATATATATATATATATTTATTTGTATGTGTGTTTATGTTCACATGATTAGTATTTTTTAAAAATTTAAAAATCTCAAATCACAAAAAGTTATTTTATTATTTTTTTATTACAAATGCAATGCTATATTTACTTATTTATTTATTATCGTTTTCTACGAGTATTTTCTACTTAGAAGTCATCTTCATGTAAATTTTGTTTTTACTGAAGTTTCTAATGCTTATGTTTAGGGAGAATCTCGACTTTCACAGTTGAAATTTCATCATAAACATAAAGACAGTATCAAAAAATCTATTTAAAGAGATATTTTGAATTGTAAATGACTAAAATACAATAAGAAAAAAAGTGTTCTCATTGACAGAACTTAAAAGAAAACTCATAATAAACTCGCTGGAACGAAAACAACGAATTATTAGTAGTTATAGGAATATTTTAATATTTTTTAGTATATTTTAAATTTATGAAACAAAATCGTGAAAAGAATTTTTCATATTGTATATTTTATTATTGATTAACATTTAGATTGAAATATGTTATGTTTTCTTCTTAGTCACATATTTTGAATCGTTTTTTATTTCTTATACTTTTTTAAATAATTTGATATTCAATAATGTTATGAATATTAATTTATCTGAATATGTCAAGCACATTGAAATCAATCATGTCGGAATACAGTATCAACGAATCAATGAAAAATATTAATAGAGAATAATATAATAACAATTATATATATTTATAAATAATCTATGAAAACAAATAATTTCAATTTAAAATTATCAACTTAATAAAATATTAAAATCTTTAAACACTTTTAATTAATAATTTTATATTTTTTTAGTTTTTAATTCAGCTTCAAATATGTGCAGAATCAATAGTTGTAGTTAAAAAATTGTGAAAAAAATATAGAGGGTTTTTCAATAAACTCTTCAAAAATATAAATGAAAATAAAACAAAGTATTTGATTAATTAGTTTTTTTCTTTTTAAGCATAATATGTAGCATAAAAGATGATACACAATTTCACTCATATGACCACCACGATTTCGCTTGACATAGTGCATTCGTTTAGTCCAATTTTAATTCACTCTTTTACATAATTGTGGTTCAGTTGTATGAATTACACGTTCAGTGTTTATTTTTAATGCTTCTGTTTGTAGTTTATCAGCATAAATCAATAATTTCATATAACCCCACATAAAATAATCCAATGGAGTTAGATCACATGATCTTGGTGGCCAATGAATGCGTCCATTTCGTGAAATAATGGACTCATTAAACTTTTGTTTCAATAAATTTATCCAAATTTTTACAATTTCTAAGCGTTGTTGAAGTGGTTAAATGTTCCATGATAATTTGCCAAACTATATTTCGTTAAAATGTCAAAAGGAGGTTAGAAAAAATTCAAAGATTTTGCCACCAGCTGTCAAAGTTTTGATATTTTTATTGGAAATTCTTATATTATTAATCAATTTTTTTTCTTCATTAGTGTAATAAAATTTTAAAATAATTTCTATCTCCTTTTTAAATAACTGAAACGAATTTTACTTTATATAATACAGTAATTTTGTTTTAAATATAACTTTATTGTTCATTTCAAAAAATCGATATATTGAAGAACAAAAAAAGATAAATACATATTCATAAATAAATTTACATATAGAATGTTAAAAAAACATAAGCATGATTTATTTGATATATAAAGATTAAAAAGAATCAATTAGTTTGTTTACAAAAAGTACAACCATTGTACGTTCTCATCCATTAAATGAGTTCACAAACAAAATGTACGAATAGGAAAAAAGCATAAAGAATTTGATTTCATCGAAGTAATTTATAATCTCGTTTAGCAAAAACAATTGTGATACAATACAATACAATACAAATACAAAATATGGCATGCTGTTTTTTGGAAAGAAAGAAAAATGAAAAAATAAAATCGTAATCGATTATAATCTGATACGAACACATTGACATTACTCACTGAAAATAATGTATGAAACCAGCTGTGATTAGTGCAGCCAATATTGTGCATTCAGCTGACTAAAATCTCCACATTCAGACAAGCGTTGTGGTCGTATTGCATATACAAGTGGATGGTATATTTGTTTTGCGCTCGCGCATTAAACTACTCTTGTGCAATATCATATCTCTCTTTCTCTCAATATATATATATATATATACATGTGTGTGTGTGTATGTGTGTTAGCGGAAAGCGAGGATTAATGTAGATTTATGTGTTCGCCTCGTTCTCTCACTCGTCTACATTTACGCCCGCATTCCCGGACCGGACTTCTCTGAGCGATGCAACGATGGCAACGATCGTTAAACTCTGGACGCTTAACGACTTGTGAATAAGTAGATATAGGCTTTTTTTGTAAATGGTCAATCTGTTAAAAGGCTTTCAGTCGTCGTTCATGGTTTTATATTGTTCTTGTACTTAAACCAATTGTGTAACGATTTTTTTTTCGTTGCACACGACAATAAAGTACGACTTTAAACAAGCAATTTAAAGATTCACGGGGACGTGTTGTATAAACAGATACTATATATCCAGAGGGAAAAGATTAATAGAACGGTTATTCTATAGATAAATATTGAACTAAGAGAAATAAACCTGTCAAGGATTACTTTAACTGAACGAATAACGATGCGAAAGAAGTGATAATATTTACAGATTTCATCAAGTTACATGTTTGTTTTTTTAGTGATAGAAGTATTTATGCGAATAGTTTTATGTGTTTAATATTTTTTTTAGATTATATAAAAATTCTATACTTTGTTCGTTTTTTTTTAAAAAAAATATAGAGTTTATAAACAAAAATATATAGAAAAATTTTGATAGAAGGAAAAATATTTTTAAAAATTACAAAATTTAATTAAAAAATTATTAATTATAAGAACAAGAAGGAACAGTAAAATATTACTAAAAATATTTACTTTTCGGTTTTATGTTAATAGAATTCCTGCTTAGCATTACAAGCCTAGTTGTAGAGTTTCCAATTTTAGAAATACATTTTTTTTCAATTTGATTTTTAAAATTCTCAATTAAAGTTTTAAGCAATGTTTTGAAAATATTAAAATAAATTGTATTCTAAATCCGAGTACTTCTGTAAAAGATTAAACTTTTCTGATTTTTTTGAATTTTCCAATTTAATTTTTAATATACAATCATTTATCCCATATAAAGAAAGAGAAAGTATTTTTTTTATTAAAGCCCCAAAAACCATAAAAGCTGAATGGAGCTGCTCAATATTTCCACTAGGATTATTTATACCAAAGTTTATATTTATCATGAAATTAACATTATTTTTTGAATTTTTTCAATATTTTGTGTTTTTGTCATTTTATTTTAGTTATTTCTACAATTTTGGAGTCAATGTTTTATCAAAATCAAGTATGATTTTTTTATAAATACTTTGTTACATTTCTTAATTGTTTTTTTTTTACAAAATTGAAGTTCTTATAAACTTAACTTATAAAACTTAAAATATGCCCATCTTATAATAAATATGACCTCGAAGTATTTACATGAATCAGATGTTATCATTTTTACTTTATGGACAGTGTAGAAAAACAAATAATTAAAAATTTCATAGATTTAAACAGTAATAATTTTAAGAATAAATCTCATTTTTTTAGAAGTATTTTGTAAATCGGTTTTTGGGTAAAATATGTTTCCTAATATCAATGAGTTTAAATCTGGTATTTTAAAGTAATATTGGTAATAAAATTAATATATTGCATTTATATTTGTCTTTAGAAAAAAGTAGTAAAAATAAAAATTTTTATCGACTATAATTAAATTTTTTCATATCTATAAAAAAATTACATACATATATACATATATATATATATATATATATATATATATATATATATAAATCGCATATAATAATATCATATTTAAGTTTTAAAGCAAATTTTATTTTAATATTCGCCCAACTAACTAATGTCCGGTCATTTTATACGTATATGTAAAACTACAATTATATTATAAAGATAATACTGAAATCTAATCATGGACTAAACTCAATTATTAAACCAATCACATAGAACTCACATATATCCCGATTTTATATTAGTTTAATCTAGATTATAACCGAATGTACTGAGCGGAAGTAAAGCGTTCACTGTTCGATGATTCCGAGATTCATTTAGCTATAATTGAGTTATCTTCGAGTAGTCTCAATTTCAATAAATCTACTTTTAATATCTGATCATGATTTTGTGAAATAAATACGGATTTATAGTTTCATTTTTTTGATAAATTGTCGGTATTGTATTAAGGAAACAGTTTGTTTGATATTTTATTAGTTTTGTGTTCTAAATTATTTTTCAATTTAAAACTAAAAACCTCATTTTTCAAAGAGATTTTATTAACTAGTTTTAATATCGATTTTTTTTTTAAAAAAACGAAAAGGACAATACAAATTATCCACCATATACAAAGTTGAGTATTTTTTTAAAAAATGTTATTAATAGTGATTATAGTTATTGTATTGAAACTAAATATTTTATAAATATTAAAAATTAAATATTTTATTATAGTAAATATTTTAGCTTGTATTTTTTAATAATTTTTAATAATCAAAATTATAGTAGTCGCCTCGCAAATATTTTATTTTTTAAAAACATTTATTTTTATTCAAATGTTAAAAATGAAAAAAAATATTTTCAAATATATTGGAAAAGTTATAATAAATTTTAATGAAAAATTTGAAACAATCTTATTTAGAAAATATAAAATTCACACATTGTAAGATTTTTTAAGCATAACAATTTGTTTTGGCCAAAGTGTATCATAATATTGATTTTTTCCTTTCGTATAATTTTCTAGACTATCTCTTCTTGAATTAATCCATTTATTTTGTCTACATTGTTGTCGAGTTTCTATGTAAAAATTCAACCAGAATATTTGTCATTTTCTTTTATTGAATCAATTATATTAATAAAATATTTTTGTATCAGTATATGAACAAATATAACTAAGTATAAAAAAGCGATGGATTTATTTTCTACTTCTATAAAAAATATATATAATTATATTTTAATTCATTTGATATCAGTATCCAATATTTTTTAGTTAACGCTGTCTATCATTTTTTTCCTAATCAAAAATTAAAAATTACATATATATATATATAATCAATTAAAATATAACTGACTTAAAAATTGAATTGAGTTACTCATTGATTTAAATATACATGTAAAATTATATAAGCGTTTAATTTGTTAAATATCAAATGTTTTGTGAAGAGAATTTTAGGGTACATATATAATTATCAAAGATAATCATTTGAACAAGTTTAAGAAAACAAAGCTCAAAAAGTCTGCACACTTAATTATAAAACACACACTGCAAATCTAAATGTTGTACCGATAAATCAGACACTCCTGGCGAGCGGGCTAATGTTCCGTGCTGTTGTTTTAATTAAATTATTCCTCCTTCGAAAAGTGAATGGGACGGAAATAAAACATACACAATATATATGTATATATATAAAACACATATATACATACTCAAGCATGTATATATACATGTACACGTTTTCTGTAAGACAATTCTCAAACGTTGCGTCGGGCGGTAAACGGAATAACGTTCGATTTATACGCGGCAGCTTTCTCGTAAACTGAACGCGGTAGCTATTTAATTAGCTCGTGTATACACATTGTTGATATATTCTTCGTTTCGTAATTGTTTTATAACAACAATGTATTGTAGTTATACAAACGGCTGAAACGCCGTTCAACGGAAATCGTTAATTTGATTACTGTTAATATTACGACGAACTATTTCCGTGCGGCTTTTCAATACGTTGCGAAGATATTCTACTAAAGTTTTGTTGTTATCGAAGAACGAGCAGATCTGTAGAACGTCTCAATAATTTTATTGATTTTGTAACAGAATCGCTAACTATGAAATACAAGTGAACTTAGAGTTTTCTTGTTTCAATTTTAATAAAAACGATTATCTGTTTGGTAATATCTTAAATTTTTTATGAATATCAAATAAAGAAATTAAATATGTTTATTTTATCTGTATTTTTTTAAATATATCATTATGCAAAGAAATGAAAATTGTAAAGAAGAAAAATATTTTCAATTTATAATTTGTCAGCTAGAAGTTTTTTTTTTAAAAAAATAATTATTTGAATATAATTCAATTTGATACAAAATAAATAAGATTTAAATATGCTTGTTTTAAAAAATGAATTTTATTAAAAATGTAGGAAATTAAAAAAATAACAAATATTAACTTTATACTAAATCATTTGAAAATGGAAAGAACATTTCTTTATAGTCAGGTATTTTATCCTAATTTCAATATTTACGATTAGTAATATCAAGGAATTCATTGCTACATACATTTTTACATTAATTCACACATGTATACATGGATACACATATATGTGTGTTCTATTATGAGTAGCAGTTTTTTTCTAATCACCATTGAATAAAAATTTTTCTCAAAACTTTCCATTTCAAGTGATTTAATGCCCTTCTCTCCGAAACACTTAGATATTTTTTTGTCTGTGTTTCGTTTATCCATAAGTCTCTTTTTGCTTTTTTCATATTTTTGGTTTCTCAATTAATAATTTCTCTTTTCCATCGTTGGTTTTCTTTTTTGTTAAATAATTGATCTATTTTCATTTTAATTTCTTTACTCTTATTATTACATCTGTATATATATTGAGTTGTCATAAATAATTTCCATTATTGAGAACAAGTTTTAATATTTCATTATTCATCCTAATGGGCCTGTTCACACTTGTATGCATGCATACAATATGCACAACGTATTACCACTCATTTCAGACCTCTTTTCCTAAAAACTAATTTTTAATTTTTAGGAAAGAGGGTTTGAAACAAGTGGTAATACGTCATGCACACTATATGCATACATACAAGTGTGAACGGGTCCAATGACTCACCACATATAACAAGTTTTTGCTTCTTTGAGTTAAGTGAGTAATGCTCAGTTTTGTTACGTCAGTGGTCATTTAAATATCATGTTAAAATAATAAATTATTGCTCCGAAAGACTCTGACGATGATGGCGTCGCCATCGAAATACATCAGCCAATATAATTATAGATTATATAATTATAAATAATAAGTGAACAATAAGTGATTATTGAACACTTAAAATTATTGTGGTGTTGGGGTTAAAATTCATTTGTGTAAAGTGAATCAGCCACAGTTCCAAAAGAACAAATAAATTAATAAATTATTGATTCTAAAAGGGAAGGATTGAAAGTGCAAATTCGTCTTGTAATGTTAAAGGAGTTTAAGAAGGGAAAAATTCTAGACAAGTAAAAAAACATACACTGCGTATGATGAATAAATCATAATTGACTGGAAAATACGGAACTGGTTTGCAAAATTTCCTTTCGGAGATATGTCATTGAAAGATGAATCTAAATTAGGGTAATATTTGGATTTTAATTAGGAAGCTCTAATTATTAGTGAAATGCGATACAAGCCAAAGATTTCGAGAATTAGTAGACAAGTTAAATACGCCATAGTCCACCATATATCGTCATTTGGAGAAAGTTGGTAAATTCATCAAGTTGGGTGTTTGAGTTTTATACGTTCTTAGTGGAAGAAACAAAGCAGATCGTTTATCAATAACGACAAGACAGAGTAATGACTCATTTCTGGATAAAATCACTACTGGACATGAAAAGTAGATTACATACGACAACGATCTACGTAAAAAGCAGTGGGTTGATAAGGATAAGCCTTCAGAAGTAGACCCAAAAGCTAAGCTTCATGGAAGAAATAATGTTGGTGTGGCGGGATCGTCTTGAAATTATTTATTTTGAGCCTTTAAACCAAAATGAAACAATAAATGCAGAACTATACTTCTAATAGCTGCAGCGTGTTCACCAAAGTTTGATTGAAAAACATCCTACACTCATCAATAAGAAAAACGTTTTTTTCCTCCATGACAACGCAAGACCTCTTACAGTAAGAACAACGCAAGAAAAAAATTGGTTCTTAGTCAGTTCTCTCCTACCGCCATTCTGACCAGATTATCATCTTTTTGGATCGCTGCGAAAACTCAAACTTCTCAAATGACAATCATGTTTGAAAGTTCGTTGAACACTTTTTCAAGTCAAAACCATTGGAATTCTATTCAAAAGGCATAGAAGAGCTATGTAGCAAATGGTAACAAGTTTTGCTAACAATAGCGAATATATAATTGATTAAAGTGCAATTGCTGTTTTTTTTATTAAAAATTAAAGTTGACATGCAAAAATGGAGATTATTTATAACTCAACCAAAATATATACTTTGTATACACGTGTTTGAAATCATATGAGTGTTTGTTTAAGTGTGTTTATGTATTATGTAATAAAATTTAACGAAAAATAGTCCAAAATGCGTCTTTAAAAATTCACAAGCACTAAAAGCAAACTAAACGACGGGATTCGTTGTAAGTCGGTCGCGAAAAACAAATGAGCACGTGTTCGTATAACGACGCAGATAACGGACAAAGGTGAGATTTTATGTGGCAAACGCACGTTGTTATAATTCATGTAAGACATTAAGTGTTATATAAATGTGATACCGTAAAAAGTTATCATTTTACATGAGTGTAGCATTAATACCGTTGTTACCTTTGTTCGTTTATATCTCTTTCGTTCTTCTCTTTCGCTTTGACGATGTCCTCGTATTCGAACCATAGCCGTTACAACTGCCTACACTACCGACCAACTATCGCTTCGCTCACACACCGGTACGCGCAATGTTTTCAGTAATAAATCCTCTCGGTCTCGGTGAAATTTATTACCTCCCATCGATATTCTCAGTAAATCTTATGCAAGATGGATGCAAAGAAGGTTATTCGTACAAATACATGAATAAAAGGAATTTCTTTTTTATTTCATTTCTTCGTTCCCATATATTTAGAAAGATTGAAGTGTTGTCGATTTGTTTTCTCTATTGCTATTTTCTTCTCGAGTTTTGGGTTAAAGATTAGTGGGAGTGAATAATGTATATTATATTTATTTAAATGAATCAGCCTACATACATAAGTATATGAAAGCAATTTTAAAAGTAACATATATATATATATATATATATATATATATATATATATATATATATAGTAAAAACAAAAGTTCATTTATCATCATGAACTTTCTATAAAAAGAGTTTATGTCGAAGTAAAAAGTACAATAAGTTATTTTTAACATAAATTTAAGAAATATTTATAAAGTTATAGACATTCTCAAGATTTATAAAACTTTTCAAACTGTTTTTAGTGGTTACAATAAATCAATATTAATAATAAATTATAGGTTTTGATAATAAAAAAAATAGTATTAGTTGTTTTTTGTAATATTTTTTTTAGTTATACACTGTATCTTTTTTAAGAAAAAATATTATATATTTTAATAAGAAAAGAAAGTTTTATAATACACTAAAAAATTAGAAATAAGCAATTTGAATTATCACTTTTACACAAATAAATTATAATTCTAACATCACAAAATGTTCAATAATTACTTGTTATTTATTAAGATTTTATAACATGACGCTTTGATGATGATGGAATTGCTACCAAAATGCGCATCAGCTTATCGTTATTATAAACAAAATAGCTAATAAGTAATATAATATCTTGTAGTATTGAGTTGTTAATTAATATGTATGAAAATGAATTTGTCATAGTTTCAAAAAAGAATGATTAAAATATCATGATATAATTTTTATAGGATATCATAGAAAGTTTATTTTAAAAATCATTAATTTTTTTTAATAAAATACATTAAAACGTTTCATAAAACAAAAATAATTATTTATAATTGAAAGGCAATTTTTAATATCGTCAAAGCTTAAATATATAAAATAAAAAAAATGTTTGATGTCTAGAACTTTATTTTATTTTAATGAAACTTAATTTATTCCTAATGTTTATTTTCAATTACAATTTTATTTTAAATTGAAAGAAAATAGTTGTGTGCGGATTTATAAAACTAATTATATGGTCATTCAAATGTGATGCCTAGATTTGTGTTTTATTAAAAAGAAACATGTGTATAGTGCTGTGTATAGATAAACATGTGTATATTTTTTTTTATTTCTTTTCAATGGAACACAAATCTAGACGTCATATTTGGATGACCATATATAATTTAAAGATATAAGTTTTATTGTTTTTCTACTAAAAGACTTTTAAGTAATTTAGCATTTCTGTTTTTTTTTTAATTTAAAAAAAAATAAAATAAAATTTTAATTTCAATCATGTGAAACTTACATACATAACATATATATATATATATATATATATATATATATATATATATAAGATTTTCCAATAAGAATTTCAGAAGTTTAACAGTTGGGGTGGTAGCAATGTTTAAATGTTTTTTTTAAGTTAATTTTGACATTTTAACTCAGTGTAGTTTGGCAAATTATCATGAAACGTTTAACATTTCAGCAACATTAAGAAATAGTAAACAATTCTATAGAGTTATTTAAACAAACGTTTAATGAGTCCATTATTTTAAAAAATGGATCCATAAATTGGCCACCAAGATCGTGTGATATAACTCCATTGGATTATTTTCTGTGGGGTTATGTGAAATCATTGGTTTATGCTGACAAACTATAAACAACAAACATTAATAATAAACATTAAACATGTAATTCATGAAATTGGACCACAGTTATGTGAAAGAGTGACTAAAAATTTAATGTTAAGCGAAGTCGTTGTGGTCATATGAGTGAAATTATGTTCCTTTATTAATGCCATAGAATATTCTTAAAAATAAATAACTAATTAATTAAGTACTTTTGGTTTAATTTTCATTTAAACTTCTGAATCCTTATTAGAAAACTCTCTCTCTCTCTCTCTCTCTCTCTCTCTCTCTCTCTCTATATATATATATATATATATATATATATATATATATACACACACATATGTATGTATAAATCGTAAAACCTATCTATTCATACATTTACACTGTTTGTGTGTTTATACATAAGAGTAAAATAAATTTTAACACTGGACCAGTTCACGTGAAAAACGTTCAAAGGAACATTACACAAAGTTTTATAGACGGTACGAATAAAAAAAAGTTTAACTATTTGGATATAGGTAGTGTAGTTGGTAGTAGAAGTCGTCGTGTGTTCGTCGGTCGCTCCAACGAACGGTATCGAACGTTGGCCAGCAGCAACCGTATTGCCGTTAATCTGTTTAAGGCATTATCACATTTCCACATGTGTAAACACATATACCATACATCACACTTTGTACTACGGCTATTGAATTGACATACACTGTCGATTTCGCACAATAGAAAATAGACTGTAGTGTAGAGAAAAAACACACCACACGAAATTGTGTGGATTTTTCATCGTCGTATATATAGATTTATTATATACGTTTATATATACATATATATATATATATATATATATATCAAAATAGATAAAAGTTGTCTAGGTTTCTGTATTTCTTTTTATATAATTGATCTATTATTACTAGTAATTTATTTGGAAATTTTTCTCTTTTTGCTATGATATACATTGTCTATATATAAAATTGAATTTTTTTCACTCTTAGTTAATTTCACTCTATAAAATAAACTTTTATATAGATTGTCAATCGTTTTTTTCTTTTGATAAAATTAACTCTTTCGCTACCAGTGCTTCAGGAGAAAAACCGTCACCACAGCCCAGACGTTTTATTATTTAAATATGATACCAAATTGTCATTAATTATTGTGCGATGTATTTATAACGTTCTAAATGAGTGAAATTAGCAATTTTACAAACCGACACATATATGTGACACTGGGCTATAGATAGTAATATACTCATAAATTAATGAAAAGAAATTTTCTGTATAGTTTTATCGTAAGAATATTATATTAGAAAATGGTATAAGTCCATTTATTCATATATTGAGATATTTTAAAATTATTAATATAAAAGAAAATTAAAATTATTTTGAAAATGTTGTTGAAAAATTTTCGGAAATTATTTTTGGAAAATTTATAAATAAACAATAATTGTTTATTTATAAATTTTTATATAATACAACTAAAAATATTCCAAAGTCGATTTTTCGTAATTCAAACGCATTCTTTTAAATATTATATCAATGTTATATATTATCCTTTAAATATTATATCTCAAATATTATATCCCAATAACATCCTGTATCTATTTTATTGTTTTTAACATAATTCATCTGCTTGGGGTACGATTTGGTACAAACAGTTATCATAAACTAATAATGATCATCCGTCCAATCTCCGTCACACATTTGTGACGCTGATAGCGAACGAATTAATTTATTTAAATATAAGTAAACCTTTTATAATATTAAAAAATATTATTTAGAATAAAAAATCATCAATTATTGTTTAAAGTTGTATTTTGTGTTTTTTCTTACAATTAAAATATTTTATTTGTAATTATTTACACTGATAAAGGGTCATCAATATGTGACGCCCAGATTTGTGTTTTAGTAAAAGAAATATATGTATATGGTGGTATATAAGGAAACATGTGTATAGTTTCTTTTTAATAAAACATAAATTTAAGCATCATATTTTAAGGGCCTTATATATTATAATCTCTAATTATTTATTTTTATATTTCATTTGGAATTATTTTATTAAACTTATAAATTTATATAATAGTTTCAACTGTTTTATTATTAAATTTCTAACATATATAGATATATATATATATATATATATATATATATATATATTGATATTATTTATTTTATTTAATATATATAATTTTTTTTGATTTAGAATAATATATTTTTGAAAAAGTAATTATTTATAATGTAAAAATTGAATCGATTTATCTTATTGATTTGTTAAGTAAAATAAGAATGTGAAAGAAAAATATATTACACTCTTTGTGAAAATATTTCATCATTTATATATATATATATATATATATATATATATATATATATATATATATATATATATAATCGTACTTATATTAGCTTATATTAGTCCATTGTTGGATAGAAGTTTTAATGAATGTTACCATTCACTGATATTTGGTCATATCGCACTGACTAGGTGGATTAGTGAGGATTTTTTTTAGTTATTTTATTTCTTTAGGTTCCTTTTACTAACACTAAAGAATTCTGCTTGTCCTTTGTCTCCGACTTGGGATTAAACGTACTTCTTCCGCATGAGTGTTAACAACTATACCACTCTGGTCGATAGTAACATATATATATATATATATATTAATATATATATATATATATATATATATATATATATATATATATGTCTTTTTATTTTTACTGCTAGATGAAAGCCTTACCCAAAATTTTCCATTTTGACTTATCCAATTCCATTCTTTTTAAATCCATCCAATAAATTTCCTTATATCTCTCTCCGATCTAATTGTGGGTCTCTTTCTGTATATCTAGATTCTTAATCCATAATTTCTCTTGTTTATTGATTATCTTCTTACTCTCTCTCTCTCTCTGAATATGATATATATATATATATATATATATATATATATATATATATATATACCATTATGTAATATAAGATAAAAGTTTTCTTTTTCCAAACATTTTTATTTAATTGATCTATTGTCTCCAGTGATTTATTATAGACGTACAATTTTTCTCCACATTATATGTCTGAAGGATAATTTTCTTTTTATTTTATTTAGCTTCACTGATTTTTGTATATTATTGTTTTAATATGATTTATTTATTTGAATACAAGTTGTTATACTATAATTTAAAAATAAATTTAAGATGTAAAATACTTATTATTTTCTAAATTTATCAAGCTGTATTTGATTTTAGTTCATTTTTTAACGAAAAAAATATGTTTACAAGATTTAAATTGTTTATTATTCTTGTCGATTAATAATATATATAGTGTGGCTTAAATGGGATCGAAAGTTTTGATATACATTTATTTTTTTCACTCTCATTTAGAATTCTTTACTATTATTGAGTCTTCTTCAGTCTATCCTATATTAATTGAAAATAATTGTAAGTTTTAATAAATATTTGAAAAAATGCCAATTATTATAAATGTTTATTAAAATCTCAATTTTTTTGAATGAAAAATCAACCATTAACTGATTATTGAATTGCTTCAAATTGTAATGAAAGTCTTAGTAATATTAAAAATTACACAAAAGTGAAAAAAACAAATAAAGTAATGAGTGCATGAGAGGAAAAATAACTGGTTATATATACTTGAAAATAGTCTGCATTAATATAGCATTTCTTTTCTGAAATCGTTTTTGGCAACATAGTTTTTTGGCATGTATTCAACTAACCACATTTGAGCATTGAACTTTTCATTCCAACAGCATACAACCTAATTTATTGTTTAAAATTAAAAAAAATATTCTAGGAAAATACATTTTCAAAATAATAAGAAGATAAAGAAAAAATAGAAAATGATTTACAGTGATATTTTTAATAATATGAATGTCGTAGATTTTGTTTTGAAGCTAAGCCAAATTGTATTGTATTCTTCTTAAAAAAATATTTTTTACTTAAATGTTTTTATATGTTTTTGTTAAATTTTGTATTGAAAAATTATTTAGAGCAGTTTAAATATTTTTATTATGAAATATTTCTGAAACGTGTTTGGATACTCTATTATTTTTATTATGATTTTATTTTTATAAAAAAGTAGTTTAATTAATTTTTAAAATAAGGAGTAAATATTTAATATTTAATTCATTTCAAAAATGCTTATTTTTCGACAAATCTGCTGAAATCTAATGTAAACTGAAATTGGTTCTAGGAAATAAGATTTTTATAGTAGCTTTGAAAATATAGTTGAATAATTTAAAGTATTAGCTTCATCAAAATTAGATAATATTTAATAATATGCAATATATTTTATAATATAATTTTATTTTTGTTATTTTTTTACAAGAATTTTTCTATTGATTCTTTTATAAAAGTTATAATTAAATTTTTAGATTAAATAAATCTTATAAAAAAACATGTTATTAGAATGAAATAAATTTTTCAGCATTTTTATAAAATGTGTTAAGGACTTGAAAAAAATATTACTATTTTTAAAGAGGATTTTGAAAACTTATATTGTGTATATAAATGGCTGTATTTAATTAGGTTAATTAAAATTTATTACAATGTAAATTAGAATATTTTGATTTATTATATAATTTAAAAATATGATTCATACATTTTGAAATGAAAGAATTTGTGGAAGAAGTAATATTTCATATATTCATCATAAGTTGTTTTTTATTTATGACATGTTCATTTTTTAATTAATTTTATTTTATCTCTGTTTACTAATTTTTGTGTTTATTCTGTATAAATTTTATTCACGATCGAATAACTACTTTATAATCATTAGACATATTGAACGAATTCATAAAATAGCTAAAGTCAAGAGATCAGTAACCACCGCAATCTCTCTGGTATAGTTCAGCCATAAAAATTTTAATTATTTAAAACGAGCTCGACTTTTTTTACTCTGCCTGTCGTACGTTGTTCTTTTATCGTAAACGGGAAAGCCTCGAGGCCTTTGACAGTGTCTGGAATTTGTAATTACGCTGACAAGACTGACCTCTTTGAATTATCCTTGAACTTTAATCGAAAACTTTTTTAATATAAACAATATTGTTCGTTTTTTTATAGATGACGAATATGCAAGTTAATTTATATTATTTTTTTATATTAATTTTATATGAATTTTAAGAAGTCAATAAATCAAATTTTATTTTATGTTTTAAAGTTACTTTTTTTATTTGTTCGAAATAAATGAAGTGAATTATTTTTTATAAAAGATTTTAAATATTTCATATTTTTCTTCTTCTATTTTTGAACGAGATGATATGAGAAATACGTTTTATAATATTATATCACAGAATAAGAAATTGTTAAATAAGTATAATTGATATAAAACCTCAATAAAATATTTCAATATTTGAAACAAAAATGATTAATCAAATATTCAAGAAATATCAAAGATTTTATAACGGTGATAAAACAAAACGGAAGATGTAATGAAATAAGACAGAGTCACTGTCACAAGTTTCAAAGAGTCGGATATACGAATGAAATACAGTTCTGTTTCCATCGTCTTTTTTGTATTAATAAAATATTCAGTACGTTTGATGGATGAAGTGCATCGGCACATTGATATATTTTTATACGACTTTTATTGTCTTAATGTTGACACGTTTTATATTGCAAGTGAATAAATGGAACGAAATGTGACAAAAAACTATATTGGCGTACATCCATCAACTCTATTCAGATATTATCAGACGGTTTTTTTCATATTTGCCGTTTTGTCATATTGAACGTTTATTTTTCATTATAAGCAGATATACTTGACATTTGTCGTTGTTATTGGCTTTATATATTATATATATATATATATATATATAAAATTTAATCGACTTTTTGGAAAATAAATATTTTTTGCATTTTATTATCGATTTCAGTTTTGGTATATTTAATAAAATTTGATATAATAAGAGGACATTTTTTTAAATTATTAATTATTTTCAAACTAATAATAACATTATATAATTATTTGTATCATCAATATTCTAAAACAGTCACTGGGAATTAATAAAAATTTAAGCCTAATATCAGAAAAAGTTCTCTATTATATGTATATTAACTGGATGATCCAAATGAGTATTTTTATATACAATTTTTTAAAAAATAACTTGTCTAAGTTTTCGAAAAATAAATAAGTGATTTAAATAAATGAGTTAATAAACATTAAACATTTTAATTAAGAAAAAAATGTGTTTGGTGTAATATTTTTTTAAGATAATGTATTTTTTATTTAAAGTAAAATATTTTAATAAAGTAAAAACTAAATATTTGGATTAAATTTAGTACTTAAAAAATATATGTTTTAACTCTACAAATAAAAGTTTACATTTTTGTAAATCGTTTTATGAAAGTATATTATTGTAACTAATGAATACGATTTTCAATTAAATCCTTAAAAAGTGATCTCGATGCGTTTAAAAACAAATAGCTACATCTTTATAAAATCGTACGACAAAATCGTTAAAAATGCACAAATTTACAAAAAAGCAACAACAGCTTTCGTAGTTCATTTTGCATCAAGCATGTTCTGTTTCAATTTGTTTAGAGGTATTTACGAGTAACGTGTCCGGGCGGATTAATTGAGTTTTAAGAATGTCACTACGCACATCTGTTCTTGAACTTTATCCAACAACTGTTCCTTGTAAAGGTTTAAAAACTGTGTCCCTTTTATAGCTCATATAACATCCGGTTACTTAATGCACTTTGAAAGAGTTTTTTTTTTTACAAAGAAAAACATTTCTAACAATAATGTAGATCAGTTTTAAGAGAGATTTTAAAGTTTGACATAATAACTTCTTTGTTCTTTTTTGTTAATTGTAATTTTTGCACATTAGTATTTTTCTACTAATTAGAATAAATTTAAATATGTATTATATATATATATATTGTAACTGGTCTCTAATTTTTGGAGGTTTGGAATCTTGACTTATCTCACTGATCCCACTTGTGTGTTGGTGGGTATCTTTTCATTTTGGCCGGGAATATTTTTTAAGCTCTCTCTGTTTGTTTAGACATACGAATAATCAAAGAATATTTGCAGTATTTCTTCTTAGAATTCAGTTCACACTTTTTACCATTTAAGGCAATAAATTAGAAAAATTTAGAGAAGCTTTAAAAAGAACTGTTTTTGATTAATGTATTCTATTTGTTCTCAACTATGGCAGTAAAATATATGTTTTGGCTGCTGGAATTTTTCAGTGGCTTCAGATAATATAAAAAAATGGAACGATGTATTTTAAGGAAAAATACGAAAAGATAAAAAGAGAAATAAATGGTTCAAAAAGAAAACAAAAGTTACGAATGGTATAACAAAAGAGAGAAGTTTGAAATGAAAATGGGTTGGTCATATAACAAAAAAAGAGGATTACTGTTGGATAAAGGAAATTATTTATTAGGAACATAGATATTTAGGAAGAGTAAGGAAAAAATCTATGGATAGATAGGAAAGAGTTATAAAGAAATTCGTCGAAATTCATTGAAAGAGAAAGGTATTAGATCAGTTGAAGTGGAACATTTAAGGAGATGGTTTTATTCAGCAATGGATAGAAAGATGCTGTTTCTACTGATAATATATATATATATATATATATATATATATATATATATATATATATGTATGAGTATAATGTGTGAATTAGTTTATTAATCAGTCAAAAAAAATTCTTATCTTTTTTTACAAAAAGTTTACTAATATTCTAAAAATATTTTCCTTAGCTAGAAATGAAATATCATATCGATATTTTATTTTAAAAATAATAGTTATTTAACAAAAAGATCATCTTTTGATATTTTTTTTATACTTCACACCAAACATAATTTTGAGATTGTTTTATATGAATGTGTATTTATAATGAAAACATTTATAAAGTATATTTATTTCCTAGAGAAAATTTTAAATTGTTATAAGTATTATAAAATTATTTTCATAAAATAATTAAAGTAAATAGTTTAATATCTACAATGAAATGTTATATTGAAATTAAAGTAATATTTTTCAAAAGAAATGAAATAGAAAAAGAACTTTTTAGTGGTTATTAAGGAATAAAAAAATAATAAAATTATTTTATTGTATAATTTAAGTTTTTTACTGATTTAAAAAACGATTATATAAAACTATATCACAATATTCAATAATAAAAATATATAATATTCCAATTACTTAATTATTATAAAATAAAGAATAATGAGAAATTTAAAAATTCAATTATATTAAAATAAAAAGAGTTTAAAAAACTCATGGTAATTATTTTAATTTAAACATAAATCAGTCAGTTTTTGCAGACATATTTACATTATATATATATATATATATATATATATATATATATATATATATATATATATGTATATAATTAAAAATGACTTAAATTATATTACGTGCTTAATTATGTCGTGACAATTATCCGTCAATCATCATTTTTAAAAAATGACATATAAATGTCAGTTAAACTTTAACATGATAATGTAATAACATATTTTATCTAATAATACGTATTCAAAAAGACATACTATATTAAAAAAAACTGTTGATAACAAATTACTATACTTGAAGCTACAAATATCGTGATATATTCTAAATAACATTTTGAGATAATTAATTGAGTTTTACGACTTCGTTTATACTTGATGTTATAGCTTTGTAACAATAGGGCCGTACACGTTGTAAAACAATGAGGACATTGCAGTTTGTATTAGATATGATCTTTATTTGCAATGTTGTATAAAGTAATACTAATAATGTACTACGTTATTGTTGGTGTTTTCTCATAAATTGTATTTTTCAATATGTAAATCCATAAAGTATATATATATATATATATATATATATATATATATATATATATATATATATAAAAGGATGTGTTGTTTTCATGTGAGTGAAAATTTAGTAAAAGTTTAACTATGTAGATAGTTTCAATGTTCGGAGTATAAAGTAAATTATAATACAATTAATAAATCGACTTTTTATTTAATAAACAAATATTTGAAATGATGGATTGGATTGATAATAGATATTGAAAGTGTATAATTTCGAGTAGAAATTATTTGAATTCAATATTTTACCTAATATTTTAATTTGTTCAAAAATATACTTTTTTTTAAAGAAAATTATTGATATTGAAAAAGTTTAAAATTTATAAATATTTCTTCTATCGAGACAATTGGAGTACGTGCATTAAAATTATAAAAATAATTATTTTTTACTATTATGGATAATAATATAATCATTATTTAATAACACTATCTTTACTTATTTTAATTAAAAATAATTTTTCTTATTGATGTAGTTGAAAAAAATCAAATTTTGAATTATATAGAAATACTTCTTTTTAATAAATTACGTTTAGACTAGTTTTTTTAAAAAATATTCATTTTATTACATTTCTGACCTTATAAATTATAATAATTCCAATTATTTTTAAATTTGAATAATTTTAATATATCATTTTTTAAATAAAGACATACATACATACATATTTATATATATATATATATATTATATGTATGTATATATTTAAAATTTGATAAAAACAGGAAGATTATTAATTTTTATATCTTCTCACATGAACTTTTTTATATGAAAAAAATTTAAAATTTACTTGCTCGATTTTTTATCTTCTGCGAAGAATTCTTCACTTCGTTTACAATGAATAAATTCCTATCACTGGATCGTAATATATAAAGTTCGCTTCATTGCTCACGAGTATATATAATTCCAAAAATGCCTTTCTTTCCGCTTCATAAATGCTTAATAAGACTTTTACGCACCTGCGACGTTTGCTATTTAAACGTATACTTGGTTGATACCACAAAATGTATATTTATTCATAATATACATACATACATATATATATATATATATATATAGAGAGAGAGAGAGAGAGAGAGAAAGAGAAATAGGTACATAGGTATATACTGAGAAGTAATTATCTTGAAATAAATTTTTAATATATGAATTTTTATATTGTAAAAAATTAGTAAAATGGTAATAATTTTTGGATTTCTATTAACATTCTGACAAGTAATTTTTTAAAATGGTATAAAAAAAATATATATAAAATGTTTACATTATATATATTACATTTCCTGCAATGCAGGATTATTAAGCGGTTTAAGTGCTGCAATTTTATTTTTATTAGTGAAATGAGATATAAATACAAAATGTTGATTATTTGCTATTAAATGAAAGTACATTTTTTAAAATTGAAGTAAAGTTAAAAAGTATAATTATATATTTCTAATTTAATTAAAAATGATTTCTGGTTTTTATTTCTAATTTTCATTTTACGTTTTTTTCAAAATGAACTAATTTTTATCTATTGTATCTAATTTGTATCTTTTTTAATTTTTTAAAAATCTGTTTAAAAGGATTATTTGTATATATTTTCCATATATTTAAATCCATCTTCTTTACATTAACTTTTTTATTTGTCTTTAGATACAGCGTTATAAAATATCTACTAACAATTCTGTTAAAAATATAAATTTACATAAATATACAATCACATAAATATATAATTTAATTTATGTATATATAATTTTAATTACATTTGTAAATTCTGTTTAAATCAAATTTTATACGTTTACATTCTAAAGATGATAGCATCGCCATCAAAATTTACACATATGTAAGTTGACTGAAATGAACAATAACCAATGATTAAATGCTTCAATTAAAACATGAGTTATTTGGGTTAGTGCTTCATTTCAATAAAAGCAAATTCAGTTATACTAACAAATTATAATTTCAAATATAAATTCAAATTGTTTGCAAACTCAAATGTAACAAAAATTGTCATAATTTAGAATTTTGCTAAATTATATCTATTTTCTCTCTCTCATTCTCTCTCTCTCTCTCTCTCTCTATATATTTATATATTTATATATATATATATATATATATATATATATATATATATATAGGGTGGCCAAAATTAGTTTCAAGTTTAGACTAACATTTACTTACTATCATTTATTATTCTTAATTATCCTTCATTTTCATTTGGCTTTCCTCTCTCTCTCTCTCTCTCTCTCTCTCTCTCTCTCTATATATATATATATATATATATATATATATATATATATATATATGTGTGTGTGTTAAATGTAATATGTGAATAATATTAAATAAAAAATATTTTGAGAATAACATTTGAACTTATCACTAACTGATGAATCGATTTCATGTATTTTCGTAGATTTTATTTCATAATAGATATTTTAACATTTTAAGTGACTGCGTGTAAAGATTTGATAAAAAACATCTTTGTAGTATGGTATATATATGTAACTTATAAAGTAACGATATAATGAATGATGTATTACTATATTTTTATTGGCGTATAAGAGCTAATGCTTCCATAAATCATAAAACAAATCGATATCTTTGTTTGTAAGTACGTTTCTCATAAAATGGCGGTACCTATAAACCTTACTAGAAGCTATTATAGTGCCTGTACGTACAGATATATTTTATACGTAAATACATAAAACGATGTATCCACTTTATATCATATTTGAAAAATTTAGGTTGGTTCAATTGTGAGATTGGACACACGCATATGACATAAGAAAATAAGATTACCTATATATATATATATATATATATATATATATATATATATATATATATATATATATATATATTTGAGCAAGGATATTTGTTTATCCAATGTATTGTGCAATGATGGAATGTATTATTTCTGTAGAATAAATTTACGGGTCATCAGAATCCTTACGTTTTATTTAATTTATGTTCACATAAAAAGAACAGAGTAATCAAACGAAGTGAAATAATTTACTTCTTTTTCCTTAACGCTCGCTCTTTGTCATAAAATGTCGTCTTAAAAAATGGATTTGATTACATAATGGCGGAAGTATTTTTCTTAAATGTCCAAAAAGTGTGAGGTTATTTTATGGACGAATGATTTTTATATTGATTTCTTTTTAATACTCTTATTAGTTTTTAACACTAGTGAATGTAGAGAAATTTATTTAATGTTATTTAACTTAACAATGTTATTGGAAATGGAATAAAATCTTACCAAAATTTTCTTAAATAAGTCCAAAATTATAATGTAATGAAATATTTATATAAAACTGAAAAAGATAGAAAAAATTTTGATATTCGATAAAATACAAATTAATGTTGATCGAATGTGATTTTCAACATATTGAAAATATTTTGTTATTTTTATTTCTATCATTTATAAGAATATAAAGTAAAAAGTATTTCTATTCATTAAAATATATTTTTATTTTAACAAAAAATTTTAAAATAGTAATTTTTAATTAACGAAAAAAATAATTAAATAAATATATTGAATTTGTAACTAAATTTTATAGAAATATTTATATCTGAACTTTTATTACAATTTTTATTTTAACAAAAAATTTTAAAATAGTAATTTTTAATTAACGAAAAAAATAATTAAATAAATATATTGAATTTGTAACTAAATTTTATAGAAATATTTATATCCGAACTTTAATTACAATGAAATATTTTTTTACGAGAATATTAAGTGATTAATTAAAATAATGTTATTTTTAATAATATTTTCAAATTAGTAATTACTCTGATGTTTTACAAATGTACAGAATATATATATATATATATATATATATATATATATATATATATATATATATATATATATAATGAGTATTGATGTATGTACATTTAAATTAGATTATTTAAACTAAAATATTTTTATTGAGTTCTGTGTCTAATATATACTTTTACAATATATATATATATATACATAACAAAAGATACTATAAAATATTTTATGATTCTAAGTAACATAAAACCTTTATCTTTCACCATTTTGTCTAGAAAACTTTAAAACAAATATCCGTAAATAATCTGAATTGAATAACATGAAAAAAATGTAAAACTAGAAAAATTTCTCGCGCCAACATTTTCCCCACGATGTATAGTATTTATTCTCGCTTATAAAAAACGCGCATGCACTATAAAAATATATATAAAGTAAAGATGCCAACAGTCATATAATAATATTTTCATACCATATGTGAATATTATTTGATTTGACAATTTTGACACGAAAAAGCTTTCAAAAACTGTCGTATCATTTGCACGTCTGCAGCTTTTTTCGTATTCGCTACGCAGGCAGTTCGTACGTACATACAAAAGGGTTCTTGCAACGCGGAAACTTGGAAGAATTTAACGTTGTATGTGACGAGAACATCTGCTTTTTTCTTCATCGACATTTTCTACCGCTTATAGTCAAATTTCATAAATATTTGCAATAATAACGCAATACTTAAGAGGTATGAATATATAAATAAATATATATATATATATATATATATATATGTATATATATATATGTACATACAATATATTAATATTATTATAAATAACTATCTATTAATATTATATATGTAATATTTATTAAATTAATAACATTTTCAATAATTGAGTCAAAAATATTTCTATAATCACAATTAATTAAAAAAAAAATTAAAGAAATACGAAAGTAAAATAATTTCTTTATTTGAATTTCTTGTAATTTATCTGTAACTTTATTATATTCAATCTGATCAGTAATTAAGAGAGTCCATAATCGCCCATTTTTTTCTTACCTTTTTAAAATCATTTATTGTGCTTTTACACACTATTCACGGCCATTACCGTTCGTCTCACACCCTCTTATCAACAAACTCCCCCACCTAAAAAAATAGTTTTCGGATAAGAGCGTGTGAGACGAGTGGTAATGGGCCGTGAATACTGTATGCATGTTGACTAGTGTGGAAAGGCCCACTGCATTCAAAGAATTCACTTTGAAAAAAAATCAGTTGAATTTTTTTTAAAAACTTTTATTAATAAATAATTTAATTTTTTAATACACATTTTTTTATTGTATTTGAACAATATGTGATATTCGTTATTGTTTTTTATGGATGAAATATATTCAACAAATTTATAAAAGTTTGAAACTTATATACATATTTAAATTATATTTCATTTTTATAGTTCTCTATAATCGCTTGATATGCAAATATATGTATTGCAATTATAGGTAGCCCAAATGAGACTGAAGGGTTTACAAGTACAATTACTTGCTTACGACCATTTAATATTCTTTAAGCCATCCTATATAATATAAACTTTGTTCTGATTAACAGAACAAAGTTTATATTGTACTCACTTGTACTCATACTCTTTTTTGTGAATAATAATTCTGATGTTCAAGCTATATTTATATTTTTAATATTGCAAGTTATTTTCAGTAAATATTTTCATATAACTTATGAATATTATCCTGCTGTTTACATAACTAATTTAAAATTTTCATAATTTCCATTTTTAATATTTATGTTAATTATTTTTTTTTCAAATATATTTGTTTATACAAATAAAAATAACAATATTACAAATAACTACAGTAAAATAAAAAATTCTATTCAATGTATTGAATTTTGTCACCCACTCTTCGTTATATGCATATAATTAAGAAAACGAGATCTTAAAAACAGTACCACAAAAGGATACTATCAGCATGATACCGACGATATTGGCGTTAAAGAAGATTTTAATCATTTCAGACTCGTTTTTCAAAGTGAATACAAAAAAATGAAAAAAAAACTGGATGATATTTTTTCGCACCGTTGGAAGGGAAATATACATAGACGTGTATCTCAAGAAGCACATCAAATAATTTTAACGCTGGATTTACTTAACGAATATTTTCAATAATTTCATTTGAACGCATTCAAAATTATATTCAATGAAATATACAATTTTGAATAAATGAAATATTTTTCAGTTCAGAAAAACATTGAATACACTTGTATATACATATATATATATATATATATATATATATATATATATATATATATATATATATCATGTACCATATAAATTTTGATGTCAGTATAGAAATTATTTAATTTAAATTGTACTGGTTATTCAAAGAAAAATATATATTAAAAATTGGTGGATTTTAGATATATATATAATTAAATGGATAAATTGATATTTTATAAAATAATAAGTTATTATGACAGTATGTATTTGAAATATAAGATAAGAAAATGATAAGAAATACAACAAAAATGATTTAGTAATTGAATAAAAATGTTTTGAAATAAAATTTAATTAATCCTTTCTACAGATTTGAAAATAATAAATTTATATCGATAAAATATTATCAAATACAAAATTACTTTTTATCATCTTTACTACATCATAAAATATATTTTTCTATCCTTTCCTTAAATATTTTTTTTACTATTAAGGATGAAATTTTATACATGATACTGATCACATAATAGTGTTGATTACATAGTATTTAATATAAAAAGACTAATATATATATATATTTTTATTAACGAAAAATTTAATAATATTTTCTCATTTATGACAAAACTTCACTAGTTTTATTTTTCATTATCGTTCTCTGCTACTTTAGTATCGATCCAGGGAGATAATATCGAAGGCAAACTAAGTTTAAAACATTGTAATAACTTTACTTATGCACTCGTGTAACACGAACGCGAAAACAATAAAGTACATTTAACCAAGAAACGTTTCTGTTCATCGAAACATAAACATAACACCGAACTGTACAACTTAGTTCCGACATAGTACATTTATTTGTAAACTTACCTTAGAACACATAAGATACTGTACGAATTCGTTGTACAAACAACTTTTAAGTATAGCTGCCTAAGAAATACAAGCACGTTTTTCCAAAGCACGCGGCGGACATCATAGACCGCTCTTGGCGGAATGGGAAAAAGAAGTTCGTCTATACATCGTTTTTAATATATATATATATACATATATATATATATATATATATATATATATACATATATATATGTCTTTTCATACTACTACCATTAAATGTGTGTATGTATGTGTATATATATTCGTAAAAGTGGGCTGAAGGCTTACCGTAGTTGTATGGATAAAGAGTCGACCAGGCGTGGAGAACGAAGTGTGAGTCGAACATTCGTTCTTCGATGGTTCGCGGTTGCAGCGGCAGTTATATAAGGTTTCTGGAATGTTGCCAAAACCGTAAGCCGGGTATTGACCCGATTTTGTTGTCGCAGTGTTCGCGAAAAACTGCCGTTATATCCAATGTGCTCTCGCTGGCGCGTCACAAAAAGAAAAACCAGTACATTTTTATTTTGATTTTGTACGTAATGGGTAAATTGTTGTTTAAGGGATGCGTGGGTGCAAATACACAATACACACACACACACACATATACATATATATATATATATAATATTTTTTTGTCAGTTTCTACATCTCCAGTTTCATAAATTTCCACACCGGTATTACTATTTCTTTTTAATACTTCTCAATATCTTTTATTATATCGAAATACAAGCTCAAGGGTTTATTCTTCAAAACCGTTCATTTCTGTTAATATCAGACAGTAATGGACATAAAGGGGAGAAATGCTTTTTCTTTTTGTGTATTGAAGTATATAACTGTGTCATAAGAAGAAATATGAGTGCATTGATTTTTTTTCTTTTTTAGTCAATCACACACACACACACACACACACAGACATATATATATATATATATATATATATATATATATAAAATATAATACATTGATGCTAATTAAAAATTAATCAATATCTTTAATAAATAATTATATTTAATTTTTAAATGAATATAAAAAATCATGCAAATTTATAAAATTTATTCATTTACAAATATTAGTAAAAATATTTTAATATTTCTGTATCAACTTTCTTTTCATCTCTCTTTTCTCACTCATTCCTTCCTCTCATCTCTCTCCTTATTTTCCTCATCTCTCTCTATATATGATCACAATTTTTGATCATTGTTTTGATTTTATACAAAAATTTTCAAATTGATGTGATAAAAATTTATCAATAATAATTAACCTAAATGTTTTTAAAATTGTAAGTAGAAAGTAAATTATTTTTTTTTTGGTATAATGAATTGAATAGAAGTAAATAAAAATATACATAAATATATATATATATATATATATATATATATATATTATATACCAAATTTTAAAAAATTTCAGTGTTTAAAATAAAATATATATTCTTTTTATTTATAAATTATTTTATAATATTTATTATTATTAATTTATATATTTTTCAATTAATAATATGTAAATTATTTTTAAATTAAATAAATTAGTTTTTATGAGATATTGTAAAATTCAGTTTGTTAAATTTCAAATAATATGATGTTTTTAATAAAATTCAATAAACATAATAATAGAAAAAAGGCTCTGGCGATGATGACATCGCTATCGAAATGCACATCAATCGACTATTGTTATAAATAAAAAAGTAAATAATGAGTGATTATTAAATATTTTTTAATTTATTGCGGTGTTGGAGGTAAAAAATCATTTGTGTTAAAATTCATTAAACGTATTTTATTTTAAACACACATTATTTCATCTAATATATTTTGTTTAATTTAATAAATAAAAATGCAATTCAATTTTAATAAACTTCGATATATTTAATTATTTATAATTATATATTTTTAAATCTTCTATCTAGTGAAATAAAAAGTCTTATTTACTTATAAAGAAATGCACTTATATTATATGAATATTACATTAGCTGTTCTTATTTATTTTATATTTGTATAAATTTTTCCTGAATTAACTTTACGTACGTTTATTAAAAAAATGTTGTTTATTTCGTAGAAAGAAGCTTAAGAAAAAAAATATGAATTCTTACATGGCTTAAAAAAACATTAATGTATATTTTCAAAGAAACAATGAGTATATATGATATTTTCTATTTTTTTCTCTATGTTAATATTTCTATCCGCAAATACATATATAAATATAAAATATATTTAAAACGACACGATTAGAAATATTTTAATTTGAATAATAAAATTCCATTAGTTTCACATGAAAATAGATATACATATGAATTCTGGATACATTTTATCGATTTTGTTTCACGACTACATTTAACTTACTTAATGATGTCTTTATATAAAACAATTTAAAACAAAAAAATCCTCGTTCTTAATTACTTCAGACGTGAAGTGTTTAAGTGTATCTCTTATATGGCGATAGATTGGTCGTGTTTTTCTCTGTAAAAGAAATTGTTAAACAAAAACAAGTGTCTAACTGAAACCATGAAGAAGTATCGTATCGTATAAATTGCATTGGTGTGTACAAGTTTTTAATTTCTTTCTCGTCATGTTGTTTTGTAAGAAAAATGAAGACGTGTAAATGAAGTTAATAAAACGTGAAAAGTTTTAATCTTGAACTAACTTCAATTCATTATTTTAAATTTTATACATATATATTTAGTTATATATATATATATATATATATATATATAGAGAGAGAGAGAGAGAGAGAGAGGTTGGGAAAATGTATTTTTGCTATTTATTGATATAGATGGAAGTTTAGTTGATTTTGACAGTGCGCTATTTTGTGATATATATTGTTGGAAAAGTTACATTTCATAATATATATTTAAACGAAATTTTAAATTCAGTAAAAAGTTATTAATTTTAAAGATAAGTGAAAATCAGGAACATTTTCGACATAATTACTGTTTTATTATAAAAAAGAGAAAAACACTGTTTAAGTCAATAAAAAAAATTGTCGTGTTTATTGAGAGGTGTTATAACTAGACAAACAGCAGCAAATTTGTTTCATCAATTTCAAGATTGAAATTTTAAAGTGAAAATGCACTTCGTTCTGATCGGTCTGTTGTGGAAAGTGTCGATGATATCTTGCAAAAATTCGAAGAAAATCTATATATAAGCAGCTATGACATATATATGGAGCTGAAAATTGTTTATAAAACCGTCTTGAATCATTTTCGTAAAACTGGATACACAAAGAAACTCGATATTCAGATGCTACACGATTTGACGATTTAAAAAAAATTGTTGGACCGAATTTCCATTTGCGAATCGTTGTTTAAATGGAACAAAATTGAGTTATTTCTGAAAAGTCTGATAATAAGTAAATTCTGAAAAAGTAAATAATATATGATAATAATGTTTTAAAAAATCATGATCGAAGCGAGATGAGACACCATAAATAATTGAAAATCCTGGATTGACACCAAAGAAGGTGATGTGTGTTATAAGGCAGAACGGTTGATTCTGATCTCTACTGTTAACAATTAATGTTATTGAAGCGATCGGTTCAGGAAAAACGTCCAGAATTATACGTCCAGAACAGATAAGGAGTTGTCTTTCAGAAAACGTCCAGAAAAGACAAGGAGTTGTCTTCCATCATGACAACTCCAGATTACATACATCTATTGAGAGAGCTTGACTGGGAAGTTTTGATGCATCCACCATACAGTCCTGACTTTACATCATTAGACTATAATTTATTTCGATTATTACAGAAGTCTCTTACTGGAGTAAACTTAATTATAATAAAGACCTGCAAAAATCACTTGTATCTGTTTTATGGCCAGAAACTCCAGAAGTTCTACACCGATGGAATAATGGCTTTACCAAAAAAAATTACAAAAGGTCATAAATGAAAATGACACATATTTAGATTAATAAAAAAATTTACAAACAATTTGAAAAATATGATTTAAATTCGTTTCAATTTGAAAAAGGACTTTTTCCCTAACCTTTTTATATATATATTAGGTTGGCAAGTATCTCCCTTCCGCTTTTTTTTTTGTACATAGCCGCGAAATTCAAAAGACCAGAAGGCGGAAGGGAGATATTTGCCAACCTAATATATATATATATATACATTAAAATTACTTATTTAAGGTAATTTACATTAAATTATTATAAAAGGTATGTAAAAACATATTTAGTTGAAATTCATTTGATTAACATTTATATACAAATTTTTTTTTAAAATTTACTGGAGACAGTAAGTATATTATTTAACAATTTCTATTTTAGAGAACTATTAAAATTGGTTTTTTAACTATTACTTTTAATTACTATTTTTTTAATTATGTACCTATATTTAGTTTCTGTTTTATATATATATATATATATATATATATATATATATATATATGTATGTATTTATATATAAACGACAATTTATAATAATAATATATTCCTTTGAGGAAAATTTCATGAGAAACATATATTCACACTGAAAAGCTAATTTTCATATGAAAAGAATAATAAATATTTCTGTTTAGAAGTGAAATGTCAACACAACATATCTATATTAATATATATATATATATATATATATATATATATATATATATATATATATATATATAATAATAAGAAAAGAAATGGTTCGTTCCCTAAAAGCGACTATGCGACTATTTTGTGTGAGTGAGAGTATATGATGTCCGTATATTTATGATATATATATATATATATATATATATATATATATATATATATATATATATATATATATATGTATATATATATTTGTGTATGTGTATGTTTGTGTATATGCGAATGTATGTATGCCTGAAAGAGAGATTTGGCCACAAATATCAATTCGTGGTTGATCGCGCATGGGAAGCTATATTTTTCCGAGCGATATTCTACGAAAACTACATTGCGGAACCCCTCAATATTGACCCAAACCTCTCGCAATCCACTACAGTCGAGGAATACAAAAGAACGCTTGCAAGGCTAAGGAAAGAAAGAACCTATCTGAACGATCATTGCTGACAGTGCTCTAATACACCATAAGTTCAACATATGTGCTTATACATAAGTACGTACGTACATACATACACACGTACGTACACGCACACACACTATATATATATATATATATATATATATATATATATATATATATATATATATAAGTAAAAGAATATATTTTCAATTTCAATTGATACTCTTACATATTTTGATATATTTTTAGCTACTTGTATTGATTAAAATAGACTCTTTTTCCTACAATATTGCATTTTAATAATTTTAAATATACTAAATGTATAAAACGTAGCCTATATATTTTTTAAAAATTATATGACATTGATTTATTTTATTTTTTAAAAAAGCATAATTATTAATCTGGTTATTTTATTAATGTAATTATATGGGACAAAATGTATAATTATACAATTTTCATATTTTTTCTATAGGGTGGTCCTAATGAAACTAAATGTTTAAATATACATTTATTTGTTTACTTTTATTTATTATTATCGTTCATTCTCATTTGAGTCACCCAGTAGTAATATACTATATTTGTCTTAGTATTTAAAATATTGTGTTTATTTTTAAAAATATTTGTAATAAAAAATATATATATATATATATATATATATATATATATATTTATATATATATATAGCATAACTAATAGATTTTTTTTGTATTTCATTATTATTTTTAATTTAATATAAATTCATTGATATATGCCTTATGCAGCAACAAATAAATATAAATTAAAAATTATTTATTAATCACTGTTTGTGATTTTGTAGCATTTGAATCCAGGAATCATTTATTAAAATGACTTTATTTACAATTATAATTCAATTTATAGTTATGTATTTATAAATATTTTTTTTAAATATAACTACATGTTTTAAATGAAGAAAAAAATAACTACATACTCTATACATAAACAAAAATATTTATTGAAACTATTCATTATTTTGAATTGAATTTCTTATAAGCTAGTTTAAAAAAGTAAATAATGTATAACTACTTGATTAATAATTTACTAATAAAATTTCTTTTTTTACAGGTGAGTCTTCAGTTTTTTTAGTCCAAGTTTCAATGTTGGTAAGAAAATAATATTAAATATATTTGATATAATTAATAAATTTATTCAATAGCATAAAACATTGTAACTCTAAATTATACAATAATTTATAAATGACGATATAATTAGTGTAATATTCATATTATAATAGCATTAAATATAATTGATGCATTATATGTATTGTAATTATAGAAAAAATATTTTTCGTAAAGTAGAGCATTTTCGTTGTGAACACTAGATATAATAAGTATTACTTTAAAATGAAATATTTTTCTTTATATAATTTATCAATATTATATAAGTAAATTATATAAATAAAAAATATTTTATTTTTTATATTCAGATTGAGCCAAATAAAACTAAAGGGCTTGAAAATATATTATAATTATTTTCCTGTATATACATAGGTATCCCAAATGGGACTGAAGGATAGTAATTGATGGTAAATAAATAAATGACTCATTTTGGTCACCTTATATATTTATGTATGTATATAATATTTATTACCACATATATGGATCTAAATTAAAAATTCAGTACTTTCACAGAAACCCTTTGATGTTTAGAAGAATTAATTATGAACCTGTATTGATTATTTTGAAAACCGCATTTCATTTTTATTTCATTAATTATTAAATTGTTGTCACGTATAAAATTTTGTTTGGAATATTTTTTGTATATAACACAAGTATTTTATGTAAAAAATTATTGAATTTTTTAAGGATTAGAATTATTTTTTTTTAAATATTTTAAAAACTACATGTAAATATTTTTCATAATCCTCTAATTTATATTTTAATTCGTTAATGTGTATTAATTTTCAATTTAAGAAGAATATCATTTTAATTAATTGATATTTAAATATTTTTTAAGTTAATTGAATTACATAAAATTAAGTAGGAAGATTTACGACGTCTCAAACAATTTCCTTCTTCTCATACATACATATGTATATATATATATATATATATATATATATATATATACATATATATATATATATATATACATACATATGTATGTACGTATATCTTTGCAAAGAAATGGATAACCGGAGCGAAGCTCGTGGCACAACCATCTATAATCAAATCTCGGAAACTGATCGTCCACTTTTCCAGTTGCCGAGAAACCGGCGAATTCACGATTCCCATTGGGAATGATAGTATCGTTCGGTTCTTAACTATATAAGTTTTCATTTACGATCCGAACATTTTTGTGTGCCTCTTTTTGTGACTGGATGTCGTATGTGTATTCTTGTTGATATATCAAGTGTACATATATATGGTTGGAAAGAATTTGGGCTATGTTTATTTTCGTCTTTATTGATATATATATATATATATATATATATATATATATATATATATATATATATATATATATATAAAGAGAACAGAAAAATAGATGTTTTTTAGTTAACTTACTATTTAATTAAATTGTTATAAATGTCTCTACTTTAAATTAAAATGTATCGTTTAATTAAAATGTAGTGTTAAAAAATTAGTTGAAACTTAAGAAAATTAATAAGGAAACGAAATTAGTTACTCTATTTTGTTAGTGAGTTGTAAAATTGGTAGTATAAAATAATTTTATATCCATATTGAATAAAAATTTAATATTTGAAATCTAGTTATAATTTTTGAAATTTGTTTACTTTTAAATTAATTAAGGTGTAATATTTAGTGTGAATTTATAATAGAAAAAATAATTCGTTTATTTTATAAAATATTAAATAATTATTATTTCAAAATTCAGTGATATGACAAATTTTATTTTTGTTATCTTTTTTGAGTTATTTAAAAAAATAATTTAATATTACATAAGTTTCAGTTATTATTAGTTATTGTTTTTAAACATAAATTTATTGAAATACAAAAATTTGTCAGAAAAAGATAACAGTAAAATAAGAGAATGTACATTTAAAAAAAAATTGAGATACAAAAATTATTAACTTTATATGCATTCATTTATATATATATATATATCTATATATATATATATATATATATATATATATATGAAACGAAAAACTGGAAAAACTAATAAAAATCCGTAATATCACACGGACAAATAAATAAAGCTTAGGAACGAATATAACGAGATAACGATTTTTGACACAAGTGTGTCCCTTCGTCAGGATTTAGCATTATTATATTTTACGATTCGTTGTGAGGGAGAGAAAAAAAAACTCGCGTTACTGTATGTGTGCGTATATTTATATATGTGTGAAAATATATTTTAAGTGGGTTTCAGAAAGGTTTCGAAAAAGCTTCTCGAAATATTATTCGCTTACAAACAGAGATCTGTGGAGATCTTATTCGTTCGTTCCATGTTCAACTCCCATTCTTAGTTTTTATTCCATGTACGTGACAATGTATACTTAAACATATAAAAATACACTTACGTAGCGCGCTAGTTTTGTCTATTACGCACGTTGGATAAGTGGTTTAAATCGAATAAATGCATTCACGAACGATGATGGCCTCTATATCTGAATAGGTATTTTTTTCAAGTTTTCTTATTACTTTACATTTCCGTGGAAATAAAAATAATAGTAGATATACTGTAATATATAATGTACATATATTTTTTTATGTTAAATAATAACATTCAATAATATACATTTCTTTCAGTTCAAGTAATAGTAAATGTTATGTTCTTTTGATATTTTTTTATATATTAAAGTTGAAAATATATAGATTTTTGTTCATATATTTAATTTTTGCTTTATATTCATTTTTGATAATACAGTTACTGATCTTATAAATAATTTCTCAATGTTTTGTTGTCCAAATTTCAAAGTTAAATATTAGATTTACAAAAAAATTAAATAACGAATTGTACTAAATATCAAAATTATATTATAAAATGAAAGGAAAAAAAATAAATTTCGTTATTTTTTCGTTACAAATTTGTTTAATATAATTATTTTCAATAAACATGCATAACATAATCAAAATATTCTTGAATTAGTGTTAATTTTTTTTTGTCATGAAAAATTAAATTAAACACACACACACACACACACACACACACATATATATATATATATATATATAATTATATTTATCATCATATATTGACTATTACTGGGTGAATGCATCATCAAATACTACTGGTTACCATTTCCAATTTTTTTTCTGATCACCACTAATCTTTTTCAACATTCTCCTCTACCACAATTTGTTTTTCAACTTTAATTAGATTTTTGGTTTTCTTTTACCTTTTGATTTTTATTCTATGATGATATTTGTTCATATATTCTCTTCTCTTTTTGCTATGTGCTCTATTTATGTTTATTTCAGTGATTTTACTTAATCTATTACAATATATTAGTTACTCTTGTTTGTTTTCCAATTCATTTAAAGGTTTTTTGACCACGTTTAAACATTATAAACATTATTTCTTCCATACGTTGCTGAAGTTTTATTTATTTTTTTCATTCAGTATCCAAGTTTTTGATTTGTAAATATTATAGCCAGGTAACACACATTGGTTATATACTTTTCGTTTTAAGCTTAATAATATTTTTTCCTTATATATATATATATATATATATATATATATATATATATATATATATATATTGGAAATTTAGATGTATAAAAAAGCCCGAAAAGAGATTCCTGTATAGATGAGTAGAGGTATAATAAAATTTGTCTGAATGAATTGGAAGAAAAAGGCATTAGATCGATTAAAATAGAAAATTTTAGAAGAGGTCTTCATCCATCGGTGGATAGAAATATGCTATTGCTGCTGTTGATTTATATATATATATATATGTGTGTGTGTGTTATATTTTTATATTTAATAATCCTTAACTTGTATTTAGTTATTTAATCCATTTAAATTCATTTGAGTAAAATAATGTTATTTTATTTTCTCATTCAAGAAATTCTTTAATTCTATCTTTTAGTACTTAAATAAAATAACATTGAAATTTTGTAACTATAATAAAAAAGTTTAGTGAGTTGATTATCTTTATAAAAATTGAATAGTAAAGATATTAAATAAATTTTATATTAAATATTCATAATATCAAAAATATTTTTTTCCATTAAATTTTATATATTTTTAGTTGTTTAAACGATTATACAAAAATGTTTCTAAAAATTGTGTATGCGATATTTGTATTTTAAATTAAATTTATAAGAAATTTTGGCAAACATTATCTTCCATTCAACTATTCAAATGTACATAAATTATCAAATAACACTATTAACGAATTAAATTTAGCCTTTATATTTCTTCCGATTACACATTTCGCATTAATCATGTGATATTAAATTCCTTTATATTTAAATAAGAATATATATATATATATATATATATATATATATATATATATATATATATATATATATATATATATATATATATATATATATATATATATATATATAGTACAATACATACAAATGTCAATTCATTTATTATGAAAAGAACTTAATCTTCATATTTACATATAAACCTCGAATCATCGTTACGACATACTATTAATTTATCAAATGTTTCATATAATAAAAGCGTTTCTCGGAGCAGAGTGTAATTTATCAGATCAATTATAAGCAAACATACTGACACTAACATTTACATATATATATATATATATATATATATATATATATATATATATATTTGTGTGTGTGTGTGTGTGTGTGTGTGTATTATAAAGTTAACATAAGAATAATATGAACTTTTGGGTAAATAATAAATATAAACTTTTTCTGTTATAACCCTATTTTTATTTTATGTTTATAAAATTTGATTTTCTGAAAAAGAACAAATCTATTGATATATTTTGAAATTTAGTTTTGACATAAAATATATTATGATGTAAAATTTTCAAAAAAAAACACACAATTTGATTGAAAATCTTGTGTGTTTAGCTTTTCTAATTTTATATAATTTAATACAATGTTCAGCAGTGGAAATTGATTATAAAATTTCCCTAATACTTTGTAGATACAACTTTTTCGGTCAAAATGACAAATCACTTTCTTAATAATTTTTTAATAATTGTTTTTAAAATGTTAATACTTTATTTTTATTCATATTTAAAATATTAAAAATGATAATTAAGATTAAATTAATTGAAAAAGAAGTGTTGAGTTTAATTCGATTTTACATATGTATGGCGTGTAGATATATGTATGTGTAATTATGGTTTATTATTAATAAACATTAAAGTAGTATAAAAATTAAGCTTAGTCGTATATAGAATGAAAATCGCAATCTCGATAACACCGATATAATAATTACACAGAGAATATAAAGCATCAATCAGTGTGGATCGTAAAGTGGAAACGGACTATCCGACACATTTCCCATTCCTCTATTGTGCGTTTCTTCGTCTTCTTCGTCATTATTCTTTTATTTCATACACATAGAAAACACGCTCGATTCGCCACTGCGAAACAATGATGAATTAAGATGAAACGGTCGCGATAAGCGACGCGTAGCGTTCAGACAGCGAACTATGTGATAAATGAAGACCACAGGCGCCAACTTTAAATGGAACGGGTGTACGTAGCGATGTAAGCACGGAACTTATTCGCTCGCTCCTTATTATATTATATTATATTCGTACAATAATTATTATTTACATTATTTTGTGTATTTGCACGTGCCATATTTCGTAATTATCTTCACGAAACGTGCTTATCTCTTCTACGTATATATTGAAGTTTTGTTCTTTGTTGTAACAGAAAAGTTTCGTATGTTCGTTGTTCTGTTTGTTAGATTGAATTGTAAAAATGTTTATATATATTTTTAACAAGTTTGTAAAACACAATCTCGCTTTTTTTTGCTTACTATATCTAAGGAAACGAATAAGATTTTATGAAATTGTTTGAATTATCAAGTAATTTACGATGGGATAAAATAAAGAAAAAATGAAAAATAATGTTTCTTCGATACTTTTTATATAAAGAATGTTATTACAACAAAAACACTGTTTAGCGTTTATAAAGTATGCTATACGAATTCATGTTAAGAAAAGTTTTTAACTTTCAAGTCAGTTGAATTACGGTTTTCTTTTATACGGGTTTGAAGTTGAATTTAATATATTTTTATATAATATTTCTGAAATTATAACAAACTATATATTAATAAACAATAAATATAGTAAAGTGATTTAAACAAAATAAATTTGGTTATTAATTGTTTTAATTTAATAAATAGTAGTATACATATTTATGCATAATAAAAAAAATGTGTATATGTTGGTGTATAGAGAAACATGTACATCGTTTTTTTGTTTCTTTTTAATAAAACATAAATCCAGGCATCGTATTTGGATCATCCTATATATTTTTAATTATATGTACATCCAAATATAGTGTACTGTATAAAAGTTGTTTGGTGGGAATGGATAAATAAATTTTTAAAGCAAAAATTGAAAATTTATAAAAGTCATTTAATTATTTAATTTTTTTTTAAAAAAAAAGGAAGTAAAAATTGAAAACTAATTTCTTTTTTAAAATTCAGATAATAAAAAATGTTCTTGTAATGAATACATTGTAATATGTGGAGAAATTTTGAGATAAATTTCTTTTATTTTGTTATAAACTACAAAATTATATATATATATATATATATATATATATATATTTATATTTATCTATAGATAAGTAGACAAAGTCAAAAAGAATAAAATGTTAATATATATATATATATATATATATATATTATATATTTATTTTCTATAGATAAGAGACTCAAAAAGTTGAGATATCATCCTCGAACTGTTGAGCTGTCATCCTACTATTCTATATAAAATAATTTAAAACTTTATAGCGTAGAACGTCGTAACAATATAAACGTTCTTTCAGAAGTTGTGCATGTATTAAATTGTAGAAAACGATACAATCATGTTATTTCGAATCGGCATAACTTGTTTTTACGACGGTGTAAGTGAAAATTATACGACAATGTAAACAGTGCAGACTTTACGATACGCTTACATATACTTATGCATATATATATATATATATATATATATATATATATATATATATATATATATATGTATATATGAATGAATGTTCGATTGTCAAAAGGATGACCATAAAATTCAATTATCGTTGTAACGAAGTCGTCTAGTAATAGTCTCTATGTATAACGGATACGTATTCATTTGTGCGACTTAAACTGAACGGACAATCTTCGACGACTGCATGTGTCTTGTGTCTCAATCGAATCAGGATAAAAAGATCAGGCAGATGATTGAATGCCTGAACTTTAACATTATTTCTTAGAAAGTTGAACAATGAGAAGTAACTTTTTTCCACTTAGGTCAGAAGTTTAACAGTGCTAGAGAAGACATCACAATGATACATTGAATGAAATAAGTGATACAAATGTATCAAATAAATTGCTACGTAGACTACACAGACACAAACTATATACATATATATATATATATATATATATATATATATATATATATATATAAGTGTGTATAAAATATTATTTATCAGTTAATATAAAAATGTGTTATAAAAAAAGGTAATGTCTTAGTATAATTTATAATATTTGGAGTAATATATAAAATAAATTCAATATACTCCTCAAAATAGGATTTCAATCAAATTTTTTTTGTAGAATATTATTTTGTAACTGTTTTTATTTTATTATCAAGATAATTATTTTTTTAAATCATATTTCATTCAATAATATTGTACTTATTTTTTTTGTAAGAGCAAATATAGTGTCATCAAAATGTAATGCCTAGATTTCTGTTTTATTAAAAAAAATCATGTGTATAGGGAAACATGTGTATAGTTTTTTTTAATAAAATACAAATCTAGGCGTTACATTTGGATGACCCTATATAATATCTAGATTTATATGCTAACATGATAAATATTACATATTTTTTACAATGTCATTTTGTTAGCAATTAAGTTTAGATTTTTATTCAAATGTTTGTTAAGGTTTTAATTTTTTTTCTCGCTTTAATACGATTTTTTTCTAATTTTTCACTTTGTATTATATATAATAGAAAATGTAATATATTCTGCTATCATTAATTCGGTTCCATCACTAATTTGGACATAATTTCCATAAATGTAATTTCTTAACTTTATTGAATTGATTTCCAACTAGTGGTCGAGTTTTTTTTTTTATTACGTATCGGTAAAACGTTTTGTATAATATATGTTTATTTATCTGTACTTAAAGATTCTGTAATTTTTAAGTAAAAAGAAGTTATTTATTGTTTTTTACAACATGGTTTATATATTGGATTCGAATCCCTGTAAAAAATTAACATATTGCCATTACATATTTTTTTGATCGAGAATATTTGAAGTTTTAACAGTTCTTATGGTCTGTTTGACATGAATTGAATATCTGTATGTGTCAAACTTTTGTGTTTCTTATTTTTCTGCTAAAGTAGTGAGTTTTGATTTTATACATTTTCCCCTACATATAAGTGTCATGAACACGTGTCGTAATTGCATTTTTAAAAATATTATTTATAGCAATGTAAAGGGCTGAATAAACTCAAGGTTATTGGGTTGCTGTCTGAATTTATTATACACGATTTATTTCTGAAAATTTTGAATTAACTGTTGCGTAAAATGTATGTGATAATTTAATCACTGGTGATCCGGCAAATTCACTAATTCGGTACCCTACAGATCCCAACGATGTCACAACTTTAGTATATTAATTATAAATTTATTAACTTTTAACAGTTTATTGTGGATGTCACCATTTCCGTTTCTCTTCCATTATTCAAATAAAGCATTTTTATCAGTTTATGAAATATTTTCAATGTATTTGTAGACAATATTGTACATTTAATTGATGATTTAAGTGATAATTATAGCTAATTTATTTGTTTTATAAATATTTTGTTATATATTTCGCTAATTTTAAAAAAATATTTCGATTTTTTCTTAAAATTATGAAGATTATATTTCAATTTATAAAAATAGTGAAAGATTCACTTTCATACTAGATTTTCAATAGATAGTTTGATATAATTATTATTAATTAAAATCTACTATAACTAATATAATAACTCTTGAATGATATTAATTATTATTGATTACAAATCCCCAAATTGGGACATAAGTGGTTTTGTTGTATATATAATTTGAATATTGTGAATAATAATTATATAACACGAATAATAGTTCTACAGACATTGTTTTAATAATTAATAGATTTTTTTAACTATCATTATTTGTTTTTTCTGGTATTGCGGCGTAATCTATTTTTATTTTTAAAATAGATGTAAATAGTGTATTATTTATTAAATCAATAATATGTAAATATAGTCAAATAACAGTACCATGGACTATGTTATATATATATATATATATATATATATATATATATATATATATATATGTATGCATGTATGTATGTATGTATGTATGTATGTATGTATATAAAAAATATTAGAGCAATATTATTTGTGTAGACTGACAAAAAAGGAATGTAGAACTTTGTTTTTTGCGAATATTTCTTATAAATTCCTGTAATGTTTCATGTCCAACGTATCTATCTATCTACATATATATATATATATATATATATATATATATGTATGTGTGTGTGTGTGTGTGTGTGTATTTGTGTATATATATTTACATGTGTATTAAAGTGGAAATATTTTTTATTTTTTGTACCTTTTAACAAAACTGTACATTTTCTTATTTTATTTATATACAACAAACGTATCATTGACATAATATTTCGAAACTAAAATTAAATTTCATTGTCTAATTTATTCTTTAAGAAAATAATGTGAACAAATATAAATATACATATACATATACATATATATATATATATATATATATATATATATATATATATATATATATATATATATATATATGTATATGTATATGTATATATGTTGTTTTATTATTTGCGTGACTGAGACCTTAAAAGTTTTTATATCCTCATATATATACAAAAAGGCTTGTTAATGAAATAGTTTAGATGTGAAGAGAACTGTTTTAAAAAGTTAAATGATTCACGTTTCGTGCATATACCTAATATTAAAATAATATATGTTTATATTTTTCTACTAATATAATATGTATGTAAAGGTTGACATCTAAAATGATTTATTTACAAAATTGCCACGAATAGAGTTTTAAATGTTTGATATTATTTATTAAAAGACCGACAATGTAGGAAATTGGTAATTTAATCTAAATAATGTTTATATATATAAATCTCTATATATATATATATATATATATATATATATAAAATTATAAATTTATTTTTATAGAATAAATCGTTTAGAAATTTACTAATGTGTTTAGTTTTATTTGATCGACAAGATTTTATGATTTATTTAATATTGATTTAGTTCAAGATGTTTATTTTATAAAATTTAGATACTTAATTCATTACAGTTTATTTTTGAATTGTAGTTTTATATTATATATTGTATAACATAATTATTTTATACCACATTTTCTATTAATATTATAATTGTTTTAGGTATATTATTGGAAAGTTTTTATTACATTTTTTTATATTATTTCCAGTAAGTATACATTTAATAATAGTAATAACATGAAAAGTTTTTATTTTTAAAAAGAATAATGTATACTAAAATAAAATAAACGAACATTAAAAATTAAAATAATAAACATAACATTTTTAGGTATGACTTTTATTGATTTAATAATTTAATACTGTTGTATAGTCATTTCTATACATTAATTATACTTGAAAAACTAAAGATATAATATTTAGTGCAAGGGATTAATATTTAATAAATTATCTTATATGACTACTTATATATTGTTTATTAAAATTCTAATTTGGAATATAATCTTTCATTGAAATCCACAAACATAATAAATAATATTAATAAAATTCTAAGTTTAATAATTTAAAATATTAAAAATTATTGAAAATTCTCCAACTTAAAATTTATATTTAATAAGAGTTATTTTGTTTTATTATAAACATAATGTCCATTTAAAGAATTAAAAAAAGATTCAGTATTTCGGTGTATCATTTTTAAAATATATTATTCTTTATATGAACATTATTAAATGGTTTTAAAAAATAATGATCTTTTAAAATGAACTTTTACCTCTTATATATTAACTAATACATGGATAATTAATAATTTTGAAATTTGTTTTAAAAAAATGTATTTTTTTGAAAAAAATGAAATTTCTTTATAACAGTTTTTTATAAGCAACATAGTTGTTTATTTACATCTCCATAATAATTGTATGTTTCACGGGAATTAATTATCACCTGCAACACTAAAAAATATTAGAAGGTATTTGATAATCACTTATTGTTCATTTTATTTGTTTATAACATCCATTTAACAATCAGTATTGCATATACGTAATCTTTCTATTTGAAAAATAATAGTGCTCCGCCCCCTATGTAATGTGAAAATTTTATTTCAAAACTTTTCTGAAGTTTTCAGAGAATTACTGAAGTAGAAATTTTATAAAATAAATTAATAATGCTCCGTATATTATAAAACAGAATCATATTTAGGGGTTGACGAACGAAGTGAGTAGGTGACGGAGCTTCCTGTTAAAATAAAAAAGAAAAATGTGGACATTGGTCAGAGATACATCGAATAAAGATAAAAAAATATGTAATAAATAGTATATAACTAGTTTTTAACCAAAAATTAATCTAGATTTTATAACATAATGCTGTGACGATGATGGCATTGTCATTAAAATGCTCATTAGTCTGTTGTTGTATATAAAATTAACGATAAGTGTTTATTAAACACTTTATAATATCTTGCAATTTTGGAAGTGATAATTTATTTGTATGAAAGTAAATTCGTCACAATTTTAGAATGTTTGCTTTAATAATGTTGACTATTAATCACCAAAAATTTTTCAATTAGGTAAGAACTGTATATATTAGTTAAAAACATAATTTTATTGAAATGTAGTTAAAATTCAGTAATTTTTACATAATTATATAATCTATAGTAAAAATGCATAATAAATTTTATTTCAAAATATATTTTTAAATAGAGTGTTAATTATTATTACAAAGAATTAAATAACTAAAATAAATAAATGTGAATTTAATAAAAACATAATTTTTTAAATTAAATAGATAATAATCATAAATTATAGAATTATATGAAGAAGTAAATATAAATAAATACATTCTAATAATAATTTATATGCATATAAAAAGTTTTACAATGAACCGAGAATAAAATTTAGATTGCATTAATTACTCAGCAGATATAAAACATACATTTTATTATAACTATATGAAGATTATACAATACACTTCGCATCGGTATAAGTGCTGCAACAGAATTACATAGGCATTAGCACATTGCTATCATCAACGTGGTTCATCAACGAGTGGAGTAATAATAATAGTGGTGGCGGCGGGTGTGTACATAGTTTGTGAAACACGTTACTTTATTGTGCTGAAAAACATAAACGTTAGAGTATTATAACATATCTGATGAAATGTAACGACGGTATGTGTACGTTATTCCCAGTATGCACTTGTAAAAATCCTAACAATGTACTCGAGTCGTCTGTTTAAACTAGCTCAGTTACTCTCACGTAGAAAAAAACATGATATTTTTGTGCAGGAATATTATTTAAAACACACATTTTCAATTGAGAAAAAAGTCGGTTCAGATTAAACTGTTATAAAATAATAATACATTTTTTTTTTAATTAAGTAAATTGTTATATATTTAAATGTTTTGCCCAAAAAATATGTAATTTTATGAATAAACAGTATTCAATGTAAGTGTAAAATAAAATAAGTTAGTAAATTTATAAAATAACTTAGAAATTAATTCGAATTGCAAATATTATTTCTAAGTTTAAATGAGAGGAGTACTTATTCGTTAAGTGGTACTCAATATTTAAATCTGTAAAAATTTTAGTAATTAATAATATATATATAATTATCAACATTATTATTAATCTTTTTCTATTCATTAATATATGAAGGCTTCTTCTAAAATTTCCCTTCTCGATGATCTTTGTAGTATTCCTCTTCTCTTTCATTCCATATAAACAACTTTTTATGTCTTTATTTTATCTATCCATAAATTTTTTCTTGGACTTTTTTATATCTCTGGATTTTCAATTTCTTTTCCATTTCTCTTGTCCATTGATGATTTTTTTCTTACTTACGATAGACCTATTTTCATTTTAAATGTTCATTCTTGATGTAACTTTTTTTTAATCCACTCATTTTTCTCCTTGTTTCTCTGTGTTATTCCTAACCTTAATCTTTCTTCTGGAATTTAAGACCCAAGTTTTATTACCATAAGTGAGAAGAAGTAAGATAGATGTATTGATATTTTTTTCTATTTAAACATAGAGTAATATTTGATTATATTATATAAAAAAATCTTCTAAAATCACATTTATTTATAAATATTTCTTTTATGTTAATGGTTATCCTAAATATATATAATTTGTAACTTTTTCTATTTCTATCCTTTTTTATATTTTTTACTGTTCTGCAAATTCATTTTGTATTACTTTAGTGTTTCTGTGGTTCGTTGTAAGACCGATTCTTTTAATCTGTTTTTTTCTAATTCTTCCATTATTTTTTTAAACTATATCTTTTGTACAGAAAATAATATCTTCATCAATATTTCCTTAGATTCATAATTTTATGTCTTAAATACTTTTCATATCACTGTAAACAACTGTGATGATATGATATCACCCTGCCTCTCTCTTTTCTTAATTTAAACTTTCCTGTTTCTCCATGGACTTGTACTGAAAATGTAGCATCTCTATAAATATTACTGAAAAATTAAATATATATTTCTTTAATTCTTTGATTTTTTAATGTGTTCAATATCTCTGTTGTGTTGATTGAGTCGAAGGATTATTTATAATCTAATCCTAGGTAAAGTGTTAGTTGGTATTCATTGTATCAACTGATGACTTTTCTTGCTACTTGATTGTGTTTTATATTTTATATATATATATATATATATATATATATATATATATATATATATATTTAAAGAGAGAGAGAGAGAGAAAAGATATAATTGTAAATTACATATTTTTGATGTATATATGATAATATAATAATTATGATAAGTTTTGAAACTTATTTGTATATAAATACGTAAACAACAAAATGAATAATGACACTTAAAGTAAAAACATTATTTTGATATAAAACTTATTCCCATCGTGTATATACTGTCACGACTATATTGTGAACAAGTCGATATTGTTTATCTAACACAGAACTAAGACAGACTACTGAACTGTCAATACAATTTGACACTTGTAGTATGAAGATTTGTTTATCTAGACATAAAAAACAACAATAAAAATTCATTTGTGTCATGCAAAAACATATACATTTACAATTTAGTTATTTCTAACATGATTGTATTAAAATTATAAATTATATTAGTACTGTGATTTAATTGTTTTTTATTTATTTCAATTTCGGTTCAAGATATTTCTTTAACTACTTATTTTTTAAAAATAGTTTTAGTCCATGTTTAATAAACTCATCATTTCTTCGTATAATATTTTTAAAAGTATTCAACAATCACTTGTTGTTCAGTTTTTCTATAGCGCGAGTTTTAATGAAGATTGATGACTTAGTGATTATATTCATTCACTCAAAAGATAGTTTCATAAACATCGATATACATATCAATTACAAAATGAACGATTAGAGGTTATTGAAAATGTTAATAACAATATTGTGATATTGAGAGTAGTTATAACAGAAAAATGGTTAGGATAAAAATTTAAAATAGTTAAAATCTGTTTTTGTTACTATTTTTTGAAATTGTGCAAATTTATTTTCTCATAAATGAAATATTATTCCAATATCACAAGATATTAAAAAGTATTATTGTTCACTTTCTTTACTTATAAGTTGATGTGTATTTTAATAGCAATGTCATTATCATTAGAGCGTTGTAGTATAAAATTTAAATTAATTCTTAGTGAAAAATGATTTATGTATTATTTTTTGCAACAAATAATTATTAAAAACTTTTTGTGATATATTGTAGTATTGAGATGATAGTAGAAATATTTTTAGAAAAAAATTTAAAAAGTATGATTTTCAAAGCAATTAAAAAATTTTGAAAATAAATATTCGACATTCATAAATTCATAAAAGTGCAATTTTTTAAAAATAATTGTAATTAAAATAATGTTATATTAGTTTATGTAATTCTTTATAAAGTGTATAAATATAGGGTGTCCCAAATGAGAATGGATAGTAAATAATAATAAGCAAGTAAATGTATATCTAAATTTTTCAGTTTCATTTGGACTATCCTATAAAATGAAAAAATGTAAAAATAAAGGGAAATATATTTAGATTTAAAATATTAAAATTTATGAATTTCAAGTTATTAATTAATTTTGTTACTTTTATATAGGTTACAAGTAGATATTTTTGACTTTTACCTATTTTTATATTAAGATATTACTCAACGTTAACAAACTCGATTAAATTGAATCAATAATCATAAAAGAACGAAACATAAGCAAATAAACAAAACATTCACAATTTCCAAAATGAAATATAATAAAATACATGTTTCAGCGTAAACAGAAACATATACTTTTCCCGTGAACTCGTGAACTTTATCAATAAACACAAATCAGAAAAAAACTGAACCACTTTCATTACTTACCGGAAAGTCTATAAAAAGGAGTCCACGCGTATGTGTCGAAAGAAGTATACATGTTTGTGTAATGTATATATATAAAAGTATGTATGTGTGAAAGAGTGAGAAAAAATGGCACGGGTGAACATTGCTGTACGGTTTGCTATATCTACCGGAAAACTCACAACGACGTAATTCAACATCATCTGTAACAATTTGAATTGCAAAAATCACCACTTTTGCTGCCAACTTTCGTTTCTTATCACTCTCTCTTCTTTCTGTTACGTTTAATACATTGTATAATTTTCTATAGTACTTACTTGACATGTAAGAAAATTATTTGCATATGTAAGATGTCTAAGGAATAGAATTGTAAATGATATGTATACCAAAATATTCGTTGTATATGTTTTTCGTGTACAGTACTTTTTATCGTCCTTTTATATTCTTGATCTTAATATGAATTTATGTTGTTATTTTAAAATGTCGTAAATGTGTAATTATAATTTCAGATTGCGTGTTATATTAAAGACGAAATATTTTTGAAAGAATTTTATTAACTAAGACATACGAATATGTTAAAAAAGGTTTATATATTTACTACTGTGTTAAGAAATAATTTTTTTATAAATAAATGAAATAGAAAAAATGTAGTGTAATGACATTTTAAAATATCATAGTTAATTAACAATTTAAAGTTTATTATTTGCTTAAAATACAATTAATGATGATAATAATTTTTATAATGATTTATAAAAAAAATCAATAATATAAAAATAATTATTACATGTGCCATTTTCAACAAATGTATTCTTAAATACCACAATATATTTATTTACATTTGAGATATTAAAAGGAAAATTGATTAAAATCCATTAATGTAATTGAAAAACTTATCAGTAAGAAGTAAAGTGAAGATTTATTTAAAGTTATTTTTATTTTTAAACGAGATTTTCAACAATACTACATTTCCATGAATCTAGTGATTATATACAATATTTGGCAAATAAATTTTAGCCTAAATTTTGACATATTTTCTATTTTTTATACAAAAATAATAAATAATAAATTATTTTTAATTTTAAGACCATGTTAATAAAAACTATCAGAAAAATATTTAAAAAGATCTATAACATATGATAGATCAAATGAGATTGAAGGGTTTAGTCATACTACCATGTATTTTTGCTTACTATCATTTACTATTCTATTTTATCCTTCAATCTTATTTGAACCACACTAGTAAATTGTATTTATAGTGGATTATATTATCTATACTAGATTGAAATTTAGTATATTACATAAATAAGATATAAAGAAAATTTTGCAACATATCGAATTTTTTCACAGTAAAAAATTTAAACTTGAGGATGAATTTACAAAATGGGACAATACTAGAAATGATTTGTATTAGCAAAGATTGTGATGGAAATGACTGATTTTAGACGTGGCTTTGATCTTTTAAAAACAACTATTAGTATTATTAGTGTTGCTTAAAAAATATCAGAAGTTCGAACTAAATTTGATATTGAGTCTATAGATAGCTGAGCAATATCCAAAGAATTTTACCAAAATGATTTCTTAGTTTTTTTAAAAGTCATATTTCCATTAGATAAATATCATTTCAAAAGTAAAACCAGATATACAAAATCGAAATAGAAAACTAATAGTTTAAGGGCTCGATAGTGCAATGTCTTTGAGTCAAGTAGCTATAAATTGAGTGAATAGAGTTATGTTAATTTTTAAAGTATCTTATGTTATTTTCATAGAATACACACATCAAAAAATAACATTGTCTAATTGTAATATAAAAAATGTAAGTTCTTAAAAAAATCACTTGTTAAACTTAAATGACCTGAAGAAGTGCATACAAAAGTATGTAAAGATTCAGAGAAAAAAAATCAAAATCCAATTTATGCACTCTCAGAATTTTAAGGCCCTACTAAATTTGTGTAAAGAGGCTTTATTGGCACAAAACAGGTTTGGGGAGAACGTTTAATATTTTTTGATAACATACATTTTCTGATAACATACATACATACATACGTATATATATATATATATATATATATATATATATATATTGATAAGTGTGGTAAAAAAGTAAGAAAAACTAAATTGAAAAATTAAATTAAATTAATTAATTAATAAATTAAACAATAAATAAATTTACCTTACTTATTAAACGACCCTCGTATATTTGTAAATAAATATATGTGTAGTGCCAAAAAAAATGAAACTAAAATAATCGGAAATAATATTGACAGATATCAGAACCAAAATCGTGTACGACATACCTCAAAGTCAAACATACTTATGCAAGCGTGAAATGTAAAACACACACACACGCACATTTATTTGTTTTCCTTCGGCTACGATACATTTATCTACACTTCTCTTACCCATTTTTTCATTTCTTCATTGCTAGTTGTTTCGAATAAATCAAACCGTTAGAGCACTGACTTTTGTTTCGTTTTCTTTTCTACGTTTAGAAGCAATAAATTATTAAACGGCTTGAATTTTTTACGCTGGTCGTGCTTTATTTTCTTTAATTCAATCGTTTATACTACATTCTTTTCTCTTTTCGATATGAAATTTAATTCTTCAATTTTATTATTATATTTTGTAAGCAGATATTTTTACATAAACATTTATTTAAAATTTGGTTAAATGAAGAATCCTTAAAATTGAATTTAATATTTACTACCATATTAAATTACATATAAATTATCTTTCAGTTTATTTATAATATATTACTGATTTAAAAAAAATAATGAATTTCAAATAATACTTTTTTTAAATTATTATTTAAACAAATAAATATTTTTTTTAAAAAAATATTATGCAATCAGTTTTAAAATTATTATATGACACTTAAATACAAAAAGGATATTTGAATAATCCGTCAATTAATATTTACGTTTTAAAAATTTCGAAATAATACATAAAAATCTCAAAACTAAATTTGATATAGTTGAAGAAAACTTTGATTTCTATAAACTGAAATGCCTCTATAAATATAAATACTTTAAATTTTGAACAAGATGGTATTTCGTCGACGGCAATTCGCATGTTAATTCATGTCCACAATTCAGTTGATCTCACGTTCCTTCATTGTTATTTATAAACGTTGAAGCAGTACACGCTACGAGGATTATGTTAATTTCGTTCACCGAGAAAACAATGTACTATTTAAATGATCGTGATAATTTGTTTTAAACTTTCGTATATTTTATTAAAAACTTTGTAGTCGTTTTGCTTGTCCGTTGACTGTTAAGACTGTACATCGCAACCTTTTCGTGAATAATCCTGTGTGAAAACGGCTTCAGGCTAAAGTTTTATTATGAAAATATTGTTTTCATGTACCTTATACACACACACACACACACACACATATATATATATATATATATATATATATATATATTGTATATGTACAAGTGTACAATAATTAACACGTTTATTTTTCTTTCTGTGCATATATTAAATTTATATAAAGTAATTCTAATGTTAAGACTATGTATTTATACAATGCATAAAGTTAATTTATTATACTTATTTATTTATTTATCGTTTGTACTTACTGAAATTTAAAACAATGTCTTAAATTAAATAAATATTATTTGTCAAATAATTTTCTCATTAAGTAGTGTTATAAATCTTTTTTATGTTATTTAATGCAGCTATATTTATATCTATATATAGCTGGAGTATAGTTAGTGTATTTTAAATAATATTTAATTAATCCTTATGAGTTGTAGTAATTGTTATTATATTTACTTATAATAATAAAAATATTTACATAAAATTAATAGGTTAATTTTGGGTAAATTTACGTTTATCTAATAAACCTAATTTTTTATCCAATAAAAAGGAATAATTAATATAACACTTTGTCAAAAAAAATGTATTTGAAATAAAAAAATTAAATTTTTAATATTTGAAAAAATGTATTGAAAAATGAAAGTATATAAATAACTTAATTTTTAAAGAAATTATTATTTGAAAATGTGTTCTTATATAGCTATTGTAAAACAACAATATTATAACGTTGATAATACATTATATAGGTGTTTTTTTAAGCGTGATAGAACTTTAAATTGAATTCCTATCGAAAGTTTTATCCAACCTAAAAAACATATATATATATATATATATATGTATGTATATACATGTGTGTGTATTTATATAAAAAGGAATGATAAAGATGTTTTTTTTTAAATTGATTTTTTTATGATTCATATATAAATCATTGATATTTTTGTCAATAACTTCTTATTAACACTAGAAAATGAAGCCACTCAATTTGACTCATTTAAGATTGCTAAATTATTGAAAAATTAAATATTTTTTTTGTATTAATTTCAAAATGTAATTAAAAACAAACATATTTCTTTAAAAAAAATAATTTTTCTATATATAGAGCAATAAAATCTTAAATAAGTCAAATTGACTCGCTCCGTGAATTTAGTGTTAAACATTTTAAAGACGCTAAATATGTGACGATTTGTGTATAAAATATCCATTTGATAAAATATGATGGTATCTTTTGTCAAAATTTACAAATTTTGTAATGTGTATTGATATTTTGTTAGATGAACGTTAGAAATGATTTTGTCCTGTTTTGTGTATTTAAAAAAAATAATCAAATGTAACTCTACTCCTCTGTGCGATTAGATAATGAAAATCATTTTCAAATTTGGAATTCTGTTTGATCAAGATGTAAAAAACCTTAATTGTATAATCTAAACATATGTAGTTTGTGAAAAATTCAACAGAGCATTATGTTTTCTTTTCAAGAAAAATAAATAAAAAACTGAAGAGTTTTTTTTATTATTTTTTCAATTTCAGTCCAGTATTTTGTACTAATATACATAGTTTATTTTTTAAAATAAAAAATTGTAAAGTTAAATTATAGACTGGAGGATTGATTATGATCTTTACACCAAAGAAGTATCAATTAACGTATACTAATACGAGAAGAAAATAAATTGACTAAGAAATACGTTTTCTTTATTTTTTTTGTTTGATAAAGTTTCATTTTCAAAAAAAAAAAACTTTTAAAATATATAAAAATATATAATCACCTCATACTTATTAAACTTATAATCAATTTATTATTTTGGTTTAAATATGAGTACTTTAATGACTTCAGAATTATTTTTCAAGTGTGAATTTAAAATATCTGAAAGATTTCTGTTCCTGAAAATTAATATTTAGTAAGCTAATCAAATAAATTAATTTAGTTTATTATATTATTTTTGTAAATGAATGTTTCATCTGAAAATATATTTTATTTGAAATAATAAATATTTTTTTAAGAATTTCTCTTTTCTTCTCTCTCTCTCTCTCTATATATATATACATATATAATATAAAATATGTATATATGTATAATAGTTTCAAGTTTTACGTAAAAGAAAGAGTAAAAATCAATGTTCAAGCTAAAATATACGCACTTAAATCTTTAGCAGTTGTGACGAGTTCAATGTATTCTTAAAGTTGTGCTAATAGAAGCAGTGACCACATAGTTAATACCGCTTCTCACTGCTACATAGCAATCATTTCAAGACGCAACGAAGCTTGTTCGCTCCTACATCACTGTTTCGAAAAGACTGTGGTACATATACGACGCCGATGACCGGGAAAAATCAAAGAACGTACATAAGAAAAAAAAATGAACGAGAGAAAAAAAGAGATAGTTGAATGAGCCGATATACGACAGAATGAATGAGAGCACGAGTAAAAAAACACGTTAAACGTACTCGTAGGCGATTTCATTTCGTTGAAGTGGTCTTGGAGCACAACTCTGCGATCCTCCATCTAATTCGAACTCTATTTGTATACTTTCCAAGTCTGTAAATAATTCCCCTTTTGGCATTTCAACATTACTCGCCTCGTGGCGAATATACTTCACTCGTGATCACTATGTATTAAAGTGCATTGCGATGGGATTGTGTTGGTTTGGTTTATTGTCGATTTAACTCGCCCATCGATTTCAATTGTCATCTGATTTTAATACGACGAGAAAACATTTTATGATGCCACACGTGCAAATATTTACTCAATGTTCTCGAAACGAAAAGCGAACGTAACAATTCGATTAATCAACAACAAACACTGCTTTTTTAAGTGTGAGTACATATTTATATATAAATTAGAAAACTTGTGGAAACTCAAGAGATTTTTAAACCTTTTTCTTGTAAGAAAGAAAATTATTTTATCAGTATTTTCTTTAGAGTTTTTAAATTACATGTGTAAAAGTTTTTTAATAACAGTATTTATAAACATGTAATATTATTCTAATTATAATAACAAATCTTTGAGTATATATCAATTCTTTGTCATTTATAATAAACAAAAAGTATACTCAATATATTCCAAAATATTTTCGTAATCTGTTATAACAAAATTACTTGAATTAAATCCATATCTTGATCAATTATGGTATTAAAAACAGTATTCATGAAATCTCGTAAATAAATCTCCACTGAATACATTAATCATTTACAAATTCTTTTGTACTGCTTTCCCTTGTTCCAATTGCAATGGGTTTTAAAGGTTCAACCTTTCATAAGCATGTAATTTCTTTTTTTATAATCTAATGTATGAAATTTTATACCAAATAATTAACGTCATAAATGAAAATGCTCTACGTACGTATATATATTTTTTTGTACCACAATTTTCACAATCGATATTTATTTTTAAACTTTCCCGAGTGCGCAATACATGTTTTAAATACTGATCATTTACTGTTGATAAACATGTAAATAAGCAAATACAAATATCGTGTTTGTGTTTCGTTTATATAATCAATAAATTTGTTTGCAAAAACTAATAAAATTTGCTTGTAATACTTTGTTAATTAATATTCAAAAATTTCTTATATTATATTTGGGCTATTATATAAAGTTTTTCAAAATATTTTGTGTTAATCGAAAATTAATAAATATTAAGTATTTTCAAAACAACTAAAAAACCTCTAATGGAACGTACATACTATTATTTTGTACAAATATTTTTATGTAATGGAAATAGTTTTCACAGAAAACAGAAATTAATATAAAGTTATTTAAACAACGATATTTCATTAATCTGTTATTAATGCGCTTATAACTTCGAGTATAGAATTTTAAAATATCATCCACCATTAACGAAATAATTTGTTGATATTTCAAGAATTTACATGACATGATAAATAAATTAAATAAATAATTGTTGTGAAGAGTTTTAAATAGCGAATTCCTAAGAAAAATTTATTAAATATTTCAAATGTATGCTTGAAATAGAAAATGTTTGAAATATCAATTTGGTATTATGACAATAATTTTGTTGTGAAAGTCATGTAATAAGAAGAAATAGAAGTAATATTTTTGTTTTATTTTTAGAAATATTTAAATTAAATTCAAGTTATTTTTGTATTTAAAATTCTAAATATAAAAATCACAATAAATAATATCAATTAAAATATCAAGTATTTTCTATACAATTTGTTAAAATATATTTTACTATAACAATGTTTTTTTGTTACAGGTGAGTGTTATGAAAAAATATTATTAGCTGAAATATTACGGTAAGATAAAACTTAAATAAAAATATATTTTCAACTTTTTTTAAAGAAAACAAATATTAATCTAAATGTAACAAAAGTTATTTTTGATTTTTTTAGTAAAATAAATAGTATTTTATTATAAATACCTTTATGGATAAAAACGCAGTGTTTATTATAAAATAACGTATATTTTAGAATAATATTCAAAATAAATATCTGATAAAATAACCATACTTCTAGCTTAGGATTTATTTACATAAAAGTACGGTAATTTTAAAATTTAGGTATATCTGTGTATAATTTCTTTCCATTAAATAACAGCTGTTTTTTACAATCAATAGTTAAAATGTATTTTTCAGCAGTACAGCTTGAAAAATTGGATAATTTTTTTTATAAATGGTCGGTAATGCTAACAACACAGTGTTTTAAAATAATTTATTGTTTATATTCTCACATATGTGCAATTTGATGATATAATTTTTGGTATTCGGCACATATTTTTTTAGATAAATATGTTATCTTTTCAATTATAATAGTATTGCGATTAAAAGTTTAATAAACAAAAATGTTAATAACATTTAAATCTTACATACTTTTATAAAATCTTAAAAATATGTAGTTGTTGATCATTCATATAATTAAATTTTTAACTCAAATTAATTATCACCCCCAAAACTACAAGATTTCAAAAGTGTTCAGTAATTACTTATTATTTACTTTATTTATTTATAACTAAAATAAGATAATGTGCATTTCAATAGCAATGCTATTATCGTCAGCATATAGTGTTATAAAATCTAAACTAATTATTGATTAAAACTACTTATATACTGTTTCTTGTTTTAATTAAGAATTATTTTAGATTTTCTAATAAGACACTCTAACGATGATGGCATCGCCATTGAAATGCGCACTAGCTTGTTGTTATAAGCGAATAAATTGAACAATAAGCAATTATTGAATATTTTTTGATATCTTGTGATGTTGGGATTAATAATTCATTTGTGTGAAATTGAATTTGTCACAATTTCAATTAAAATATTTATATTTTTTAAATATTAAAATCAATTTTACAAAATTATTTGTTTTGGTACTATGGTTAAATTACTTTAATACAATTGAATGATTTATCTTAAAACTATAAGATTTTAGAAATATGTTCAATAATTATTTATTGTTTACATTATTCGTTAATACGCATTTCTATATTCGTGTCAGAATGTTGTAATGTTAAATATATTTGTTTTCAATGACGTATTCGATATTAGAATGACTATTGAAATGTATATCAATAAATAAAGTAAACTATATTAACTATAAGTTATTAGTAACTATTTTTATAAAATTTTATAGTGTTGGCACGAATGATTATAGTGTGTTATTTAAAAAAAATAATAAAAAGTCCCAAACAAAAATTATTTCAAAAAGTAGAATATATTTATTTTAATTATAATAATGTTTCTATATATATTTATTTTAATTATAATAATGTTCTCTAAATTGAAAGTAAAGTTAAAAAAAATGTTATTTATATAAATTTCAATAAATATTACGATTCAGATTTTATTTCCAAGCGAAAAAATAAAATAAATTAATTTTTATGTTTAATAAATAAAAAAATATTCTTTGTTTATATTAATTTTCACTGATAAACGTAATACATCTCTTTTATTATTCTAGATTTTTTACCCATTAAGATACGATACTTTTGTATTTGTTAACTTTATAATTACTCTTCTATACAGAAAATGTATGCTTTATTGATCAATCATTTTAGTCTAACTTAATTTTTTATTCGAATTTTTTATAGTTTGAAACTTGAATAAAAGAATTATAATTGAAAAAGATGTTTACATTAAAATATTTTTTATTATTAACAAGGTTTTTATTTTTATATTCATAAAACTTAGTTTACACTAATTTATATTTTAAGTGTTTCACAAGAAAATTTTTTACTGTTATATATATAAATTGTTTAAAATTATTTTTTTAGTGTGTACTTTTAATTTAAGATAAACATATTTTTAGTTTTTAACAATTCTCTTTTGTTAAAGTACATAAATATATTTATATTTATAACACATTTATGCTTTATATTTTTCAAAACTATTATTATTGTCAAGCCGCGCACCGACCACAAATAACAAAAGATTTAATTTACTGAAACATCTTCTTGTGTTCATCTTCTGTAAAAGAAAAAAAGCTGAAGCGTTACAGTTCTCTTTTAAAACTCGTGGGGGTTAAGAATTAACTACTTTTGTCAAGCTACTAGTAAAGTCAGCAGAATAACTATTTTATATTGTCGTTTTATTTTACCAAGGATTAACATTTAATTGAGCTGAATTACTCTTATAATACTAGTAATATCTACATTTCTGATTTAAAATAATTGTCATGATATTTTTAAATGCATATATATATATATATATATATAAATTATTTTTCTAAAAATGTAATCTGATCAATTTTGATAATTTTTTCATTAAAATAAATGTTTCTAATAAATTTGTTAATAGAATTTTTAATGATTCTCAAAAATATGATTTTTATTTATAATTAATAAATAACTAAGCTGGTAATAAATCAATAAGGAGTAATAGAATAATAAAATGAATTTATTTCTTCCACTAAATCTATTTATAGAAAATATTACTGTCTTATTTTACTAAGTTAAATTAATTAATTTTTTTTGACAATTATAATTTTAAAATAAACAATTAAAAATAACTTTTTTAGTTTAAAAATAAAGTTTTTTTATAAGTAGACGATATTTATGTACAAAAATAAATCTCAAATAAATAACAGTTTAATAAAATTACCTAAGTTAAATATTGTACAAATTGTTATTTAATATGGTATAAATTATATTCATTCAAATTTATATTTAATACATATATAAATGCTTATTCATTTTTCCTGATGTTATATAAAAATATAAAATTGTCAGTTACAGATATTCGCCTTAAAATAACTTGAAAGAGTTTTATATAGGATTATATATATATATATATATATATATATATATATATATATATATATATATAAATGATATTATTATATCGTCTCTATTCTTTTTTTCGTTGAATGAATCCGCTCCAATTTATATGGTTAATTTAATCTCCGAAACGTAATTCGAAAATAACAACACGTCAAATATTAACTGAGTTGCAAATAAAATGAAATAATTGGAGGAGAAAAAATCAATTACCGAAGCGCACAACTGTGTATGGGATGACTTTACTACTCGATTTGACATCAAAGTGAATTTTCATTTGTGTCATTCAACGCGAGTATATGTCGAGTAATTAAAACAAGTCGCATGTCAGATAAATAAAAAGAAATTATATTAAAAATGAATTCGTAATGAGTTCTATAGCGAATGGCGTATTAACGTCATATATATGAATACAAACAAATAAATGCACACATACGTAAATACACTTATAAACATGTATATATATATATATATATATATATATATATATATGTATATATATTCCTATGTGTGTATAAAATTCATGTATATGTATTTATATCATTGGTGTAACGTCAGAACAACATGCGTTTTCAGTACGTAAACACTCATGAAATATTCAAATTGACCGGAGTCGTGGTTCGCACGGTCAGCGAAATAAAATAAAAAATTTCCTCGTGCGAATTTTTTTGATTTCGTTCCTCTTGTCACTGCTTTTGTAAATAAGAGTTGTTGGTTTAATGTGACGAAATAACAATTTCACATTGATACATACATGTGAACATATATACACACACATACACACACACACACACACACACACACACACACATATATATATATATATATATATATATATATATTATATAAGTGAAAAGTTTTGGGAAAGACCTTCATCCAGCAGTGAATAGAAAGAGGCTGATGGTGTCATTGACTGTATTTAAATATAAATATATGACATTTGTCAAGATATGAATATAAAAAATATGTTATACAAAATTATTTTCAGTCGAAAACGTTTATCAGCTTTTTATAAAAAAATATTAAAAGTAAAAAATGTATTAAAAAGAAGTAAAAGAAATGAAAAATACTGTACTTTTTCAAATTATACTTGTCTAAGTCTTTTGTAGAAAATTGTTATTCAAAGAAAACATTTATAAAAGCAATACAGAAATATAAGCAATACAAATATTTTCTTTTGTTGTTTATATTTTTAACAAATTTTGCTCGTTTTAGAGATTCTTATTTTTTTTAGAGTAACGTTTTTCAATTTATTATTAAAATTGACAATGGAATTTTAAATTTAGGCAAGAATACAAGTTGTATATAAATAAATTATTATCCCAACACTAGACGATATTAGAAAGTGTTCAGTAATAAATTATAAATTATTGTTCACTTTGTTTTTTTTATAATAACTATAGCTGATACGCATTTCAATGGCAATGGCATCATCATCAGAGTGTTGCGTTATAAAGTCTATAAATCCAAGTTAACAATTAATGTAACATATGATAAAATAGATTTTATAGTACGGTGCTTTGACGATGATGGCATTGCCATTGAAATGCATATCAGCTATCGTTGTTATGAACAAACAAAATGAAAAATAAATAATAATCGAACATTTTCTATTATCTTGTTATGTTGAAGTGATAATTCGTTTGTGTAAAAATTAATTTGATACAATTTCAAAATAAATAAATAAAAATTGTGTAATTTATTATTAAATTTTGTGTTTTTTAAAGAATTTTTTTAAGAGTGTTGATTTCCTAAAAAAATAATCTTTAAAAAATATATTAATTTGTAACAATTGTAAGATTTCGTTGTTGTTGACTACCAAATCTTTTTTGTTATATTCAAAAATGACATTTGGATAATTATATCATAAAAAATATGTAAAAAGGTATAGCAAAGGTAATTGAAAACAAAATATTGTTCTATACTTTACTTTCTATTAGATTATTCATTACAAACTTAATTTTTTGTGTTATATAATTTCAAAAGATTTATTATTGTATAGTAATAAATTATAAAGTTCAATTTGAAGTTAAATCAGGCAAAAATAACGATCTAAATTTTCAATTATGTAACATAAAATAAAATACTTCAAGTCGTTAACAATACGTTTTATATTGTATTAACATAAAGTCACATTAATCTATTATGAAATGAAAATGACTATACAGCTAAATCTTCATTATTCTTCTAGGTAGATTAAGCATGATCCTATCCTTGTACTGTCTCCAACATTTCGAAATTTAAATCCTTTAGATTTGTATCTTTGGAATAATTTCAATTATTATAGTTAGTGTAGTGAAATGAACTAATAATTTCTCATGGACAATTACTTAAGAGGAATGTTAATGCATCAAATGAAATTCATAACAAAGTTGATTATTTATACGATTTACTGATTTGTTAGTATTCAATTATAAGAAATGTTAAATTATAATTTTGTATTTAATCTCAGAGTTGTCATTGTATGAATTATATAATTTTTATTATTTTTCTAAAGTATGATTTATATAAAATAAAAAATATAAATGGTGTTATAACTTATTTTCTTTTTTAATTGATATAATTAATTTTTATTTTAGGCTGTTTTCTCTCATACAGAGTGAATAAGTGAAATAATATATATATATATATATATATATATATATATATATATATATATATATATAAAATCTCGTTTATCCAACATTGGAACAGTAGAATACCTCTTGAATTAAATTTTGAATAATGTTAATTATAAGTAAAATGAATAAACATTAAAATATTGAATTATTTATATAAATTATGCTAGTGAAAATAAAAAAATAATTTAAAATAAAATATTTTTCTCTCTCTCCTTTATATATATATATATAAACAAATACAGATATACATATATTATTTATTTAAATCTATTTCAATAATAAAATTTATTTTACTCATTTCAAATATTTTATAATTTTTAAATAAATCCTTTAATTAATTTTTATATAAATTTAGCACTGACCTAAAACTATAACCTGAATAATTATTAAATTGATATTACAAATAAATCAAACTGAATGTTGCATAAACAACATACCAGATTTAAGTGGACGTTTAAATGAATTAATTAATAACTGGTAAATGTATTTCTTGCTACTTGAAAAGCACTAGGTGTAAATAAATTGTATATATATATATATATATATATAAACACATACATACATACGTTTATATTTGTTCCACAGAACGATTTAAAGCAGACTAACAGTGCCGTTATTGCACAGCATCACTGACCACAATTGTTGTGGTATTCATAAAATATTGAAACCGTGTGTAGTTTCACCCAATAAATTTATTCCAGTTAAGATATTAATTTATATTATTTCACTACACATTTGAATGAGTTTTGTCAGGGATTCGTTGTATTGTATATGAACATTTAGATTTATAAATTAAGATTATAGAAGTGGAAAATTTCTTAATTTAGTATTAAATTTGTTATAAATTAATTTATTTCAAATAATGACATTTTCATTTATAATAAAAATCAGATTAACAATTATTTTTAATTAAAATATGTTTTATATGTTTTTTTATTTCTTTTTATAGTTGTATTTTTAATTTTTTTAAATTTAAATAAAATTCTTATTTAAAATTTTTGTATTTAAATTGTAATTATATAATCACTTTTTATATAGTGTATATTTTTTAATTCAACTAAAGCTTGAAGCTCGTGTATAAAATTATATAAATAAATTTAAAAATTTTATTTGATTTGATTTTATATAAAAATAAATATGAAATTAAAAATAGAATAATATATATTTGAAAAAAATTATTATTAGTTATTTTATTTATTGCAGATGTGAGTTTTTATAATATTGTTAATTTTTTTGTCCATACATTAAAGCACTGAGAAATACATATATATATATATATATATATATATATATATATATATATAATTTATATTTGGACATAGTATAGTTTATGTTTTCAAAAAGTATATTTAATTAAAAAGATTTTAAATATATAAAAATGAAGATAATCATACATATAAAAACATTTAATATTTTTCATTTTTTATAAATTTTACTTTTCAAATTGTTTTTTATCTTCTTAATAAGTATTTATAAAAATAACGTTTTGAATTTTTTTATGAAGTAAAATATAATTTAAAAACTGTCTACTAATTTTTTTAGACATTTAAACTAGTGACATATTTTTTAATTACTTTAAAATTTTCATAGTAAAATTATTACTAGATCTAAATAAAAAAAATATTTTTTATCAAGAACAAATTGCAAAAAAATTAATTATTTGAAAGTGACGAATAAAAAGTTATTATGCTCTTTTTTAATTTAGATAAAGTTTGTAACTTGTTTCAAATAATGAAATATTTCGTACAGTGTAATTTTTTGTGATACACAACTATATTTTATAAAAATGATATAAAAAGTATAACACTTTGATTTACGATTGATTTATAAACTTAAAACAGATTTCATTTATTTCGATTTCATATTCTCCACTTTATAGTGATATTATTTATTTTTTCGCTTATAGACTAAGCTAAGCTTAAATAATAGTTTATGCTTTTCACAATCCACGACAAAAAAAAACTATTTTACCGTCGTATAAATCATCGCGTACACTGAACGATAGAAACAATAAAATATTCTTTTCAGTGAACGAAAATGAAATATATATTCACTTATTCGACTTCGTTATGTAACAACGGAATATATTTTCCGTTTTACTCCGACACGTCGCAGCGACCGAGAAAACTGTATCCGCGGTAAGATCATAATTTATTTCATATTCTCTGTGTCATACAACGCATGGTTCTTTTTTCCGGATTAAAGTACAATTGCATTTCTGTGTGGATTTGGTCGAGCGCGTTGATGGATCATTCCTATACAGTGTTAAAAGATTTTTCTTCTCTTACTGTATGTGTTATGTTGATGTGCGTTTTTTCGCACATACGGACAATTTATATATATATATATATATATATATATATATATATATATATATGTGTGTGTGTGTGTGTGTGTGTACTATGTGTGAACTACGAAATTCAATTTCTTATAGCATATGATTTATTTTAGCGATATTTAAGATTATGTTTCTGAGCACGTATAGTCTCAAATATGAATAATAAAAATCAAACGGATATAGTTTTGAGTAGTTTTTGGTGTTCTGTGTGAATACGATGACGATATTATTATTATAATTTTTTTACATGCGACGGATTGTTTCAAAGTCGATGATAAGTGTGACAATCAAGAAAAGAGATCTCTAAGTTGAAAAAAGTGTCTGTCTCTGAATGATGCTAATAATACAAGATGTTATATATTTTTATTTGTGATTGCATTGAGAAATAAAAAAAACGATAATCTCGAATATTAGTTTTTATGGCTTATCTGAGAGTTTTTTAAGTACTTCATGTAGACATGTTTGAAAATAATTTATATTTATTGTTTGGACGTAAATCGGGATCGGTGTTAATATTTATAACAATATTAATATAAATATATAGACTTAAACATTATTAATTAATAAAAGATTTATTTATTTTTCTATAAAATGTATTTAAATAAATTGAATAGAATAATTATGTTATCCAATAATTTTTCTATGATAAATAATCAGTATATTTTATAAATATTAACAGATATCGTTAACGAATTTCTAGTTAAAATATATTAATAGACATACTATTAAGATGAAATGATCAGATAAAATTACAGACTGTAAATACAACTCTCTCAATTACACTCTAGAGGTATTACTAATTGTACCCTAGTTGGTCAAGTAAATATTCCTAGTTTAGCATATATATGATATATTAGATAGCTTCAACTTCAAATTTGATTTACAAGTATTGTTGATTCTACAATTTATTGAAAATTTAGGAATAAAATAATAAATATTTCTTCATTACTTTTTATAATATGTAATTTCCTTAAATATATCATATTTTAATTCTTATTGATTTTTTTATGATTATGAAAAATATGTTATAATTTTTATTATTTCTTTTTTCAGCATAAAATTTGATTAAAAAATCATTTATTTTCTTCAACATATAATTATATAGCATGCTAATGAAATATATAATTAAACTTTTCAATTTCATTAGCATCCTCCTATATATGTAAAAAACTCTGATTTTTTATTATTTTATTCAGTATATAGTCATCCAAATGTGACGTCTAGATTTATGCTTTATTAAAAAGAAACATATATAGTTTCTTTTTAATAAAACACAAATCTAGGCGTGACATTTGGATAACCCTATATAAATAATCCTATAAAAGTGTAATATTTACATAATTATAACAAAAAAATAAAACCTCAATAAATGCCTATTTTTGAAAAATCAAATGAAAATATCTTTTTATAAAAGATTTCGTATATGTTTTAAAATAAAGAAACATTTATTTGATAAACATTACTTTTGTATTTACTTTTAAATTGATAAAATTATAAATTAGTGTAATTGGATAATATTGGTTCAAATTCTGAAAATAAACAAGTTTGAAATATAAAAGTTAAATAAACCAATATTGGATTACAATTTACAAAAGGAATAAAAATAAATTTAAAAAAATCTTATTTGCTCGAGAGTAAAATAGTATTTTTATTATTTTGAATTTATCTAAGTAAAAAATTGAAAGAAAAACATTTTCAAGACTGTTTAAAGAAAACCTGCACGTTTTGTATAAGACATTCTAGACTTGGTAACACAAGCGATTCATTAGTTAACTTGAGTGGCTGTGATTTAAAAAAGAAAACAATCTGCATCTTTTTTGTTACGGACCAAGCATATTCAACATTATTTTCTAAATCATCGTTATTGTGAGTTTGTCTTTTGTAACGTTTATCAGTTATGTTAGTTTGAAATAGCTGATCTTGTCGTATAGTCTCGACGTGAATAGTTTGTAAATGATCATGTTTCTTAAGGATTTTGCTTAATAAGCAAGAAAAGAATATTTTTAAGCGTTAGTGTACTTTTACAGCTAAACGATTTATTATGAAATATAAGTAAAATATATTTCATTTTACATTTATTAATAAAATTTGTAAAATTGAAAAATATACTTCGATAATTGTACTTTTTTTATAAAAAAAATAAAATTTATGTTTACAATTACAATCTTATATTTATAAGATTAAAATTTTTATTGCTCTATTAAATATATTTTATATATTTATCAGAATAAATAGATTTAGTATCCATAAAAAAATACCATATATATAAACGTGCTTATCAATTAAGTTAATAATATTTTCTATAGAAAAAGAGTATATAAATTATTTATTAAAATATGATTCTAAATAAATGATAAAATTACTTAAATAATATTTTTTTTAATAATGCTTTGATAAAATTAGCAAACTATAACTTTAATTGTTCTAAATACGAATATTTTCACCATTTTACTATATTAATGTAATTTCTTTGAAAGTATTTTTAGATATTTATTAATTCAACATAATTAAACTACAAATAAAATTTAAT
>CP092087.1:12575000-12585000 GCA_029203775.1 Neoneuromus ignobilis
AAACCAATTTACAATTAATTATATTAAAAAATATAATACTATGAAATATATCCTAATATAAAATTTCATATATTTGTATATTCTAACTTTGTAATGAGTTATATTCATAAAAACTGCAATGATGTAAGTAGAAGAAATATTGTTAATTTTTTAGATATTTATACGAAAATAATAATTGTTTATTTTACATTTATACATCTTACACAAATTTTATATAATTTTTTCTATTCATAAATCATACAAGATATTTAAAAATACTAATTATAAAAGATAATAATTGGTATTGAAAAATTAGATATAATTGAAGTAATAGATAAAATAAACAAACAAATTATGAAGTGACTTCAGTGATATTCAGAAAATGTAATCAAATTAAAAAAAATATTTACTAATTACAGGGATATAATTATATAGACTATCTTCAGAATTTTAAAAATAAATCAAATTAATAATTAAGAGATAAATTAAAGAAAATAATATTGAACATTCTGATGACTTTTTAAATCCAAAAAAAGTTTAACACGTTTGCGGACGTGAATGCTATAGCATTCAAATTTTAAAACCAATTATTCATTTAATTTTATATAACCTTAATTTTTTAATTATAATTTTAATTTTTTAATTAATTGTATATAACTATTAAAATGTAATATTCTGACTATTCTTACAAAATATGTCTAATCGAATTTCGAATATCATTTTAAAATTTAATTAATTTAAAAAAAATCGCCTGTTTATTTTTGCAGCTTACTGAAATTTTTACTGTCCACGAACGTGTTAATGTTGTAGATGCATATATTTTTATCTGTCTATCAAATATATCTGTTCATTTTATAAATAGATATTTACAAAAAAAAACGATTGATGAAAATTGTTTTTCAAGAAATATTTTTAATACTTTCTTGTAATAATTTTTTCTTAAGTTTTCGACAAATTATTATTTTTCACGAAAAGAAATAATAACAAATAATTAAGGCAGTTTCTAGATAGGAAGAAATAATGAGGGAAGATATCTCAATTTGTATTAATTATTTTTCAAGGATAATCCAAATGTAACGCCTAGATTTGTGTGATAATATAATAAAAAGAAATAAAAGAAACTATACACATGTTTCTTTTTAATAAAACACAAATCCAAGCATTACTTTTGGATGACCCTATAAAATATTTAATATTCACTAAGATTTTTTCTACTTATTTCTGTAAATAGAACTAAATTTAAATAAATATAGTGTATTTTATAAAGTAATAAAAAAATATCACTAAAAATATTTTTGATGTTTTTAAAATTACCTATACATATATATATATATATATATAAGTACGCATATTAAATTATATTCAATAGGATATTTTTTCATATATGTGTTCTTAAAGCTCTAGTTATAAACTTACATAATACAAGTTTATGTCTTTGATATCATAACACTTCACCTCGGGATATTCTACGTCTCGTGCCAAGGGAAATGTTCTACGATAAGTAAAAGTAGTTGAAAAAACAGTTATAAAACTTTTCTGCTTCTAGTGTGAAATGCGGAATGCAATATAAAAATGTAAAATATTATGTTGTGTAACTTAAGAATTCATTGAATAAGTCGTTTGAAATGTAAAATGTTTTAAATTATAAATTATATATATATATATATATAATTATTATTTTCATTATAAAAGCCTATATCAATCCACTACTAGACAAAAATCTCATTGAATTTCATTACGTCCTCTTAAATGTTTTCCCAAAATTCTTTCATTGTTTCCTGTCCATTGCTAACCTCATCCAAACCTCACTTCCACAATTTTTTTTGTAATATCGTTTCTCCATTTTTAATTGGGTTTCTTTTTGGGATCTCATTTAATCTCCTGAACATTATTTTATACTTATTTTTTTCTATTTATTGTGTTTTCTTACTATGTGTCTTACTTATGCTCATTTCTTCGATTTTATTTATTTTGTTATATTAGTTATCTTTGTCTGTTCTCGTATCTATGTGCAGATTTTCTGATCTCGTTTAGAAGTTTCTAACATCATTTATTCTATATTTTATTAGTTTTCGGCTCATTTTATCTAGTATTTAAATATCAGTAGGCCTGAAACAGAAAAAATATTGGCTAAATGCTTTCTGTTTCAGGCCCACTGATATTTAACTTTTCATTATATTATTCATTCTTCCCAAACCCTGTCAATGTTGTCTTAATTTTCAATCTAATCTCTAGTCGGAGATGACTAAAATAACGTTTAATTTTTCCAGATATTTTATTTCATCCACTTTTTCCAAGCATTTATTTTCTAATTGAATATTTTTTCCACAAATCTATTAAAATGGGTTTAGTTTTTCTTAAATTTATTTTTAATTAATCAATCAATATATATATATATATATATATATATATATATATATATATATATATGTATGTATGTATGTATGTATGTATGTATGTATGTATGTGTGTGTGTGTGTGTTTGATTATAAAAAAATATTTTTTATCAGAAATATACAAATTACTTACCATGTCCTTTAAAAGGTTTTCTACTTTTTGTGTTATTCTCCAGTTGTTTCAAATATTTTTGTAAGTCTTTTTTTAATTTTTGTAAAATAATTTTTCTCTTTTTTTATTTTAAACTTAAAAGAAGTTTTTTTATTTAGATTTTTAGTTCAGAATACATGTAAAAATTACAGAGTACTCAGTTAAGCTAGTAAAAGAGGAATTCATTGTAAACATTTTTTTATTAACCAACAGTTTTTCATATACTTGTTTCTTTTATATGATTTTTATATAAAATATGTAATATAATCTTTCTGAAATTATTAAATATATTCTTTATTAATTTTATTCATAATTACTTTTATGGCAATACTCATTGCATTATATTTAAATCATATGATGATCATTTAATTTGTCTATATTAAATCAGTTTATATTATTTATATATATATATATATATATATATATATATATATATATGAATTATAAAAAATATGCACACTATAAAATATGATTTATAATATAAATTATGATTTATTATTAGAAATATGATTTATTATTAGATTAAAATATACAACTTTTCTTTAATAAAAACCATAATTGTAAAATATCTGAAAAAATATTAAAATATAATATGTTAAATTGTTATATGAATCTGATAAATTAACCATCAAGGAATGAATATAATATTTGTATAAATAGTATAGATTTATTATCATTTTTAATATAATACAAAAAGAATATTTCTGCCTTTATTCACAATATTAAAATATCAAACGATAAAAAGCAAATATTTGTGTATAGTAACTAATAAAAAAAAATGGAAATAGAAAAATAGTCATTAAAGTACAATTTATTTATAAGTAGGTAAAAATAATATTTAGTTAAATATTAAATGTTTTTCTATTTTAACCTTGTTGTTTATCAGAATTGAAATTGTACTTTAATCATGATTACTGGAAATCAAATGAATTCTTATTTAATATTTATAGGTGTTTGCTATCAAGAAATATAAATCGATATATGAACGACGTATACATTGAACAAATAAAAGAATTTCAATAAACACATTCTTTATCGAACAGTGCATACGAGATATAGAATGCAATAAAGCGTTTTAAAGTAATTAAAAGTTCATAAACGAACGAGTTGAATATTCAATTATAAACCCGTTCGATAATAGACGAACACGTCTCTTGTCTAATGACTTCACGTCAGGATTTGCGTCGTTAGTATGAGGCAGACAACATTAGAGTATATATATATATATATATATATATATATATATATATACATATGTGTTAGTAGAGTAAATTTAATATATAATTGATCATTCTATGCATAGCCATGACATTCTTCGAATGGACCATCGATTGCGTCCGTGAAATTTTAGTGGCTGTTCGAAATACGACCGATAAAAGCACCGAAATCGAAACAATAGAGATTGCGGACATCGCCAATGTCGTCGACGGCACCTGTTTTGTGAAATGCGATCATTGTTTAACGACCCAATAAATTTATTTATAGTTATAATAAATTGTTTATTGTTTTAGTAATGTTTCGGTCCGTTCTTAATTCGGTACTTTTTTTCATATTAAGAGAGATTTTAGGAAAGCACTAAGAGCAACGGAATTTAATGATTATCGGATTGGTTTATTTCAATTTTGATTTGATTTTATTAGTTTTCCTCAAAACAATAAATATTGATTGGATTATGCGATAAAATTGATTTCTTATTGAAGTAATAACGTGTATCATGTAATTGAATCATGAAAATAAATACAAAACATTATATGCCAGTAAAACATTTTTTAATAAAATATTGGTTAGTCTAGTAGAGTAGATGCAAATTTAGTGAATATTTTTTCATTTTTAGTTCTTAATTGTTAGAAGTTTTGAATCACATATTATTTATCTTAAAAATTATTAAAAATGAAAGAATATTATCACTATTTATTTCGGAGCAGTGGCGAATTCATTTACACACAAATGAACTATCACTTAAACATCACCAATTGAATAATTTGAAAAAATGTTTATAAACCTATAGGCGTTTCAATAGTATAGTTTTAAAAATGGGCATTAACTTTAAATTAAGTAAATAAATAATTACTGAACAATTTTTCGATATCTTGTGGTGTTGGAGTGATAATTAAAAATCAGAATACTATGTATAATAAAAAAATACCCATTTATATGAAATTAAATAACTTAAATAAATACAACTGAAATTTTATTATATATCTATTTAATCTATATTAACTAATATGAAATATTATAATTATTAGTTATTTTAATATAATTTTTTTATGTATCGTTAGTAATCAAAAAAATGATCTTTTTTTTAGAAAAATAGTTTTAAATTTTTATAAAACTATGAAATATTACAGATATTTTTTCATTACATTGAAATTATAATGCAAAAATAAAATTTCGATTTTAATTTTTTATGTGAATTTTTATAATGAGTGTTTTTTAAATTTGTTTTTCTCTAAATTTTGTATTTTCGAAAGAAAACAAAATTATTTTTATTTATTTTGTAAATCACTATTGAGTACAAAAATTAAATATATAGGACGACCCAAATAAGATTAAAGGCTGTTATATGTCAATATGTATCTAAACCTTTAGTTTCATTTTGACAATTCTATATAAGCTATTGTTATTTTTAATAATAAATTGAATAAAAAAATTAAATTTCTTTCTTCAATTATAAAACGCAGATATTAAATTTAAATCCATTCTGAATATTAAACACTAACTTATAAGGTCATCCAAATGTGACGCCTAGATTTGTATTTTATTAAAAAGAAACATGTGTATAGAGTGATGTATAGTTTTTTTTGTTTTTTTCAATAAAACACAAATCTATACACCACATTTGGATAACCATATATATAATTAGAAATATGAATTTAGTTTATTATAAATATTTATAAATAAAGTCAAAAATTTGCATCAATACAAAATATTAATTTATATCAATTTTTTATTTAACATAAAGAAATGAAATTTTATTATATACAAGAAAAATAAAGTTCTTTTCATAAATTTGATTTTGTTGAAAAGAAAAATAGTATTTAATTCAATTATTTATAAATCAATATTTTATAGTTAGATAAATCAATATTTTATATATAGTTGCATTACTTTACAAATTATATTAAATAATTGATGATCTAATCCGGTAAGTGGATTTTTTTGTGTTAATAAAATAAGATATTTTTATTGTTTTTATAGTAAAAATAATATTTTATTATTAAAATACAGCATTTTGAATCTAACTCAAAATAGATGAGTAAGTTTACGTTTAATTAGTTCTATATTAAGCTTCATACATACACACACACACACACATTTATATATATATATATATATATATATATATATATATATATATATATGTATATACATATGTATATACATATGGTAGATACGTGTCTATATATGCTCGTCTGAAATTATTCCCGAAGATAATATGAAAAATATAATCAATTTATGTTTTAATTGACCTTCATTTACGTCATTGACCGAAACATTTAAATACATTATCAAAGTAAAATTTGTATGTAACATATTTTTCCTTTTTTTAAAATTGTCAATAGAATAAAATTATTTAAATTAATGAAATAATTAAAGATACAAGTTTCAAAATTTCTTAAAATTTATTTGTATGTACTATATATATATATATATATATATATATATATATATATATATATATATATATATATATAATAAAATTAGGAAGTTTCAAGGAAATTTTCAGCACTTATATATGTACTTTTTGTTTCTACTAAGAAAAGTTTGTTAACAAAGTTTAATATTTGTTAAATGTTAATTATTGAATACGTTATTAGAATTAAAGTAGTACATATCATCATTATCTGCCTCTTTCTATCAACTGTTGGATAAATGTCTTATTCAAAACTTTCCACTGTTAGTGAACGCTTGCCTTTATTTTCTTTTAGATTCCGAATTCAAGTATTATATATATATATATATATATATATATATGTATATATAACATCAAAGAGTATAATATTTTTCTTATGAATAGTTTTTATAAATGAGATACATTTTATTATCAAAAATAATATTTATACATACATATATATATATATATATATATATATATATATATATATATATATATGTATATATAATTGACACTAGTCAAACTATCATAGCTTTTTTATTTTTTTTGTTCTCAACTTCTCTACATGTTATTTTAAATTTTCGTACAAGACTAAGAAAGACAGTCAAGTACATCTTGAAAAAGCATACGTTTTACGAGAGTGAAAAAAATGTCATATTTCAAAATAGATATACTTATACATACATACGAAAATATACTGAACACTCAAGATGAAATAGTTGTACGTACGATAGTAGTTTCGTATGAAACTGTTCCTCATGAAGTATCGTTCTGTTGATCCGTTGTAACATTTTGTAACGGTGAATACCATAAATATTCACGAGCAAACGCAAAGAAAATTGCTATTCCTTCATACAGCACTGTATGACCCAATGCATGTTGTATTTTTACTTCAAGTTACTTTTGTTTTGCAGTTCTTCATTATTGTTTGATTTAATGTAAAGTAATTTATAATCAAATACAGCTTACGTTTTATAACGCTCGTATTTTAGAAATTGTTTTTTTATTATATGCGCAGATGCACACACTTACACACACACACACACACACACACATATATATATATATATATATATATATATATAAATACATACACATTAGTAGATAAAATTGTGTTCTGTTATTTTATTTGATTCTGTTTATTATCATGTCTTCAGCATCAATTAAATGTATCTTCTACAAATGCATCGTTCTTTTAATGATAAGTGATAGTTTGAGTAAAAATCGATGCAACGTTTCATTAGAGATTAATACGGCTGAACGTTTTGTTTGAAGATTAAAGACTAATTTAACAAATGGTTTTTTTTTTTGGTTTAGTAACTTTTATTTATATTTTATCTAACGTTGTAATTAATGTATTAATTAATTACAATTTTATATTAACAATAGTGGAATTGATTTATTTCATTTTTTGTTACTGTTTTTTTGTAAATTATTATACATTAGATTATATTTAATTTTTTTATCGATTTTTAATTAATTTATCAGTATTATATATATATATATATATATATATATATATATATAGGGTGATCCAAATGAGGATAAAAGTTGATAAATGACAATAAGGAAATAAATATATGTTTAAACTCTTTAATTTCATTTGGGCCACTTTTGATATAAATCATCAAATTAAGTGAAAACTTTAAATTATTTTTTTAATGTGCAGCGATTTCATGTAACACAAAATTTTAAAATAATCAAATTTATAAAGATATTCATCCAATTTTGCAAAGAGTACTAAATAATAATAGTGACATTCAATTACACGCAAGATAAAATAATTTATCTATTTATATGCAGATTTTCAAACTATGCATTTCAAATATAAATAATGTTTATATGCAATGGAAGCTTTTAAGTGGAAGAAATAATTATATAATTGTATTTTTTCTTGTAAAAATCTCCAGTTTAAAGAAATTAGTTATTTTTTAATTTTATTAATAAAATATTTTTTGTAAAATTCAAATTATACTATTTTTTAAAAAAATTAAAAATATTCCTTGATATAATTAACATTCAATTTAAGATTTAAATGGCGATTTTTTAAGTAAATATAAAATAATAGAAACACTCAAATTATGTTAAAATATTTATATTAATAATTATTTATATAAAATGTACATTTAACAAAATGTATCATTATTTGATATTAATTCAGAAACTTATTAATTTTATGAAAATTTTTCTTACGAGTAAAAAAGATTAAATTGACAATTAATAGTTTTTATTTTTATAATGTAGCCTAAATGAGATTGAAAGGTTTAGACATTTATTTACTTGCTTACTATTATTTACTATCCTTTACATCCTTGAGTCTCATTTAGGTCATTCTATATATTAATTCAAGAAATAGTAGATATTAAATAAAAAAATATTATAATGTAAAATGTATAAGAAATATCTGAGTTATTTTTAAAAGTTAAAATAAATTTAAGATGTTAATCAGGAATTGGAAAGATTTTTTTAAATTTATATCAAATTATTGTATTACTGAAGTAATTGTTGCAATTTTCTAAAGTAACTTTCTGTGTAATTTTTTTACATTTTATAAATTGATTTTCATTTTAAAATGTATATATATATATATATATATATATATAGGAAAAATTAAAAAAAAATGAAAGGAAAATGAAAAATAGACGACATTAAGTATTAATATCAAAAGTAGGACGATATGCGGTTGCATTCAATAAAACAGCATTTCTGTATGTGTGTATTATGTGCGGTGAGTGAGTGAGTGGTGAATGCATAATGATCTCTATATAATCTGAGACCCCACTGTTGTCTTCTGACGCAGTGGAACATTGCGAACAATTTTCACGAATTCCTTTGTATATACGACCACCGTCTTCTCGTCGCAACTATGCCGAACTTATCTCGTGGCGGAATTTCGAGGCATATTTCGCTGGATGTGTTAAGACAATTCTTTGAAATTCTTTCGATTTTATTTTATTTCGTATTTTAAAAACGCGAATATCTTTACGAATGCTATAATATTATGTCATCAAATTATATATATATATATATATATATATATATATATATATATATATATATATATATATATATATATATATATATATATATATATATATATGTATATATGTACACATAATGTCTCAGCATTTTTGTGAACATTTTTGTTTACAATGTATAATGCTTTGTTATGTATAAATAAAAAGGTAAATATAATTTGTACATTTAAAAATATGTACTGTGGTTTTTTGTCACAATTTTTTCTAAATAATTACAATGCTCTGTAATCTTCATCTTTGGTTTATATACATATATATATATATAATTATATGATAAAATAATTTGTTGTTTATAATATGAAAAAAATATAATATATAAATATGAAATATTATCATTTATTTATTGTTAAATTAGAGAAATCTTTAGTTTTCTAATAGTTTATTGATCAATTTAGTTATTGTCAACATGTTATACATTTAAAAACCATACAGATCAAAAATAAAAATGACCACTATCTTTTGGAATTATGTCCAAAAAAAATTTTTTTATTATTACTTTTACTCATTCATATTGACTTTTATTTGAATTATATTTTTTTATTATATAGTACATTTTTAGAACTTTATTTATTGCATTTTTTATGTTTATGTATAGTATTGTTTTTGTTATTAGTAGTGTAAGTAATGAAAGTTTGTATAAAATATATTTACTTTATTTATTTTTATTAAAATATTATTCTTTTTACTTTTAAATATTTTTGTGTAATTTTTTAAAGTTAAAACACTGAAACATTTATTTTTCTAATAATCTCTATAATTTTTAAAATGAAAATCATGACTTTTACTAATATTTTCAACATGTACATTAAGTAAAATTTTA